>OZ012663.1:95365233-95551581 GCA_963942545.1 Oxycera nigricornis | reverse complement strand
CCGAAACATATTCTGCCCAAGCCTGTAATCGATTTCAGGAAGATCCAAAAAAAAGAAGATTTTTCGTGATAAAAAGCAAACAAAACTGAGCAGCTTCTATTTATCCTTAATTTTGAGAAAATTTCTCAAGGGAAAGGACTTCAAATAGTTAGTATTTTGCTTTTCTGAGAGATGAAAACTTTTGACGATAAAACTATTCCTCACATTTTTGAAGGTAATTTGAGACACGCCAATTTTATGGTTCTACCTTTTCGGACACCAATTTCATGCTTCTACCTTTCCCGCGCTGGATCGTCAAAAAGTTTCCACTGGCGGGAAGGACTCTTTGTTCAGCTAGCTTTCGTACTTTGCCGTTTTCTGATAAACTTGTCAAACTTAAATTGTTCCGTTATACGGTTGATTTGCCAACTATTTAAACTACATAATCTACATCTATATGTCTTCTTGTGTCGAGCTAAAGCGTTTTTTTTTGTATTTTTGGAGGTTTAGTTTTCTTTACGGAGGTTCTAACCAAATGTGAGCGAAAAGAGTGAGTCCAGAAAAAGCGTACCGAACGAAAAAGCGAACGGAAGTTTGTCTTAAGTGAACAGAGCGCCCGACTCTTGCTCTCGAAGTAGGGGGTTCAAATCCCAGCTCCCTCTATTTTTTTATACTTTAAGTTACTTTGTGTGAATATAAGCAATAAATTTTTTTTCATATTTTGTCATTTTATATGCACCACAGATTTTTGAATTTGTTACATTAATTCCGAAATTTTTCCTTGTTATATCTGTATACAATTTTTTAACCTTTACATAATCATTTGCAAAACGCAGCGAAACCTCCCACCGGACACTCCCAGAGTGCCTCACTACTTTTTTCTGTCATACTTGCACCGTGGACAATCAAAGAAGACATGCTTTGCAGGTTGGTCGAAAATGGATGGATCATCACTCCCAAAGCGCTACAAATATACCAATAAACCCCCATGGAGCAGAACTTGAGTGTGGTAGTAGCGAGATGATTTGTTTCATCGCAAGCACCTAAGACGATCGTTCCCAAAAATCGATATTGCTCAGTTGTCGAATATTCCCCACTAAAATCGAAGCAAAGTGATATCAACAACGATACCACTATGTTAAATACCATTTTATTTTCAATGTTGGAACAATCATCAATAAACAACAGTGCCCTATAATCTATTTCATTATTTTCAATTATTTTGTGTAGAGAAGAAAAGAGAAATTGACTTCTCATGAAAATTTTCTCTCATTCATATGCTCAGGAGTTAATATTTTTCTGACCCACATCATGGGTGACCCATAAAACCCGAAAATCAATTTGAACACACAGCGCCACCTGATTGTTTGAATTCAATGAAAGAAACTGTCGCCAGTTATTATTGAGTGAGATATTTTTTTTAGAAAAAATCTATCAGTGTTTTCTTTTCATTTGTGATTTACAAAAATTAACTGCTTTTGGTTTGCACATTTTGTCCAGTTTAACAAAAACGTCCAAGAACTATTTTTTAAAAATTAATTGATAAAATCTTCGCACAAATAACTACGAAAGTTTTCTACAATCATCAAATTAGCATTTTTAAGCTCAATCTGATTAATTGAAAAAAAACTGGTCCACCTCAGCTGAAAGATATCAACTTTTTTCCCTGGAAAACATATTTACATACACAAAAGAGCAACACAAGCCAACCATCAACAGCAGAACAATCTATTTCAGACGTTAAGCTTTTCGTGTGCCGTTAGGAAAGGCCAACCAAGATGAAAAGATACCCGATTTAGATTATTTGTGGGCATGCTGTGCCAATTCAATTTAGATAAAGCCTAAATATTTTTTTTGCACGGACACAAACACTCACACACACGCTTTTGTACAGAAACGTTTTGGTAAAGGTAAAAATAAGGTGAACATATAAAGTCTCGTAATTGCATTGAAAATCTACAAAAGATTGTTGTATAATTTTCATCGCAAACAAAGTTAAATGATGGTTCATTTCGGGATGGAGAGGTTTTATTTTAAATGAGTTGATTCGAATTTTTTTCACTCAATCGGGTCAGATCCTTTTTGAAGGATTTATAAGAGAGAAATTACTGTAGTTTGCAGAAGTCGTAATTAGTTACCATTACGAAACATTAAGATACGAAATTTAATTTAAGCTATTTTCGTCCTTTTCTTTCACTTTCCAAATATCTTGAATATTTGCACTTTCCACAAAATTACCATTAAAATGAAATACCATTAAGCAAATTCCAAAGCTTACATGCTACGTATGATTTATTTTATGATTTCAGGACTAATTTTTTGATGCCTAGTATATGTGTGTATATATATACCAGGTAAAGGACACATGTTTGACTGTTGCTGAGCCTGCAAAATAAAGCCTGTATGGTCTAATTAAACTTTCATTATTCTATGAATTAGTCTATTTCGCACAATGGAGCGTAGAATGTGGATCGTATCCGCATTTCAGATGAAAATTAATTAGAATATACTAAAAGCCTCTTATGAATTTATTGTTAAGCTACTTTCCTCGCGGTTAGTTGAGTTTGCTGGCTCATTGTATTTTGTGATTAATTTAGGGACATTTTTCATGTAAATTGAAGATATAAATTCTGCTCAAAATGAAATAATCATTGAAATAGGTTGATTGGAACGACAATATTCTCAGTAGCAAATGTGAGATATACACGTCTGGATTAATTCAAGAATATGTTCATCGAAACGCTTCAAATTTGTTGTCATTTTTCCGCAAAAAAAATATCTACACCACTGCTATGAATTTAGTCACAAATGCGATCGCCAGAAGCACTTTTGGGAAGTGTAAGAACAAAAGACGTCGCCAGTTTAAACTTGACGTTATCCGAGTACAAAAGGTGTATTTTTACGTCGAAATTGAAATGAATGGTCTATGATTTGTTATACGAATTTTAGGGAATTATGTAAAATATATGACTAGGAATATTATGTTCAATATATAATTGATTTAAATAGATAATATGTGATTGCAGCAACACCTAAAACACTTAAAAATAGCTAACGCAGTGCCTGAAAAAAATCTGTAAAACTTTAGAACGTTAATTTCTTAGAGATACGATAAGATATGGTTATAGAAACGCCGCGCCTAACTACGCATGATATGCAGCTGCGCTCGCAGTAGGCCGTAGAAGAGTCTGCCTAACGGACTCAGCTGTAGTCGCCCATTCAGCAATATTTTACTTATTTTCAATGTAGACTCTATACAATTCGCTAAAGGATACAACTATTTGAGATTCATGTCTGCTCAAATCGATTATATTCATATTTCTCTCTTGCTTGGAAAGTTATTCGTTTGTATTTCCAGTCCCTACACATTGACCTGCTTAAATTTCTGCGTCTCGATTATAAATGAAGTCAAATATTTAGTAAAAAAGGCTTTCATTGGCGTTAATTTTGCTCGCACACCGATCAATTTATTGAATTCGAGATTTTTGTGCATAGGAGACTTTAAAACAGTCAGAAATCACGAGCCACATACAAAAGGTAACAGATTTTGAACTTAATTTAATTTTACACACCCATTTCGTTATTGATACGGAGCAAAAGGTTTCTCAATTAATCAAGTAAATGGAGAACATAACCGTGTATATTATGCGGTCTTGCAATGGTAGGTCGTGTAAGTGTGAATCCACGTTGCAACAATGAGCTGAACTTAGACAATGGTTCTTGATGTAAATTGCTTTTTTTCTGTGAAATCTTTGAAGCGAGTGTTGAAGGTTGCATCATTTCCTTACAAAGGATTCATGGTTTAAAATATATTTATTCCCTTAAAAATTTAACTATAACATTTGCATCAGTCCTTGAACGAAATCAGCTGCGTTTTGAATTTGAATAAATTTCCAAGCATCTGCAATTAACAAATATCTCGAAAGGTAGTTGGATTATTGGTTATTTTTTGTGCTTGCAATGTCCTTATTCAAAATCTCATTCAAGATTCTTTCCTTCCAGTTTATACCACCCGAACACCATCCTCTCTTTTGTCTTTCACAGCAAAACATAGCAAAGAAAATTAGCCATTCTGCTGAACCGTGCCATTCTCTATCACCCAGACACAATCGTTATTCGAACCCCTATTTCCCGGCAAGGACATATTTTTGCTACTTTGATCATCACATCTTAATTCATTGTATCATACAAACTTATGACTTATCCCGCTCTTCAAAGTTTAATTAGAACACTAATTATGCTTTTTCATTTCCCACGGGACACTAAGCTGAAAATTTTCACGTTCATTTCCGTGCAGTGCATCACATTTTATCATGATTTAGATGTGTCGGTGGTTGCTACGGATTACGGACCAATTGCGAACAAGGATATGTTGAAAATATTCATAGGAACACTATTGCAAGAAGGAAGCGTCTGTGCAATTACGTCGGATTATAATGAAAGAGGAGACTATGTGGTTTGGGATGTTGACTATATTAGCGGGAATAATTTAAAACCCCTGAGATTGTCGGGATTATCTAGAAATTACGCTTATAAACATATCTCTTGATGAAGCTACGAAAATTTTAAAATTCAACTAGTTCATGGAAAGTGGGAAGACAAGACGAAAAATATTAGACATGGTAATAAAAATAGGTATGTTTGGTTCCAAAATGCACTTATCATTTTGTGTAGTTTCTATTTATGATGGACTGTCTCTAATATTTTTCCAAAGAACACATTCCCTCTTTTAAGATTTCCTTGGTATTCTAAAGTACCCACGTGAGCCCACCTGACCAATGTTTTTAACGTTTCATTGAGATTTTAGAATTGTTTAAAGTCCTACTCAGGATGGAAAATCGATAAGTAGGAAATTCTTACTCAGTTTTCGCATAGTCAAAGAGGGGTTCTTCTGCAGAAATCTAGGCATTGCAACAGTTCACATATTCATCATGTCTATTCGAAAAGATTCCCCACTGGATGGCGACACTATATATGCGAGAAGTTTTGAACAAGAAGTCAGTTAATTTCAAAGTCTCATTGTAAAACGCGAAAAGATTAATACCGCAGGATTGAAAGTATCGATGCATTAGTGAATATTTGAGCATGATAAAATGAGTAAAAGTGTATAGCGCTCCGTGGAATAGCAATAAAAAATAAAGTGTACAATGAGCTATCACCCAAAATCGTGTTGAAATTCCAAAAATCTCTGACAAATCAATAATGGCTCGTGAATTTACAACAATAATATGCTGAAAGATTTCGATTTAAGGTTTATCAGAAGGTTCGGTTACTAGTTCTACCTTGGTTTTTTCTTTTAATTAATTGAAAAATATATTCGGTTATACTGTTGTTGATTACAGACAGAAAAAAAGGAAAATGGTTAGGGCATTTCCCTCCCCTAGGATCACGTTGGCCTTGACGAATTTATCTCGATGAATGGATAGTGAATTTGGCCACATATAGTGGAAAACAGTTAGATATGATCAAATAACATGAAATATAGTCAAAAATCGTCGAAAAAATGTCAAATTTTTTTTAGGTTTGTTCCAAAATCTTATAAATTTGTACAGAAATCGTCGAATATTAAAAAATTTGTCAAATAACTTGAAAAATCGTCATGAAATATGGTCAAAAATTGTCAAAAGTCATCAAATAGCGCCAAAAATGGTCAAACATAAACAGGATTCGCCAAATATTGCCAAAGAAATGCAAATATGATCAAAAATCATTAAAAAATTTCCAAAATCCTTAAATATGGTCAAATATTGTGGAAATTTGTCTAAAGCTTTCAAACATGGTGAAAAATCGTAAGCTATGATCGAAAATTGCCAAATATTTTCAAAAACCAGCGACTATGACCATGTATAATAAAAAAGCATCATGAAATATGGTCAAAAATCGTCAAAAATGTCAAAAACATTTAAGTATCTTCAAAAATGGTTTTATATGATCAGGAATTGTTAAATATTATCAAAAAAAACTGTCAAATTCCGCCAAAAATCATCATGAACTTAGTTAAAAAAATTGTCAAACCACGTCAAATAGAACGAAAAATAGTTCAAAATGGTCAAGACTCGCCAAATATTGCCAAATAAATTTTAAATATAGTCCAAGTTCTTCAAATGTGGTCAAAAATCGTCATAAAAATGATCCAAAATTGCTAAATATTTGTCAAAAATCGGCTAATATTAAAATCCGTCAAACATGGTCAAGCGGCTGGAAATATGGGTATAAATCGTCAAATGTTGTCAGAAATGGTGAAATACTGTCAAAAATTGTACAATATTGTCAAAAATCGTCCACTATGATCAAAATCTATAAAAAACGGTCATGAAACTCATCAAAAATTGTCAAAAATCTTCAAATATCGTTTATCTGTTTGAAAATTGTCAAATATAATCAAAAATTTAGACGAGTTGAAATTTATTCAACCACAAATCAATCTGTAATTAGGGCTTCAACTATTATTTAGATAGATTGAGCAGTTTTGATATTCTGATTTGTTTTCTTAGACGTTGAAAGTTGAATTGAGCTTTAACTTTGATTTTTAATATAAATACTTTCAATTTTATGAACCGATCTGATTTTTAATGTTATCCCAAGATTCCAAGAATATATTCAAAAATACATAGAATCAAAAAAATGCTCGATTCTTTTTCGTAAACATTTCAAATCCTGGAGACAAGATTCGATTTTAAGGGCCTTTAAGTTAAAAAAATAGGGAGCAATTTTTTTACGTCTGCCTCATTCTTTTGTCGATTGATAGATAGATACCTTATAAATTATTTCATTTTATATCCTTTGTAGTCCTTCATTATCACCAAGTGCACTTGCTCTTTTGCATTCAATAACCACTTATGACTAGTGACGAAAATTATTGTGCATACCACTATCACCGAAGCAACTCAACTAAACTCAAACTGTATTACACAACACTAATCACTAAACGAAATTATCTCATCACTTCAAGGATATATTTCAATGTTCGAATTCATTCAAATTTTAATCACAATATTTTTTTTTGAAACACTTCAACACTTTCACTCTGTAGACGAGGTCCTGATTGTTAGACACATCCGTAAAATATCACTTGAATTTTATTTTAAAAATATTTAGATTGAAGCTTGGCTTCATTTTTAATCCCCAAAAAAATTTGATGAGGAGACTCTTTGTGAAGACTAGAAAAATATGAACCAGGAAAAAGGACTATTACTGTTGGACACTAAAAATCAAATCGCGATTTATAATCAACCGTCCGTTAGTATCATTAAGGATCGACATCAGACTACGAACTGTTCTTCGGTTCTTGTGGTAAAGCTTATCCTAACGTACTCCGGGAATTTGCAAGGCCAACAGTTGAAGTCATTCCATTTTCAAAAGTTTCTCTTCAATGTTTATACACACATGCCAGCATATATACATACGCAGGATAGTAGTAGCCTTGCTAAGGACATTTTAACATTGAAGACAAATCCTTGGACTAGCGACAGCGAAAACTTTGTACCTCTGGATGGCCAAACTGTGCTATGTTATATGCAAAAGCTTTTTCTCGGCATTTCCAGCTAAAGGGGCTGAGAATGTAGGGGCATGCGCTTTTCCCAGCAAGGACATTTATACGTTTGCCATGGTTTGTAATATGTTCGGGATCACATGTTTCATGTGCTTCTCCGTGTATTGTGAAAGGGCGATGAAGTAAACGTGTAACAAGTGAAAATGCAGCATAGTGTTGTTGCTTTTCTGGCTTGGTTTGAACGCTTGTTGATTTAACCTCTCCAAGGGTTTTGCAATGTAATTTGTGCGAGGCCATCAAATTGTTTTTAATCGTAGCGAGAATGTCGTTTTATTTTCATGAACACGTCGTTGACGTCATCGAGCGACATTGGAAATGTAATGTAAGAGGTCTTTGTCAAGGTTTCTGAATCATCAAAAAAAATATGTCCTGTAATTTTCTCATTTTATTATGGCAAAGTCAGAAGGGCTTATGGTCGACGGTTCTTATATTTTTAAGGTATATTTTAAGAGACTGTAGTCGGTTTGAAGATTGGCTTTGATTTTTTATCCTCTATCGAGACATGCAAGTAGTCTCCGTCCCTGCTGCTCGGAGATGGTGGGTTAGGTTATTTAAAAAAGGTGCTAAGCCTAGTGGCTTCCGCTTCTCTGAGAACGATTTTGATCTGTACACTTGGAAACCTTTCAATTCATTTTGTGAACCATGTTGACTTCTTAGGAATATCCAGGAAATGGTTGATTCTCATTGTACCTAGTTCATTCAGCTCGTTGAAAAGAATGCCCTTTTGAGCTTATGTCGCCTGACATCTACTGACTTTGTTGGTTGGTTATTTGTAATGGCAACCTCCTTTATCCAAAAGTGGCTCACTTAGGCACATTGTGGTATCCTAGAACCTGCGGGATTACGAGAACCATCCAGATTCACGTATGCAGCCAATGTCTAAATCAGCTACCTCTGTGAGGTTGTCCAGGAAGGGTGAGCCCAAGGTTTGCATGCGCTTCCTAGACAGTGCTGGGCATTCGTACAGAAAATGTTGGATTATTTCTTCCTCATCCTCTGATCTGCAACTTCGGCAAAAACCATTGAAAGGGCCACCCAATTTTTCTGCGTGTCTGCCGATCAGACAGTGTCCCGTCAGTACGGAAACGATGGAACTTAAAGTTTCACGGCTTGTGTTGAGGAGCAGTTCGGTGCGTTTGGAGCACAGTGCGTTGTTGTGTTACAAGATCGCCATTCTTCTTTTTCTGGAAGTTATACTTAGCTCTGTATTGTTCCAGAGTGATGCGTGTCTTATTTCTAATAAATATATGTTAAGCGGAGGTTGAGAAAACTCACATCTCTTTGAAGAAGGGAAAACTACCTACCGGCATTCCGAAGATTGCCACATATTTGGCGCAGAGACAATGCTCAAGCAGCCAATATTTCGGTGTACCTTTTTGCCAATGTAAGGCATACTTGTACCCAAGTAGAAGTCTGTTCTTTTGCCGAATTTATCAGGCAAAGCCTGATCAAAATTTAAATCTGCGAAGCGAGGCAGTTGCTAAATGAAACAGCAATTGACTTTGAGTCTATCAGACAGACTTAATTTTCTTTAATCCGTTCTCTTAATTTATACAATATTCTATTTACTTATTTTATCCCTACTCTAAATACAATGTAAATTTTAATTCTAAATACATAACAAAAATGCTTACTCTAAAACTTGAATCAACCAATCCAAATTAAAGGGATTAGGTTCCCACATTCTTCTATCCATTTCATAATACTCATATGTCAACCCATTATAGCAATATGAGTAATTGATTTAGTATCAGTGCACAGCACAGGGCAATAACCAGGTGGCGATATTAGTAGGTCAGTAATCACTCGACCGCGTCTGGCTATTTGTAAACAAAGAGTTTTTCATTCAACTATTGTAATTGGACACCCAATTAGAATTGGATGAACTTACATGCGTACATGCCTAGATGGCGTGCTAAATGGATCGTACATGGGTTGAGGTACGAGATGAATGTTGGCATGTGCCTGGGGTGAAGTGGTTATTTTTGTGTGTATATACTACAGCGTGCCAAGTTTGCCTGGATGTGTTACAGATTTCTTCAAGTTGCCAGGTTCTATTCGCAGCCTCCACGTAGTACCGCTTAAATCCAAGCTTTATGGAGGCTAGAGGTTGGCTGACTTGGGGCGTAAGTGTACACTCCTGAAGCTCAGTGCCAGCTCTCGATAGGGCATCTGCTTTGCAGTTTCTTCAAACCTCCAGTATTCTCTGCCTAGTGCAAGTGTACGCCACGGGATCCTTCTTAAGCATGCTGATCGGCTTTGGATTGTATTTGCACCTTACTGTGCCCAGGAACCTAGGCCAGTTTGTTCCTTAGGGAAATCCTCTCCAGTTTGAACCTATTTAGTAGACACTACAACTGACTCAAGTACTCTGTCTCTGTTCGAAAAAAAGGTGATGTCTTTATTGACATCCACTCTTCTGCTGGCCTCCTTTGCAGCTCGCAAAATCGCCACTTCCTCCGTTGTTCAACTGTCTTGTATTTGGGGAGTTCTGATGATTTACTCAGGCCCCAGTACTTAGAAAATATTCAGGCTTCCACACAAATGCTAGGATTATGATACACAGGAGTCAACTATGGTCTAGTTCTTCTTCTGCTAATATGTTCCAATGTCAAAACATTTGAGTTCTATTTTTTGTGTGGTCGTAAGCTTCTCTTAACTCTTTTCTATTGATATTTATACAATTTTTTCACATCCTAGATTATTTACTCTTCCTTTCAATATTTTTTATTATTTTAAATTTGCTCACCATCGTCCCATCATTTTTAATTGCAAAGCTAGAATCAACATCGTCATTATTTTCGTCATAGTTAACATTGTATGTGGTTTCAAATAGTAGCTCGTGCCACAGTATGATTTGTCTCATGTACATGTCTCAGAGGAGGCAATGTTTGTATGTATTTAGTATTTCATTGTGGTATTAAGGGGGTAGTCTTGTGTTGAGCCCGAAAAAGTGGTACTTTTTTAAATTGATGTACAAATAAAACGGCAAAAGGTATTTAAAGGAAAAAAATTCATATTTATTTAAGAGAAGAAAGAGACAAAATGGCGGCCGCCGCAATGAAGTACTCAATCAGCATCAAAAAAATAATTCAATTGCGCCTCGTAAAATTGTGGCCAAAAAATTGATCTGAAAGCAAATATCCAAATTTTTTCTTGTTATTTAAATCACAAACGACGGAACGGGCCTATTAGAGCAAAAAACAGTTTTTTTTCGTTTGAAGAGCACTTTTCTCAAAAAGAAAACATGCCAATCCAACCATTGTAATTTCAAGTGCTTGCTTGCTCTAAATTTAGGCCGATCCATCGTTTATAATCTAAATAACAAAAAAATATTTGGATATTTGTTCTCAGATCAATATTTTGCCCACAATTTTACGAGGCACAATTGGAAATTTTTTTCATGCCGATGGAGTACTTCATTGCGCCGGCCACCATTTTGTTTTTTTCTTCTTCAATATATATGAATTTTTTTCCTTTAAATATTCATAAACAAATATATAAAAGTTTCAAGTCATTACCGTCTGTGTTTTTTTGTGTACAACAATTTAAAAACGTATCCATTTTTTCGGGCTCAACACTAGACTACCCCCTTAATATAATGAATAAAACCATAATATGTAGATAAGATCTTTCAGCATAATAAGTTCAGTGTCCTTAAACTTTTAAATTTGATATTTTGACATACTTAAAAATTTAAGGGGGTAGTACCGGTTGAAATATAATATATATAATATATTTTTTTCAACTCGTTTATTGCATATAAATTTTAAAATTTGTATCGGTAGAATACACATTTTGAAAACTACAAAAAATGTTGCTTTTTTCCTTCATTTTTCTACTTATTTAAAGAGGACGCCAAAGTTGATGTTTCGAAAAATATCTCGTGTCACTACGGACAGATAATTTAAGGAATGAAGCATTTTTTGAAGAGCAATCTTTCTTACGTAGTAATCTCCTACAATATTTTGAAAAAATGATCAAAAAAAATGGCGGTTGTTTAACTTTTCTCTCGAAAAATCGCTTTTTTCACTTTGTTTCGCTTCCTAATTTTTTTTAGATTGATTTGTGGCTTATACTGTCGTAGATTACCACATAAAATACTTAGAAAAAGTAGTACACTAAGTTTTACTAAAATTGGTTCGGCTAATCCGGAGAATAAGTGTCCGCAATTGGAAAAACGTGTTTAAAGTTTCAATTATCAAAAATATCGCTTGAAAAACGAAAAAAGTGTTCGCGCTCAAACTATCGTAACTCCTTTTTCCCCGGGAATATGTAAATAAAATTTTGAGACGTGATTTCTGAAGGTATAATAAATTGAAAAAAAATTTTTTGTGAGATTATAACCGGTACTACCACTTTAAAGAAAAATAAACACGGAAATCCGACTCAGAAATCATTCCAGAAAAATAATTAGTATTGAAAATATTTCTTTAAAATTCTGGAAAAGATTCAATCGATCTATGTGTGCACCATTTTTCATTATTCTTTGAAATATTTTCTTTATAAAATGATCCCTGTTGCATACTTTTGATATCCTTCGAATTAAAATTCAATAAATCCAGTTCTAACGAAAAATATCCTTGAATGCTCGATTCCTGTTGTGAGTGAAAATACTTTCTATCAGTTTAAAAATTTTCGTAGTCTGGAATGTAGATGAAAGGAAATTGTTGCTGCGGATTAAGGAATTTTTCTGGGCTTCATATTCCTGAAAGGTTGAAAGGATGAACAATGCAACATTTTAAAAATATTAAATTTATTATATTTAATTTATTTTAAATGAAAATCAAACAAATTTTGGTATCAACCAGGAAAATATTTGTCAATTTTGGAACCCATTGTCTTTAGCCGATCAGGATTTGAAATTCAGTCATTCTAGAATATTGTAAAAGATTCCTCTGAAATCGTATATATTATCAGGACATTCCTTATAATCTATATCAAGTTGAGGTTCTTCAACTGTTACGCAAAACTTTTGGGTCAACTTTTCAACACACCCAAAACTACATCACGTGCTAGTTCTCACGCGACCAGCCTCAAAGGACAGACCATCCGCAAAATTGCTCGTAAACATGCATATGCATATCCGTATCCCAGGAGGCAATACATATATAATTACCTGTTTGCTTAGGTAACCATGTCATTTCAATCTGCCCGAGCAGCACATCATTTCCGTTTCAGCCCGAAAGATATTTAACATTGCAAGCTCACACTATATGTAGGTGGTCCTCATTCCACAATTTCTTCGTAAGCTTTCAGTGAATATTATTTGCTTATGCAAATATTTATTAACGCTATCAATGCTGTCGAAAATATCCATAATTCGTAGTTCAAGTTCGTCGTTTTCATCACCATTTCCGATAAGTTTTAAAAGATATTCTCTTCCCGGGGTTTTTCGATGGTAGAGCAAAAACTTCATGTGAAAACTGAACATTTTCGAATATTTGCATAATTTATGTCCTGTTGGGGATCGTATCGTATCTTTCTCGAGTAGTGGTAATATGGGGGTTCTAGAGCGGAAGTGAACTGTCAAAATCCGATGACGTCATCACCCAGACCGGAAGTGAACTGTCAAAATCCGATGACGTCATCACCCAGACCGGAAGTGAACTGTCAAAATCCGATGACGTCATCACCACCGGAAGTGAACTGTCAAAAGGTCCTTGACACCATCTTAGTGAACTGTCAAAAGGTCCTTGACGCCATCTTGGTGAACTGTCAAAAGGTCCTTGACCCCCAAATAACCACGCCCACAAAACCGCAAGCCTATTACGCCATCAACCGCAATCAAGCCGATGAAGGCATTAACCCCTTCTTCCCCTCTCTCTCTCTCTCACACACACACACACACGATCTCACCCACACACGCACAACCTAATTTTACGCCCCCGCGATCCCACTTTACACCGACGACCCTGCAAATTTCACGGCAAGACGCTTTCACTTATTCGGAGACACTAAAAATCGGTTGTGGCGCTCCATATCAAATTTCCCAACAGCGAATTACAGCCGGATGTAAGTTTTCAGTATTGTGGTTCTTTGAGGAAATAGCGCCGATAAGAGACATCCGGTTCTACCTATGGGGGATGTGGTTTTTATTTGAGTTTGATATACGCTTTTGAAGAAATCAAATGAAATAACGTTGATAAGAGGCAAGTTTGTGGTTTTTAAGAAAACTTTTAGATAACGAAGTTTTGCGTAAATTTTGAAACGAAAATAAAAGCCGTTATACCAAAAAATTATTACGTCATCAGCTTTTGCTTATCTATTTTCGGTCAAAAGGAGGATGTGGTTAAAAGTTTAAAAAAAGCGGAAAAATTCCAACGAAAGTTGAATAATTGTGGTTTATGATTTTGTTTATAAGGCGAACCGAAAACTACAATAGCCATAGTTTTTTCCAAACTTTAATAGCGAAAGGTGTTTTCAATTTTTTGTGAAAAATGAAAGGTTTTTTGTGCGAATTCTGTGAAAAAGACTTTCCGTCTTCTGGTGCTCTGAAGAGGCACATACAACATACGCACGGTGAGTAGCGAAGGAGTATTTTTTTTTTGTAGCCATTACAAACAACCCCCTTTAAAATAGAAAATACAAGCCCATATAAGAATCACAACCTAGCAGGAGCGTCAACACACAACCAAACGCCCCTTAAAATTTGTGATGTGTGCTTGGTTATTGTCAAAACAACAGAGTGGAACCGCCACATCCGAACAAACACACACAAAAAGAATATTTATCATTCTGTTGATGAGAATTTTCAAAGCATTAAGAGCAGCTTTAAAAACAGAATACAAACGCTTGTATATCAAAACAAAGATGAGAACGCATTGATTCCGGAAGTATTTTTCAAAAAACTAGAGGAACCACTTATGATTAGATTAAAGCAAATATTAAAAAAATCATCCTCTATTAAGTTTAATGTTGAGCTATTTGGGGATTATATGAAAACTTGTTTGTCAGACGATAAGGAAGAAAGCGTGTGTTTGATAAGCATTAAATCGTTTCAACCAAAGATGCAAGCCGCCCAAACTGAATGTGAGTTGCAAACGGGTTTCAAGAACAATGTTGATCAGATTATTAAGAAAATGCAAGAGTTTCAAGAGAGAGATAGTGGATGGACACTAGTGAAAATAACTCACTGTGAAATAAACATAAACGAACACAAGCCGCTTAGGGGAACGAAACACGTGCGTTTACCACCATTTATAGCAAGCAAGCGTGCATGTGTTAATATTAAAAACGACGATGAATTCTGTTTTAAATGGAGCATAATTTCTGCGTTGTCTCCCGCGCAAATCAGTTCAGATAGACCATCATCTTATCATATATCGGATATTACGCAAAGCGTTATAACACTGGATAATGGAATATTATTAAAGTTTAACGATTTAGAGTTCCCACTAAAGGTTCACGATGTAGCGAACTTTGAAAAATTAAACCCCCTAATTAGCGTAAACGTGTTTGGTTATGAACGCGAAAATCGGAAAATTGTGGGGCCATATTATAACACAAAGAACGAGCGAATATATCATATAAATTTATTATTGATACAAAACACCGACGAAGACCAACACTATGTGTGGATAAAGAACCTTTCAAGGTAATCTTGTAGTTTTGTCTATTCTCCCCCCCCCTAATTTTTATTGTTTAAGGCTGATCCATTATCAACAGACACTCCACGACGAAAAGCTTTTTATTTGCAATACATGTCTTCAACATTTTCATACCGAAGAAGCCCACTTACAACACAAAAACGAGTGTGGTAAAATTGTGACAACCATGCCGAAACCGGAAAAATCAACACTATATTATCAGAATTTTGAGCGCCAACTGGATGTACCATTTGTCATTTATGCCGACTTTGAGTGTTTGCTTCAAGATGTGAACACCTGTTTTGCCGACCCAGAAACTTCCTCAACAGCAAAAGTCCAGGAGCACACACCATGTGCATTTTCATATTATATTAAGTGTTCTTTTGATTCGTCATTAGATAGGTTAAGAGCGTACAAAGGTCCCGAATCCTCTAAAAGCTTTGTAAAATCGCTTGTGAACGACGTAAGGCGGCTCTATTCAGACTATATAATGATGCCAAAACCGATGCATACTTTAACAAACCAAGAAATGAAAATTCAAACAGAAACGGTCCTTTGTCATATATGTAAAAAGATTCTTGAAAACGACAGAGTGATGGACCACTGCCACTTAACGGGAAAGTATAGGGGTCCAGCTCATAATAAATGTAATTTATTATTTAGAGTGCCCAAATTCTTTCCAATCTTTTTTCATAATTTTTCCGGATATGATTGTCATTTATTCGTAAAAGAACTTGGTAATTTGGACGGTGATATAAAAATTATACCCCAAAATAAGGAGCGATATATATCGGTATCAAAAAGAATTGTGATCAATAGCACCACAACGATTGAATTACGATTTTTAGATTCTATTAGATTTATGCAAAGTAGTTTAGATGAGCTTGTAACATATTTACCCGCGATAAAACTAGAGACAGTGCGCTCAATATATGGGGAAGAAAGCAAATTCAAGTTGCTAACAAGAAAGGGCGTATTCCCCTATGAGTATATAAATTCGTGGAGCCGATTGGACGACCCTTGTTTACCCCCACGCGAAAAATTTTTTAGTAAATTAACAAATAGTGAGTGTAGTGAAAACGAGTATAAACACGCGCAAAACGTCTGGAAAGAGTTCAATTGTAAAACGCTTTGGGATTATTTAGAGTTGTATTTGAAAACAGATGTATTGCTTTTAACAGACGTGTTTGAAAATTTTAGGAAAATTTGTAAAGAAATCTATGAGTTGGATCCCTGTCAATATTACACTGCTCCGGGTCTAGCATGGGATGCTATGCTTAAAACAACAAAAACCACACTAGAGCTTTTAAATGATATAAACATGTACAATTTTTTCAAACGAGGTATTAGAGGGGGCATTACCCAATGTTCGCATCGACACTCCGTAGCCAATAATAAATATATGGAAAGCTTTGTTGAAGCGAATCCATCAAAATACATAATATATTTGGATGCCAATAACTTATACGGGTGGGCCATGTCTCAACCCCTTCCACATTCTTCATTCGAATGGGTTCCAAATGTTAATGATATTGATATTATCAATATTCCACAGGATTCTGATATTGGATACATATTAGAGGTCGATTTAGAGTATCCCCCATTAAAACACAATGATCACAACGATTTACCCTTTTGTGCAGAAAATAAAGCAGCACCGGGTTCCAAAAACAAAAAGCTTATTACAGACTTAACAAACAAACACAAATATATTATTCACTATCGGAATCTGCAACAATGCTTAGAAAATGGGCTAAGACTTATCGGTGTTCATAGAATTTTACAATTTAAACAGTCTTGTTGGCTAAAGAGCTATATCGATTTGAATAATTATTATCGCACAAAAAGCAAAAATTCGTTTGAAAAGAATTTCTTTAAATTGTTGAACAACGCGGTATATGGGAAAACGATGGAGAACGTGGAAAAAAGAAAAGATGTGAAAATTGTTACAGAATGGGAAAGTCGGGGCAGACACCTAGGCGCCCGCGCTCTTATCGCAAAACCCAACTTTCATAGTATAGCCATATTTTCAAACAACATGGCCGCAATTCAGATGGATCGAGTGAATGTGTGCTATGATAAACCAATTTATTTGGGGTTTACCGTTCTTGATATTTCAAAGCTAAAAATGTACGATTTTCACTATACTTATATGAAACCAAAATATCGCGAAAATGTTCTTCTAAATTATATGGACACAGATTCATTCATTTATACAATTAAAACAGAAGATTTTTATAGAGACATTTTAAACGATATTGACAACTACTTTGATACTTCAGAATATTCTAAAGATAATCCCTATCATATTCCATTGAAAAATTGTAAAATTTTAGGTTTAATGAAAGACGAAACGCACGGAAAAATAATAAACGAATTTATAGGGCTAAGAGCAAAAATGTATTCATTAAGTATTGATCAGGAAAAAACAATAAAAAAGGCAAAAGGCGTTAAGAAAACTGCAGTGGATAGATTGAGTATAGATAATTATAGAGAGTGTTTGTATAGGAATAAAATTTATAGAGGAGACATGTATGTATTTAGATCAAAACTTCATAAAATATATACGGAGTGTATTAATAAGATAGCTTTAAGCAGCTTAGACGATAAGAGACTAATTAGGGAGGATAAAGTTAGCACATATGCTTGGGGACATTGTGAAATTTGATATGAAAATAATAACAGCATTGTATTTTATAAAAAAAAGCGTTTTTTTCCTCAAAGATAATGGGCAAAAACACGAGCCGTTCCTTGTTTTAGTTGAAGGAAATATTGGATGTGGAAAATCCACACTTCTAAATCATTTCAATAAATTTGATGATGTATGCTTGATGTATGAACCACTTAAAAAATGGCAAAATGTAGGGGGATACAACCTATTGGTGTGTAGCATCATATTCTCATATTAAACCCAAACGTTTATATGAAACATTTTAGGATTTGTTTTATAAGGATCCAGAACGATGGGTAATACCTACACAAAATTATATTACTTTAACCATGTTTGAAATGCATATGCGATCAACAGACAAGAAGTTTAAACTAATGGAGCGCTCTTTGTACAGCTCAAGGTGCGTTAATGATATCTGGCTCCAACATTTTTTAGTTTTTTTTAGATATTGCTTCATAGAATGTCTATATGAGGCTGGACGAATAGATGACGAAATGCGATGCGTTCTATTAGAAACCCATAATCTGATGGAACAAAACTTTAAGATTAACACCAATCTTATTGGTGAGCTACAGATGAAAATATTTTTTTAAAAACACACCAAACAAGCGTCTTTATAGTTTATATTCAAACATCTCCGGAGGTAGCATATGAGCGAATAAGAAAACGAGCCCGCGCCGAAGAAGAATTTGTGTCAATGGAGTATTTACAAAGCCTACACAAACACCACGAGAACTGGTTAATCGAAAATAAGCCCCAAACAAACAGCATACCCGTTGTTGTTGTGGATGGAAATCAGAATGCGGCTTGTATGCTTTCAGAATATCAAAAAATAGAACAAATGCTGCAGCTGCCCCAAGAAACACGAATCTCAACTTACAATAGCATAAAATAATAAATCGATAATTTTATTGATATAAAAAAAAATATACTTTATTTTGCTTTTTCACACACAACACATTTTTTCTTATTTTAACCGATCTACAACAATTTCCTAACTTCGCTAGTCAACGGATTGTATTCTACAATTCTATCGTGGAGCAATAGACAAAATGCTGTTGTCTTTGGCGGAAACATGCTTGATGTTCTAAATTCTATCTTTACATCAACAGGACCAGTTTTCAAGGCTTCATTTTGAAACGAGCAATCAATAACAACTATGGGAGCTAAATTTTTAAATTTTTCACAATCTAATAGCGGAGGAGAATCTTGATTATAGTATGATCGTTTGAATTTGGTGTACATATCATACAATAGTGCGTATCGGTTGCGATCGAATTTCAGATTAAGATCCTCGTATGGGTAGGTTTCAGAGTTCAAGTGTGCTTTGATGTCTGTTAAATTGCAGTGATCAAATGTAGTTGCATCTTTTTCCTTTAAATTATTTTTTTCTGATTGTAATGCGAAAATTATAAATCGGGGTTTTTCAAGCTGTGAAGAAGTTTTCACAGTCCAAATGTGATGACTAGATGCTGCTGGTAATATGGGATATTCGTACATATCCCAACTTCTAAAACTGATTTGTATTGGACGCCCGACTTTTATAATGTTGAGAAAATTTAGTCGTTCAGCATCAGATACGGTTATATGTGGTATTCGCCATAACAACTTATGAATGGACACGTCATAAGCCTTTGTTGTATTAACAACATTATTATCGGTCCTAGACCGAATTAAGATCAAATCGTGACGTGCGTTAACAACAACTCTTTTGTAATCTTCTGCGAAACCAAGCAGCATTTTCAGCGGAACACAAAAGTTGAAAAACGAATCAGGAACTTTACAATGTTTTTCCGGCGACCAGCCAGCATTTTGTAGCATTTCACTTTCATTTTTGCTTAGAGAAATATAATTTTTCAGGGCGGTTGTGACCCCCAAACTTCTGGTACGATCAATTTCAATTCCATTCAATTCGTATCGCATTTCTTCGAAAAGAAAAGATATACAATTATTATTGAGAACAGAACTGGCGGCATCTAATTTTGTTCCTTCTGTTGAAGTTATTGCGCCCTCAATGTATAGAAAACTTTCGTTTGGTAGTAGATACAAGTCTTGATGTTGAATAGAAATTCTGATTTCATCGCTGTTTTTGTATGCTGTCGAAAATGGTGTATAGGTGTGATACTCCTTCTTTATAATATCTTCGTTAAACACAGGCTGGTTAGTAATGTTGAGTAAATGCGTCATTTTTCCTTCTTTAAATGAAATCCCAGTGATTGTAGAAATAACTTATTTGCTTGTGTTAAGTGTGCTTTTCCAACAACAACACTTGGTGTTTTTCTTTTCGATGTTGAAGAAGTAGACACTGATTGTACACTGGTGGAAAGAGAACCAGCATCTTGGTTATATATCAACATTTTATGCTGGTTTCAGGTGAAGGCGAGCGGTAATGGTTTCGCCGCGGAAATTAACAAGTTGTCCGTCTTGATCCAATATTTTTAGCTCCAAGAACCTTACTTCACGGGTATTCAGCGGCAAATAAATGAGACTTTTCGGGGCTTCAATTATTTTATACCCTGGACCAACGTCTGGTGAAAATTCATGAATAGTGTGTGCAATGGTGTTGTTAATATACGAGCCGGTGACTATGTTGCACTCTATACGAATTGCATTCACCGTTATAATGTTAACAGGTAGTGTTGAAGTGTGTGTTTTGGTAGGGTGTAGAACCACATCCTTAAAACCCAATAGTTTACCAACCGTTCGCATCCGATTAAAGTATATTGTCTCACTACTTTTTATTTCTACCCTGAGAGTGTTGTTGTTTGCTTTAATTTTTAGCGCATACCTTTTTCCCCTTCTTTCCAGCTCTTTTTCTATGTAAAGAGCAATATCGTCAACTTCATAAGACCCGACTGGTATCTCAATTTCTTCATTTCCAATATGAAAAAGGTTATTCTCGTTATCAACATTTGGAATGGAGTTATATGTTTGAAAGTCAACCAAACCGCATACATAGTCGCCAGCCAATTCCAAGGGAGGAAAATATTCAGCGGTTAATGTAGAAGTGATTCCACTCAAAATCAAGGTCATCGACATGCTTATTATGATGTTGTATTAACCATACTAAACAACAATTTCTATATCTTTTAATATTTATATTTATTTTTCATAGATTTTAACACAATCATATAGAAATTTTAAACACAAGTGTCCACATATCACCGAGTCAAAGTCTTGATATCGGCTATAGTTGTATTTGATATTTGAACCAAGATAGGAAATAACTTCTTTTGGCGGATGCAAATTTCCAAAGCTATCAAAATATTCCACATGATCTTGGTGTTTGTAGTACGCTACCCAATGGGTGCCGGGGCCCGATGAAATATCCAAATTTATTACGCCACACTCCGTATACCAGGGATGCTTTGGCAGCTGATCGCGCATAAATACACCACGAAAGTAGGGAATGTTTTCAGCGAATTTGAATATATCGAGTTCGGTTAACGCTCTACGGGGCAGCCGTCTTAGAAGTTTTTTGATGGTTGAGTTAAGTAAAGCCCTAGCCCCTTCCTATATGGTTTCAGATGAAGCCCCTTCCCAAGCGCAACGGCTTCCATTTGTCTATTGTGTCTCACACTTTCTGCCAGTTGTTCTTTTGCATTTTTTGCATTATTAACAGCTTTTGCGATTTGTGATGCGCCGCCAACTAACGCTCCAAGTGCTGAAAGTCCAGCAAATATTGGAATGAGGGGTAAAATACCACCAACTTTCGGAATTGGTATGATCCGCGGAGTTTCAACTAGAGATTTTTTTGTTCCAATAACATCTTTTGCAGTTTTCATAGCCAATTTGATTGTTTTCGATATGCTTTCCGGCTTTTTCCTCTTCAATACAATATTTATGTTTTTAAGGGCCGATTTAAATAAAGTTTTGTTCGGTTTCCTCTGCTTTCGCCTTTCTCTCTTTATGCACCCCATTCCCAACTTCACTTTAGTTTTCATGGCGTTTGTAATCAGCCAGGCGTTTGTCCTCTCGCCCAAGTTGGCGTTATTTGAAGTTGCTCTGTTCCACGCCTTTTCCGCTAAAATTCTATCCGCGATGTTTCTGTTTAAAGTATCTTTGTGTTTGGAGTAGGCAATGTCGTGCTCTCGACACGCCTCATCAAGTAGATTCACACCGCGATCGCCTCTAGCTAAACGCTTTTGTAGTTTTGTGCCTGGACCACAAAAATTATAGCCCGGTATATGTAGCTCGAATGGTAGATTGCTGATGAGTGTATTTATTAAACCTCCTCCGGTGGAATTTCGTGAGTTACTAATTGATTTTCGGGCAAATTCAATCATTATATTATATTATGTACAACCTTTTGCTGCGGGCCTTCGTTGCAAATAGATTGAAAAACCCTATAAAACAATGTATTTATGTGTGGTTGTATCATAGTACACAAAATGAAGCTAGTAAAACAACAAGCAAAGCTAGGCATTGAAAATTTCGATTTTGGTGATAATCGCCACGGAGCGAGGATAAAACATAGCGTGCTTTTACCAAATGACATTCGAGCGATAATTGTCGGTCCTTCGAGTTCTGGTAAAACCAATATTATGCTAAGCTTGCTCTTACATCCGAACGGTTTGAAGTTTGAGAATATTTATCTGTATTCAAAGTCGTTGTATCAACCAAAATATGAGTATTTAAAGCGTGTTGTGTCGCCCATTAAGGGCCTGGGATATTATACATTCACCGAAAATAACGAGGTAATAGATCCAAGCGACGCCAAAAGAAACTCTGTTTTCATATTTGATGACGTCGCTTGTGAGAAACAGAATAACATGAGATCGTACTTTTGTATGGGGCGACACAAAAGCATTGACAGTTTCTACTTGTGTCAAACGTATACGCATATACCCAAGCATTTGATTAGAGACAACGCAAACTTCATAATATTGTTTAAACAGGATGACCAAAATTTAAAGCATGTATACAGTGATCATGTGAATACAGACTTGTCGTTCGATAAATTTAGAAACATGGCTGCTGATTGCTGGAGCGATAAATATGGGTTTTTGGTTATTAATAAAGATTGTTCTATTGGTGTGGGGCGCTATAGACGGGGGTTCGACATATTCATTAAAGTATAAAACAATAATGCACGCCCTGTGTGCTTTCATTACCGAGAAACACATTGGTGGAAAACTGAGCTCAAAGTTGGTTGCGAATTGGTTGCAGGTTGGTTACAAGCTGGTTACAAGCTGGTGACAAGTTGGTATACGCGTGGTCTTCATCATCTATTTTTTAACGTCTGGTGTCAACTCATAATGAGCTCAAAACTACTTAAAAATATCATAAAGGCATCAAATGATGTGCGGAAAAAATATAAAGCGTTGAAAACCGGAAAAACGGAACACGAGCTAATGTTGGAAGCAACATTTAAATCTATTAGTGAGCCATTGAAAGAAATTAAAGAGAAAACAGGCGAAGAATTTAGTAAAAAAGTAAAAAGCCGAATGAAGGGGGAGCTGTCTTCGGCTGATCCACGATTACAAGACAATTCTGATGATAACGATAATGAGGATGCTGTTTCATTCATACAACATTCCCCCTCAATGATAACACCAAATAAACCTCTTTCTTTGAAGCGATTGCGGGCGCCAGTTCAATACAGTACACCCATAAAAACGTTTATGTTTATTTCACAGTGAGTTATTTTCACTAGCGTCCATCCACTATCTCTCTCTTGAAACTCTTGCATTTTCTTAATAATCTGATCAACGTTGTTCTTGAACCCCGTTTGCAACTCACATTCAGTTTGGGCGGCTTGCATCTTTGGTTGAAACGATTTAATGCTTATCAAACACACGCTTTCTTCCTTGTCGTCTGACAAACAAGTTTTCATATAATCCCCAAATAGCTCAACATTAAACTTAATAGAGGATGATTTTTTTAATATTTGCTTTAATCTAATCATAAGTGGTTCCTCTAGGTTTTTGAAAAATACTTCCGGAATCAATGCGTTCTCATCTTTGTTTTGATATATAAGCGTTTGTATTCTGTTTTTAAAGCTACTCTTTATGCTTTGAAAATTCTCATCAACAGAATGATAAATATTCTTTTTGTGTGTGTTTGTTCGGATGTGGCGGTTCCACTCTGTTGTTTTGACAATAACCAGACACACATCACAAATTTTAAGGGGCGTTTGGTTGTGTGTTGACGCTCCTGCTAGGTTGTGATTCTTATATGGGCTTGTATTTTCTATTTTAAAGGGGGTTGTTTGTAATAGCTACAAAAAAAAATACTCCTTCGCTACTCACCGTGCGTATGTTGTATGTGCCTCTTCAGAGCACCAGAAGACGGAAAGTCTTTTTCACAGAATTCGCACAAATAACCTTTCATTTTTCACAAAAAAATTGAAAACACCTTTCGCTATTAAAGTTTGGAAAAAACTATGGCTATTGTAGTTTTCGGTTCACCTTATAAACAAAATCATAAACCACAATTATTCAGCTTTAATTGGAATTTTTCCGCTTTTTTTAAACTTTTAACCACATCCTCCTTTTGACCGAAAATAGATAAGCAAAAACTGATGACGTAATAATTTTTTGGTATAACGGCTTTTATTTTCGTTTCAAAATGTGCGCAAAACTTCGTTATCTAAAAATTTTCTTAAAAACCACAAACTTGCCTCTTATCAACGTTATTTCATTTGATTTCTTCAAAGCGTATATCAAATTCAAATAAAAACCACATCCTCCTTGGGTAGAACGGATGTCTCTTATCAGCGCTATTTCCTCTAAGAACCACAATACTGAAAACTTACATCCGACTGTAATTCGCTGTTGGGAAATTTGATATGGAGCGCCACAACCGATTTTTAGTGTCTCCGAATAAGTGAAAGCGTCTTGCCGTGAAATTTGCAGGGTCGTCGGTGTAAAGTGGGATCGCGGGGGCGCCGAATTGGATCGTGTGTGTGTGTGGGTAAGATAGTGTATGTGTGTGTGTGTGTGTGTGTGTGTGTGTGAGCGAGAGGGGGGAAGAAAGGGTTAATGCCCTCATCGGCTTGATTGCGGTTGATGACGTAATAGGCTTGCGGTTTTGTGGGCGCGGTTATTTGGGGGTCAAGGACCTTTTGACAGTTCACCAAGATGGCGTCAAGGACCTTTTGACAGTTCACTAAGATGGTGTCAAGGACCTTTTGACAGTTCACTTCCGGTGGTGATGTGGGCGCGGTTATTTGGGGGTCAAGGACCTTTTGACAGTTCACCAAGATGGCGTCAAGGACCTTTTGACAGTTCACTAAGATGGTGTCAAGGACCTTTTGACAGTTCACTTCCGGTGGTGATGACGTCATCGGATTTTGACAGTTCACTTCCGGTCTGGGTGATGACGTCATCGGATTTTGACAGTTCACTTCCGCTCTAGAACCCCCATATTACCACTACTTTCTCGCGAAATAGTTGAAAGTTATAAATGAATATGTTCCATAATAAAGATTTGGAAGAAAGTTATTAACAATAACTCTTCTCTTTTATGTGGTCATCGATGGTAAAAAGTTTCACTTTCCTTTTTTGAAATTCATACTGAACTATTTTCGATAAAAAGTTTGTCATTCAATCATTCATTTGCCGTAGACTTCAATGTATCCTTCATACATGAAATGTGTTTAAAAAATATTCCATCTCATAGCTTCAATTTTAAAATTGTATCTAAGATTCTATATACAATTTAGAAAGTTTAAATAAGAAAAGTTCGCTAGGCCATAAATGCAGTGCAGCAGATAAAAGTTGAATGTTGAAAACACAGACGCAATGTTAAGTGGCAAAAATTCTATTTTCTAGTTGCAATACTAAAGAGGTGTGAAAAACTGTTTGAAAATTCAATTATCTTCAAGTGGAATCAAGTAGGAATCTTAAATGAAGGTTGAATGCAACTTTTTTCAGGCTCATATTTCGATGCAGGACTCTTAGTTTCTTGTCAGACTATTTTTGTTCGATAAACATGAATCTGAGCTTTCACTTCAACTAAAATTAAATTGGAAATCGTTTAAAATTGTCCTCCCTGAGTGACGAACAAAATGGCTTTCATATGCCGCAAAATCTTGAACAATTTTATTCTCAAACGACTTTTAGGGATGCACAATCAAACACATATTATGATTACCCAGTTTTCAAATGGTTACTCCTAAATGTAAAGACAATTTTTGAACAATTCTTTAGTAATGTAGGTTTGGCTGGACCAATAAACAGTAATATTCAGTTGCTATATCTTTTTTTCTCGTCTCATTAACCATGTGGACATCCAGTGCCGCAGACGAAGCAACAAACCTTTCCGTTCGATCTTTCCGTCGCTAGAGGTGCGATGACTGCTGGCAGGCCAGCTCATTCCGGCTGCTAATGATGTCTGTGCGTTCTCTAGCTGTGACCACGAACCTCAATACACACGATTCAGATATGTTAATACCTGTTTACGAAGAATACTATAGCCCAGTGTTGTTAAAGCGAACTTCGATTTATTCACACCACATAATTATCTTTTTTTGAAGATTATAGCAAAATTGAATGACACTACTTTACAGGAATGGCAGCTCAATTTATTTGATATGCAGAATTTTAAACGTACTTAAACTAACCCTTTTCTCCCGGTTTCGCCTCAAGTCTCCACCAAAAGAAACTGAGGTTGGCTTATTTTTAGCTAGATCTTGTATTTCCAATTTTCCGTGTCTTCTGGACTGCAATTAACTTCATCATCACGCTTGGCATCAAAATCCAAACTGTTCCAAGTCTCGTATCCCATAACAAGCAAGTTACTCTCGCCAATGTCGAAATAATGCGCACTTCTCCAAGAAGTCCACAACTGGCCCAGGCGTCAAATACCTGGCTTTCAGAAAAACGTGCATCCTTCTCAGGAGTCTGTGTCTCAGTAGGACCTTCTAGATTCGTCGGAAGATAAACGTGGTTATCTGGTAAAAATACGATATGCCACGCATCAGGGCCTTCAAATATGTACTAGTCAGTAACCTGAACTTCAGTACAATTGCTGCTTTTTGTAGTCAGATGCAAGTTCCATTTGGAATTGTATGGACTTCTTCACATCAATTGGTTGAGATGAGGCCCATTTAAAACTTTTGCGAATTTTAGGGGTCGTAGCACCTCGAATAGCTATCGATCCAAAATTGCGTTGGGAACTTATCACAGCCTCCAATGTGCATCCAAAACAAGATCCTCATCCTAGTCGGCAGAAGCAAAGACTCTGGATCGTTGGCTCGCTCGTTACCAGTATTTCTCTGGTAAGGTATCGTGGTTGTTGGCTGTCGCTACTAGTACACTTTGAGCATATTTACGTCGGCTTACTATTACACTTTGAGCATGTAGGGTGCAACTCTTCCCGATCTAACCCCCAGGAATTTTGTATGAAAGTGTCTGTCTTACTACTTAGCTCGCCCACTTTGCTTGACACCCTTCGTCAGGGTATGGATCCATCGCAGCTTCAGCGTTGGTCATCGCAAACATATAACCCCCATATTCACCACCATCGCTTTAATTCACACCTTTTGTAGGTTTTCCGAAGAATCAGTTCGATACCCTCCTCCTTTACCGTGGCTTGAAACAGGTCTTCTAGCGGTCTGCAACTTGCTTAGTAATGGCTATACCTAATTTTCGTAAGTATATTAGAGGTTGATGCTGCCTCTCCCATTCGTTCTCTGTCGTACTTGCGTTGGAAAGTGGAGCTAGTAAAATCTTACAGACATTGCTCGTTCGAAAACAGTGAAATTACATTCTCTGCCGGTGTACTTAACTCACAAAGCATCAACTGAATGCCTCACCTATTTGAGCACCCTTTGATGATTCTGGAATTTAAGTTGCAAGTGATGTAAAACCAATTTTCAATTTCATTTTTTTACATATTTTTTATTATAATTGTCTTTGTTTTCATTTTTTTTAAAAAATAACATTAACACATTTCACTTTATCTTTACATAAATCTTTCTTATCATATCATAGATATCACTTAACGATTTACAGTAGAACTTAGTCAAAAAGAAAGATATAACTTCTCGCTTCTTGAAATAGTTGTGTCGCTTCACAATGTAACTGCATTGCTCCGTGACAAGGACATCAATTTCAAGTGAATCAGGATTATGTAACGAGAAGTTATCAATTGGGATAGAATGGATTAGGAAACTAGGAATGATTGCTGGACTAGGATTCGAGGAGTAGAAAGGAACTCATAGAAAGGATCGATATCGATAAGCTTGCAAAAAGAAAATAGTTGTACAGGATCTGTTTGTTTTTTTGTTGAAATCTTAGTGTAAGGAATTATGAATATCGTTTCTGGTTAATTAGTCAGACTCTCGGTGGAAGACGGGGCTATTTAATTATATCCCTGGTGTCTTACTAAAGATTGAACTGTTCTTTCCGCTTTATTTAACTGAGAATCCATCACCAGTTGGATCCAAGATCCATGGATAGTTGTTTGGGCATTCCATGCACGTGAAAAGACGAAGTGTCTCGCCTGGTAGTTCCCGAGTAGTTAGCGGACATGCGTTTGGCAACGAACAATAGGGTTGTCCCTTGACATCACACTTTTCCTTCCATTCTTGGAAGTCTCTCAATGAGTTCAATTCGGTTGGATTCTGCATCCATTGGATCACTTGAAGCATGGTCACGAAAAAGACATCGTTACGTCCCAACATTTCTTCGATGAATTTAATCAATTCCTCGCGATATTCCTTCTTGGATTTCAACCATGATGCGTGGAAGTTAAGTCCCAAAGGAGCACGGTTGCTATTGTAGTGACGATTGAAATTGTGACGCAGAAGACGTCCGAACTGTTCGCCGGATTGGATGTTGGAGCAAGAATCGACCATATGACAACCGGGCAGGGATTCGTCGAAGGTTGGATCATCACGACGATCCAATTCATTCATGACCATCTCCCAAACTGGATGGCTTCGGGATGGACAGTTGTGCGCGTTACCATTGCACTTGTGCGGCATACGGAAGTAGAGAGTGTACGGCCAGATTGGAACACGTCCCAAAGAAGCAGTGATGGAAGCATCGTAGACGAAGAATTGATCAGCCATCATTTCGAATTGTCTATTGCCGCCAACACGCAAATAAGGAGCACGCATACCAATGATGGAACCATCTGTAATGTTAGCGAAACGTTCAATAATCAATCGGGCGCCAGCCATCTCAGCAAGCCAATCGTCATACGATCCTTGACTCCAGTAGTTTGGATCGTCCTTGTGGGTCAGCGAGAAGATTGAGATTTCATGACCGCGACGATGCAAATCCTGAACAGCCGAATAGTTGGTGTATTTGTGAGACACAAAGAAGGTACCCTTGATAGAGCAACCATTTGGATTTTGTCGTTGTCCATTGAAAATGTCCTCGTACAAATCAATGTTGTCTACGTTAACCGCTCCGTTGAAAGTGATCGTGACCATCTGTGGCACTTGTTGTGGTTCAATTGCACCAGGAATACGTGTACCATCAGCCGAACAGAAACAATCAGGAAGGACACACTGTGTTGGATCACATTCGGGTGCACGATTTGGATCATCATCGACGGCTATTCAAGAAAAAAGGACGATTGTTAAAATTCAAATTTCAATGCTATCCAACCACAATCTACGAGTTTATACTTACAACAAGCATTCTCATCGGATTCGTCCTTGCAATCAGGCTTGCCGTTACAGAAGACCTCCTTGTCAAGACATTCACCATCACCGCATGAAAGTTTACCTTCCGGACAGATTGGTTCATCGGTTTTAAGGATTGGCAATGCTTTGCGTGGTTCTTAATTTTTTTTTTGAAGTTTTTGAAAAGTAAATTTGATTAAATTTTGTCCTATTTTTAAGATTTTTTTTATGTTTTTTTGGTACGATTTGAACGCAAAAATAAAAAAAATTGAGCATTTTTGATAGTGAAAAATTAAACATGCAATGTATCTGTTGTTTTGACCCATTTTTACCCGTTGTTAGTGTTAAGTTAATCTGTTTATTTACTAGAATTATTATTTATTTAGTTTTGGCCGTTTTTTGGCAATAATTTTGACATTATTTTATATACATAAAAATTTTCTTTTTCTCAATAATATGACAGTCCAAATTCAAATGTTATATTTTTGACATTTTTGTGATTTTTATTAAATATTGTAAATGAAAACAAATTTCGAATAAAATTCAAGAATATGTCCTTATCAATTCGATTAGCCCCGAAAATGTTTGTCTTCATGTTTTGTCAGGTGATATTTTTTTTGATATGTGTGTGCGTGTGTATTGACGAATTCTAGTGCATGTGAGTCCTTAAGGCTTTTCTTTTGACGCGTTCTCTTCTTTAAAAGAAGCGAAGTATTTTTAATTTATATTTTAAAAGAATCAACCAATAATTCTTATGAATTTATGGAATGTTGTACGGATTAGAAGTGTTTTGTATTCTAATTATTATCAGTACAAGCTTGGCATGTTTTAATATTGAAGTGAATCTAATTTTGGCAGGCAACTGAATATTTTAGGAAGCCAAAAAACTTGTCAAAAAGCTATAAAATTATTAAAACTAATCATTTTTTTGGTAAAGTGTGGCACATGCTAATTTTTTTTTGTCGACTAGATTCCCAAACCAATTTTCAAAAGTTATTGCTAATTTTTCTCATCAAGTTCTTTTGGAAAACTTGTCAAATTTTCATAGACTTGACGTCCAAACGGATATTTACACAATAAGAAATTACCTTGAGATGCGTATGAAGTGTTTTGACATAAAAAATTGTGTAAATAAACGCTTCGAAACTTGTCAAAGTTCTTTTCTGAAATTACTACTTTAAAAACTATTTTTTTTAATAATTTCGTTCGAAAAATAAGGTAAAATTTTTTTATTTAAAAAAATTATTTTTAATAAAAAAAATTTAAAAAAAATATCAAAAAAATTCAATCTGTTAACATTAAAAAAAATCAAAATGTATGTTGGTTTGAGACTTACTTTCCTTTTGATCGCAATTTGTAACTTTTGCTTTCCAGTCACAAGTCTGTTTTTCAATGTCGAATGATAGCCCAGACGGGCATGTAATTTGTTTTAGTCCTGATTTCGTACACCTGGAGGTGTTTATTTCGATGGTGTTTTTTTAAAAATGGAATGCATATATTCATAGATTTTGTTGTTGTTGTTGTAAGGTCAGTAAACATTCCGCATTCACAATGGTAATGACATATACATGTTTATATATATATTTATATATATTTAAAAAAATGTTGAACACATGCAATTTCGACACATAGATAGCAGGCAAGAAAATATATATATTTAGATATATTAAACACATTATGAAGAAGATTTTTTTTTGGCGACGAACGATGAATGATTTTTGTGTGTGTTTTTTTTTGAAAAGAGAAAATATAGAAAGAAAAATTAGGGTTTTTAAATTGTAAAACAAGATATTGATAGTTTTTAAAAACAGTATGAGATAGTTTATATTATTTTTGAATTAGAGCTTTATTTTTGGCAACACTATTTGGTGATGCTGATTGTTTTTGAATCCGTCCATATTATTTTAGCGGACATTCTTACAGCAAAAATTATTCTGTTTAAAATTAGCCAACTCTTCAAAATTATTTACAAGCTAATTTCCTTTTTTCAATTTCACTGGATGAAGTGAAAATTTTGACGCTTGACTTGAGTTCCAAATAAAATTTTTGACACCGTTCAAAAAAGGAAGATGGTCTGTCCAAAACAGCTGTTTTTTTTTTGTATTTTATCACATTTATTTTAATAAACACAGCTTTTAATAATCGTTAATAACATAACAATCCTGTCCTTAACATATTCTCAACACATGCAATACAAGCATGACCGCAGAACTAAAAAAAAACATTGAAGAAGAAAAGTGGAAGGAGAAAAACGGTAAAGCATAACACATGCCTGTTAAAGATAAAAAAACCGGACATAGCCACATATAATAGAGAGATGAAAAATGAATATGAATTATAATAATAAATATTAGGATAGCTCAATAAAGATTTTAAAATGCGATCGACCATTTATAGTTTGATATATATATATTTTTTTCTCGTTCGATACGAAACGTCACAAAACTTACTTTCAAGCGAATCGCAGTTTTTAACATTTGTCCTCCAGTCACATGTTTGACGTGTTATATCAAATGCTAAACTAGATGGACATCGTACAGATGCTAGACGCGTTATGCCATTCTCACCGGCATTATCGCACCTATTTTATTTTGATTTAATTTATTTATTTTTAATCATTTTTTTAATTAAATTTTATTTAGATTTTGTTTCGGAAAAGTTTTATTTGATTTTATGAAATACTGGCTATGAAGGTTGTATGAAAGTTTTTCCCCTGAAATTTTTCGAGACTAAATCTCTATTTTTGACGCCAAAGCTAATTTTAAAATATTTTTTTTAGATCAACCACTACAAGTTTCTAACCTAAAATGGGATTTGATTACGATAAACTCAACTGAATATTATTTAAAAAAAAACAATTTTCTCACTCAGTATCGATCCTAGTTTCTCATTTAAATAGAGCTCTGAAAAAGTTTTGAAATAACGGTACTAACGAAATATCCTGAACACTAACTGTTGTTCAAAAAAATCTTTTCATCCTACAATTCTCATTTATGGCTTCCAAGATTAAGTTTGCTTGGATGGATTTTTTTTAAAAAAATTTATAAATTATTTTAATTTAAAATATAAATATTTTTTAAATTAAAATATAAATATTTTTTAAACTTAAATATAAATATTTTTTTTCAATTAAAATATAAATATTTTATTTGATTAAAAATTTAAAAACGAAACTTTTGTATTGTTTGTTCATATTTAAAATTAATAATTTTACCTGACAACATCACGACAATCACCGTCGGTGGACAAACGGAAATATTCATCGCCGGGACGATCTTGACATAGTTCATCTACGTTTGGTGCCTCGGGACCTTCATCGTCGTCCTGTCGCTTAACACGCACGGAACATGTAGCTAAAAATAATAATAGAAATATGGAAAATTAATTATTGATAATTGATAAAATTGTTCGTTATACGAATTTGAAATACGATGCAGGTTTTCTGTTACACTTTGTACAAAATTTTGTACTTATTATCTTGAAAATTTGAGCTTATCTTCGCGAAAACAATCCAGGATTTTTTTTTAAAAAAAAGACATAATCTTTATGCGTTTCGTTGCATTAGCGGAACTTCTGATTAATATTTTGTAATAATAGACCGGAAATTCTAATTGTATGTTGGATTAAATGGGACTAAAACAATTGCCAAAAAATTGGGCTTAATCCTATTCTGAAAAATAAGCGAAAAAATCAGTGATGAATTGTGCAGGGACAAAACATGAACCCTTGAACCTGTTGAACTATTTTACAAAGCAATAAAAAGATGGTGTTTAATCAAAGCATACCAAAAATTAAAACAAGGATGAATAAGGGTGGCTTCAGCTGTTCCGAACAATTTTTCACACAGATGTTAATATTTTTTGACACCCTTCTTCATATGTTCCTTGACTTAGAATGAGAGTCCACAAATTATGTGAAACCTCCAATTCTAACATCCATAAAACAGGTGAGCTGGGATTAGTTTAACAGCATGCTAAGCCAAACGGCTACCTCTTCACTTAAGGGGGTAGTCTAGTGTTAAGCCCGAAAAAATGGATGCTTTTTTAAATTGATGTACAAAAAAACGACAAAACGTATTGACTTGAAACTTTGTATATGTGTTTATTAACATTTAAAAAGAAAAAAATCATATTTATTGAAGAAGAAGAAACAAAATGGCGGCCGTTGCAATTAAGTACTCTATCAGCATCAAAAAATAAATAATTTCAATTGCGCCTCGTAAAATTGTGGGGAAAATATTGATCTGAATGCAAATATCCAAATATTTTCTTGTTAGTCACATCATAAACGACGGAACGGGGCTAGGTTTAGAGCAAAAAAAATTCTTAGAAGATTGGGCACACACTTGAAATTACAATGGTTGAATTTTGCATGTTTTCTTTTTGAAAAAAATGCTCTTCAAAGGACACAATTTTTTTTGGAAGTTTAGCATCCTTTACGGAGATTCTAACGAAAATTCAGCGAGAGGAGTGATCCCAGAAAAAGCATATACCGAACGAAAAAGCGAACGGAAGTAAGATTTCCTATCAAAAAGTTTGTCTTAAAATTCAAAGTGAGCACAATACATAGCAGTGATGTGCAAATATAAGAGTAAAGCGGCTGGTTCAGTGAGCAAAGCGCCTGACTCTTGCTCTCGAGGTAGAGGGTTCAAATCCCCGCTCCATCTGTTTTTTTGGAAATATTTTACCTGTAGAAAATACAATGAATTTCGATTGGATTGGAAAAAATTCAGGAAAATCACAACATTACAATGTGATAACATCAAACTAGAATTTACTTCTGCTGATTTGTAAAAAGTTGGTCAAATTAAAAGCAGTATTCACGGTCACAAAATCTGAGTCTTGTGACGAGAACTATTCACCTGCAATTATTACAAATTTTTCTAGACCATTCTAAACAATTCCCTGTATAAATTTCGTACGTTTTCAATTAATAAACATGTGAATAATTCCGTGATATCAATCTAAAAAAAACTTCCACAATTGCACGACCTGCGTACATACCTATCGTCATTGAAAGTGAAAATTCTTGCCATAAAATGCAACAATGTCTACCAACAATTTTATGTATCTATCTACAACAATATCAACGATATTATATAAGAAAACCAGTTAAAGATTTACAACGGCTGCTTACGATCGTTCCAAGAAATCCCCGTTTGAAAGCGTGTAGTAATACTCATTATCTACCACTCATGCTTGCAGATATCGTACAATTTATAAGCTTCTATTTAATAGTAATGTTATACTCGATAGTTATAGTTATCCAAGATATTAAGCGAACTTTATGTAGAAGGAAAATGCACTGAACTTTGCACGAAGCAAAGATGTATCTATACACGACAGTCACACGTACATATAGGCAGGCAAATAATTGAGTATACAAGAAAAGATAGTTTGCTTTTCCGACCCCTTAAACATATAACAATGAGAGATCTTGAGTGGTATATTGATTTCCTGTTGAAAGATATCTTGTATGTTGAATGTGAATTTGATTTTTCTTTATCGAATTTGATTTGAAGGTGGGTCATAGATGGATTTAAGATATTGAAATCGTATTTTGCAAGGACAATTGAATTTGGAGATGCCAGATTTAAAATTCTATCAGATACTACTATAATTTGGTGCGAATCTTCTGAGTGGTCGGACAACTCGTCCAACTCCTGTTCTTTTTTTGGTAAGAATCTTCGGTAAAATACTTTTTGCACAATGCAACTTTCATTTCCAATCGACAGTTTTTTCCCCATCAATTTTAATTATTAAAATTCAACTGGCAAAATTCAATTCCCAACCGTAAAAATGCATCTCATCCTAATTTTTATCTTTTAAATAATTCATCAACAAATCCACCGGCAACATCTCTTCTCCAGTTGACTTCAAATCAATGTTGCAGTAGAAGCGAAACGAAAGAAAGTGTCTTTGAAAAAAACTTTCTAATTATGCAATCAACTTTGTTTGCTGTTTATATATCTATACATATATAAGTATCTACAATCCGAATTACATTAACAATTAGATGAGTATCAAACTATTAGGCACACGTTGAATTATTGTTATCCATCTTTTGAACTTGATAAGTCGATATATGTGAGCTTACACGTCCGAATATGTAAGATACTTTTTTTCAGTTTTCTTGCATCTGTTTACACATTCGTATGTATCTTGAAAGTGAAACTTTTACCTATGCGCGTGTTTTGTGCATATTTTTTATTTATTTTTTTGATTTTGTAATATAGAAGCAATGCTTCAAGTTGGTTCAAGGTGTGAGGAATTCCGGTAACGATATTCGATTATTTAATTTAAGTTTTGAACAAAAAAAGTTTAGTTTAGATGCCTAAAAAACAGATCAGACGAATTAAGCGTCCCAAAAGCGTTTTTAACGTTCCAAAAAGACGTCGTAAACGTGAATTAGATGTCCCAAAATCAGATTAGATGATCCAAAACTGTATGAACACTTCTATAAACGGATGAGATGTTCTCAACAAAACATTTAAGTCATCCCAAAAATGTTTCAAGCATCCGAAAAATAAATCAAACGTCCCAAAATTCAATTAGATGCTCTAAAAAAATTGATAAAACGTTCAAAAAACAGATTAAACGTTCCAAAAAACGAATAACAAATGTGGATTAAACGTCCAAAAAATAGATAACATGTCCAAAAAATGGATGAGACGTTCCAATCGACAAATTAATCATCCCTAAAAAGGAATTAGATGTTCTTAAAACCGAATAAGTCGTCCCAAAAACGGATTTAACATCCCCCCATTCGGAATAGTTGTCTCTAAATCGATTGAGTTGTCCTTAAAACTGATGAATTGTTTAAGAAACGCAATCTAGTTATTTTGTGGAACTAGCAAATAACCACAAAGTTCTAAAAACGTTCCAAATATGAATTCCATGTCCCAAAAAAAAAACTGATAATACATCCCAAAAATGGATAAAACGTTCTAAAGAACCGAAAAATCTTTTGCATTAAAACGCATAAGATGTTATAAAAACTGAATAAGTCGTCTTAAAAACGAATTTTGAATCCTCAAGCCGAGGTAGCTATCTTGAAATCGATTTAACTGTCCCAAAAACGTAATAAATTCCTCAGAAACCGATCAGATATTCCTTAAAATGAATCAGACATGTTCAAAATGTGATGGATATGCAGAAAACTTTTTAGATTTCCCGAAAACGTGTTACATATCCCGAAAACGTGTTCGGTGTCCCAAAACATCAATTCAACGTTCCAGAAAAATGAATTCGACGTCTCAAAAAATAGTTTAGACGTCCAAAAAATGAGTCAGCGTCCCTAACAACGACAAACAATAATAGTTTGTCCGGAAATGTATATGCTGCCCCGAAAAACGAATAGAACGTTAAAAAACGAAGTAGACGTCCCAAAATTGGACCAAGCATCTCGAAAATCAAATGGGCTTTCTAAAAGTAACGTCCAAAAATGTGTTATACGTTCCAAAAAACAAACAAAACAAAAATGGATTAGATGTCCCAAAAATAGACTAAGCATCCCAAAAGCCAATTAGGCGTTTTTAAAAAAATCTAATAAAACATTAAAAAAACAGATTTAACATTGGAAACAACTAGTTGGTCGTCCCAAAAACATTTAAGATGTCCCAAAATCTGTGTAGATGTCCCAAAAAATCAATCAAACGTTCGGACAAAAAAAAATTAAAGTTAATTTTTTCCGGCAAAATACTTTTTCTCATAACAAGAAAAATACTGTGATATATTGGACGACTCAACTGCTAGGATGGACTTCAATACGAACTCACAATCCATTCGTTTAGAAAATTATTCATAAAAACATTTGAACATTTGTGAACATTGTGCACGTACACAAAGAATGTTGCTGCAACTTCATGTTGGCCTCGTAGCAAAAATAAATGAAAGAATTACAGTCAGAATAAAAGTTGTTAATGATTCAGCGAGTACAGTTCAAAGAAACGTGGAATAATTGCTAAGAAGTAGCTTTCAATTGTAGTAGCCTAGAAACCAAGGTGAGCTGGTGTCATATTCAATTTGAAGTATTTCTTTAGATATGAAATGGAATTTTCTGCATAGAAACTGTTTTTATAGAGTGTAGCTTTACTATGAAGGCAACACACGCATGAGAATGGCCTAGAATAATTTGAAATAGCTGAAATTGTATCTAAACCGTGAGATGTTTCTTAAGTGGTTACTTCTTGTACAGACATTGGGACATATATACTTTGGGACAGACTTCTTGGACTTATTTCTGGCACTGTCAGATTTAAATTGCCTCAAAATTAATTCCGAGACAATAAATATCTCACAGCTACAAACACAATAAATCCATCTCTGCAAAGATGAAAAATACATGTACAGAAAAAAATACAATAAAGTCATCCTTAAAGCGTGACAAAATTCACAAAAAAAATTCGGAGCGTCAAAATATCACTTCAATTCGTAACTACAGTAAAAAGATGCAAACATATTTAAATTTCAGTCATTATCAAAGCATTTAAACCTTAATTTTGACAACCTTCACAAAAATCCAGTCCTAAATACCTTCTTTTCAAAAAATGTATATAAAAATGAATAAATCAAAAATTAATTCATGTCCTTCCACTATCGCCATCCGAACGATAGCCTAGCAACAAACTAACATTGAAAAAATCTCTAAATCACCGAAAAAATCATTGACATTTTCACAAACGAATTCAAATTAAAAAATATGTGACCTTTTTCCCAGTAGGACATTGTCAAAACAATAAATTTTGCATAGAGATTGTTCATGAAATTTAAATTTTTAACAAATCAAAAAAAAAAAATATTAACGGAAATAAAATCGAATTAAATCCATAAAATTCCATTGAAGGAAAAAATATCTGAATAGATCGATCACCTTGACGTGATCTGTTCATGTTAATTAATTGTGTGATAAAGCTGGTGTGACAACTTTTACTTTTACTTCACAAAAAATTGAATAAAAATACATATATATCTGATGGATTAGATACTGGTTAAGTATGTAAATTAGTCTAGTCTCGGTAGAATTTATATTAGAAGTAGTATTTTTGATTTTGCCGGTGCTATTTTAGCGTAGGAGAATTGCGGGTATCAAAAAAAACTTGCTCAGGACATCAATTTGATTCAAAACAAATATAGGATCATGAACTGGCTTAACGGAATAGTTTGTAGTATTTTTTTTATAGAGTCTGATTTAAAAAAGTAGACGTGTTTGGTGTATCAATCGTTTTTTAAAGATGGATGGAGTCCACTTAAGGGGCTTCCTTTAAAAAGGCTCTATTCTATCAGCGATAAGAAAGAACATCGTATAACTCAACCTGGATGGATTCTTTTGTCACTGACTGCCAATATAATCTTATCAGAGCCGTTAAGAATTTGAAAATCGACCAAAAGAGAAAACAACTCAACAGAATAAGTCGAAAAGGACCCATTAACACTGAAAAGTTCTTCTATTTTTTCCATTTTGTCAGATAGAACCTTTTAAGAGGGAGGTCTTCACTCGTAATTCGAACAAAATTAAGGTCTTCTTCTTTTTTGAAACCAGCATGTAATGAAGAAGTGCCAAAAACGTTCCAAATAAATATTATTCGTCTAAAAAAAGGACACTACGTCCCAACAAATGAATGAAACATTCCAAATGGCACATTTATCGTTCCTAAACATAAACTAGATCTTTTAAAAACCGGATAAATCGTCCCAAAAAGGGATTCGATATCCTCAAATCGGATTAATTGTCTCTAAATCGATTTAGTCGTCCTAAAAAAGGGAAAAAAAATATTCCAAAACCAAACCAGACACCTAAAACACCCTGAAAACGGTTTAGGTGTCCCAAAATTGTGCCAAATGTCCCAAAAAAATGAATCAACGTTCCATTAATTAGATTCGATGTCCCAAAAACAGATAAGATAACCCAAAAACTGATTAGACGTCCAAAATGCATAAACGTCCCGAAAAATGAATCCGATGTCCCAACAACGTATTACTTGTCCCCAAAAAAAGTATAAGCTGATCCAAACACGGAGTACACGTCCCAAAAACGGATTAGACTTGCCAAAAAACGAATAAGATGCTCCAAAAAAAACCGAGTTCCTCGTCCCAAAAACAGATTGATCGGCCCGAAAACGAAGTAGGGGTCCCAAATTTGGATAAGACTTACCCAAAAAACCAAATAATACGTTTTAAAAAAACGGAATAGTCATTCCAAAAATGCATGAAATGTTGCGAAAATTGTGCAACTATTTATCGAGTCTATTTGTTCCCAATTGTTTTCTCAAAAACAGATAAGATACCCGAAATACCGTTACGTACTTCGAAATATTGGATAAGACCTGCTCAAAACTTGTCAAAATATCTAGTAATTTATTTCTTGCTTGTTTTTTTTTTAAAAAAACTAGGAATTCAACACCTTAAAAACAGATTCAACGAATAGAACATTCCAAAATGTTGTTGAAAACGTGTCAAACCATTTTTTAGCTTGATTTCTTGCCAATTTTTCGATAAAAACAGTTTATGTGTCCAAAACATCGATTAGACTTAGTTAAAAATTGTACAAAATTCGTCAAAATATTCACGACGAATATTTTTTCCCAACTCTAGTTTTAAAATACAACGGATTAGACTCTCAAAAAATAGATAGGACAAATCAAGGGTACCACAAAATTATTAGACGGCCCAAAAAACGAATTAGACTATCCAAACATAGAATAGATATCCGAAACATAAATAAGATGACCCACGACCGGATGGGGCATTCCCAAACGGATTTAATCAGTTCAAAAATGGATTGAACGTCCCAAAATTGCATCAAGCAAATTCAAAAAAAAGTATCAACATAGTTTACGGTTGCAAAATTTGGTGAATTTTGAGTCGATTGTACCGTTATACATTAAAATTTATGATTGAAACCTATGGTAGATGAAGTTGTCATCTCTGCTTGTGTATGTTAGTTTGTTTATCAAAAAAAGGATACCAAAAATATACGAAAGAATATTGTCAACAAAAATATTTTTATAATAAAATTTTTAAATGCAGGAATAGTGCCGAAAATTGTTTTTTTTTTATTTTAGAAGTTTGGAAAACAATTTTAACGGTTTGTTAGCCTGAATATAAAAAAAGTGTCAAAGTATTCCAAAAAATATTGTCAAAATTTAACAAAAACAACATTTTCAAAACAAGAAACGAATAACGTCGAAAAACTTTATCATGTTTTTGAATTTTGGACGTTTGGAAAGCAATTTCAAACTTGTCTATAGAAACCATACACAGAATATTGTCAAAATTTGACAAGAAAAATATTTTCAAAACCAAATTATTCAAGAAACGAATAGTATCAAAATGTTTAGTATCTTTTTGAATGTTGAACGTCCGGGAAAACATTTCAAACGTAAGCAACTACTTTTGGCATATTTGGCAATCCAAAAAAACTGTTTTGAATGTGAACCACGAAATATTCAAACACGAGGAATACTGAGAGTAATGAATTTTGGTCAAAAACGGTCAAACCAATCCATATTCAAAAAGATATTTCATGAGGTCGACTAAATTCAGTTTTAAAGTATCACTTTGTACCGTCACACTTATCGACTTAGCTCGACTTACTCCATTTTGAAAAAATAAAAACTGAATTAATTGAAATGATTAAACAAGTAAGGGGAAACTTGTCAACCTTGAGACTATCCATTTTCAGTTTGATTTCATTTTCCAGCAATGCAGAAAAATCGATGGAAAGTTCAACGATGCAATCACTTTTCGTAGCTTTATTCACTTTTTCAGGTATTTTTGTGGGGTTTTGAACCGTCAAAAAATTTATTTGAATTTATTTAATTTTTTTTTAAAATAAATTCAGAAATATTGAATTCTTGTTTTTATGTACTCCTTTTGTTAGTTGGTCTCGAATTATCCATTTGTATATGTTTGTTTTTGCTCCTGACAATCACTTTGCACTGGTTTTGTTTTTAAACTAACTTATTTCTAACTTTGTTAAATTTAATTTACTTACCAAGCGCGACACATAGTAAGGTAACGCCAACAATATGCAACACACGCGCCATTTTGTTGCGAATGTGCTACAAGAGCAAAATTTTTTTTCAAAGAAAAAAAGATTTTAAAAAAAAGCTAAGCAATTTCCACTTTTCCGTACACTAAATATATTTTAATTAATTTTTATTTTCGGAAAAAATCTATTTGAAAAAATTAAATTTTTTTTTCGCACAGCTCATACGGCATGTGCTGCGTGCTGTGAAGCTTTGCCCAAACGAGTGCGCAAGCAGTATATTAATACACAGCCACTCTTACACTAGGTGTTGGCCATTGCGCATGGGTCCTATTTATTAAGACTTTCACTAGTATGGTGGGGTCATACGGGTTTCTTTTGGATTTGTTTCGGTTTGTGTAGCATTTTTATTTTTTTTATTTTATTTAATGTTTTTTTTTCTACCGATCCGTGCCCACTCAACAGTCTCTGTTGCCCACCGTAAAACCATCCATCTCTTATAGTACGACGAACGCCAATCCGAGCTTGATGTCGCGACAACACAGTACCAACAAAATAAAAGACGAAGAAAAAACAATCTTGTCACCTCTTACATATATATATATATATATATATATATATATATATATATATAAATATATGTATATATATATTTATATATGCTATATATTGAAGACAGAAATGCTGTTTGACTAGAAATTTTGTATGCTTGTTTTTGTACCCTCAACGTGTCTTGTAGTCAAACTTACCACACATTTTCGCATAAACCATGCAAGAAATGCTACCACTGACGATGGAAACAACAACAACAAAAACAACGACAGCAGCAGCAGTTTCAGGTACCACCAGCAGCAATAACAACCACGATAAGTCGAGTAAGGTGTTGTACAAGAAGTATCGAATGGTGGTGGGTGGTAATAATGGTGGTGGTATCCGCGGTTGATTTCTTAGTAAAAAGGGGAACCTGATGGAAAATTTGGGGGGTTTGTCGTGTGGTGGCTGAAATAAGAAGCGATTATTTTGCTAACGTATGTCGCTTATCGATTCAGTTGACTAGGGTACCGTGGAAAAAGATACGCTAAAACTAAAAAAAAAATTAGATAAATGTGCAGAAGCTCGTCAATGCGAATTACAGTCAGTCGACTTTATCACATTGAAATGATGGTCCATTTAACACTTTTCTGATAGAATAGTTAACAACACATTGTGACCAAGTCTTTTTTAATCAATTTAGAGCAATTCAGCTTCTTCTAAAAAACAACACATCGTCTGAAATACATCTAAAGACTTCCATTCAAACACTTGCACCGTAAATCGTCTCAACATACCATGACCTTATTATCCAATCATCGGCAATACAAAAGGATAATCAAATTGATGATGGACAAATTAATCAGTTCTCTAATCAAATTAATTTCCTCATTCCTTAAAATTTTTTTAATCATTCTTTTCAATTAAATTTCAAGCGTTCATGCCCTTTTTGCATGAATCTGAAAATTTTGCATATCTTAATCTAATTAAAAAAATAAATTTAAATAATCTAAACTATGCATGGTCAGGTGGACTACCTTCACAATGCATTCTTTCAATATGTATGTAAGGAAATTTATCATGGAATTATGCATGTAAGATAGTTGTCTTGTAGAGTACGGTTATTAGATATTTGTGGTTTTATGTTGGACATATTTGAATGGATTATAATCAATTCGATTTAAAAGTTTTAACTGAAATTTGTGTCGATCATAATATTACAGCTAGTATGTCGAGCTGTTATCCTTGGGATTGATTTTTGATTTTTTTTCGATATCCTAGAAGAAAGGTGTTATTAGTTTAATATTTCCGAAATGTATCGGAAGTTTCAAAAAAAAAATTAGTAACATACATTTTAATTAGCACTTGATTTTAACCTGTTTTTGTAGCATAGCATTGGTTAAAATTAAAGCCACAATGTTTTTTTTGATACTTTCAACATTGTTTTATAGATTTTAATCCAGTTTGCGGAAGTACAACAGGACGACAAGAATTTCTTAAAATGGATCGATCAATGAAAGCATTTGCCAAAAAAAAAATGATTGGGTGCACAAAGTTGACATTGACATGTTGCCGAACCTCAAAAAATCACCAAAAATTGACAAATTTCTTCACAAAACTGAAGGCTTTTAGCCCAAAAAAAAATCCGAAAAAGCTTAATTGAATTAACGGCTAGTCGACGATGTCTTTTTAGAGATAATAAAAATATCTGTCATTAAAGCTGTCAAATTTCGTTGTGATTTTGACATTATGCTTAATTTATTTGGGTAAATTACCATGCAGAAACTTACATTCGAACAACGTCTAGAAATAGTGGAAATTTAATTCCAAAATACGCGATCTATGCGCCCAACCTCATTGAGCACTTTGTTCAATTTAGGCACTCATAATCACCCATCTAAACAGCTCACGCAATACGATCGAAAGATTTATGTCCACATATACTCTATGCGAAAACGTTCATCCAACACGAGCTTGTAGAGTGCGAACCTAGGCAGCTATCGCTGCTGTAGAGGGTAATGTGACTGAGGATCCAAATTCATCCATTTAATGCCGTTCTCAATCAATTGGTCTCTGTCCGTCACTCCATGAAAAACTTCGAGGAAAGATCTTAGACTTATGCTCTAAAGGTTCCAACTAATGCAGTGATTGAGACCATTGGATCATCGTTGGCGTCGTACGCTCGGTGAATGGGACTGAGAATGAGGAGGACGTTTTAACGCATTTTTAATGTCAAATCACGGGGGGGGGGTTCATCTCTGGCCTAATGGGTTCATAAATAAGCAAATTTTATTGTAAGAATAACCCTGAAGTGACTTGTTAAGCTTCATTACACACCGAAAAACTCATGGTGCGGCTTGCATACCGGCAGCATAATTGGTCTTTTTTTTTAATCTCAAGACGGAACCAACGTTACCTTTAATTGCAATCACTACCTGCAAATGATTTGTATTTTTTTTTCATTCCCAAAATCAATGTCAAGTGTTTGAGGGACGTCCCAAGAACGTATTAATTGCCAAGAAAACGTACGATATGCCCCAAACAAAAGGATACGACGTTCAAAAAAACGCAATATTTGTCTTGAAAATGGATGAAACTTGGTTTAAAACGAATCAGATTATTCCTTCCAAAAAAAAATGAATAAGACATTCCAAATTTTTTTCAAAACTCGACAAGTTTTTTGCAAAAAGACTTTCGAAAAAATCGGTAATCTCCTGTTCAAAACTCTTTAAAACTCTTCAAATTATTTGCTAAATTATTAATTATGTATTATTATATAAATTCGGTTCCTTTTAAACAAAAACACCCAAAAAACTGATTACACATTCGAAAAAATGAATAAGATATACAAAACTGTTGTTCAAAACATGTAAAACTATTTAAGAAAAATATTTCTTGCTAGTTCTTATCCAAAACAGACAAACAGATTGAACGCTTTAAATAAGATAGGACATAGGATAATGTAACTTTCCAAAACAGCTAAGACGTCCAAAACATCTTATTTTACGTCCCCAAAACGCATTGGTTTTATTTGTTTAAAAAGTTCTATGTCTCTAAAAAAACGCTCTATGTACTAAAAGCCGATTTTATTATTCAACCATGTAGCTGCTCTTCGAGTTATTTCCTCAAGTAATAAAAGAATTCTTCTCTAGCTTAGATTTACCATCTTGATTTCTTTGAAAATTAGATCCAACTAAATACTTTTACAATACTGTGCTACTCGATAAGTGTGAATGCGAATCAATGTGTCTATGATGAGCCAAGCTGCAGCCTTACTAAGTTCAGGCTCATATCAGGTGAACTGCTCTGCATTATTTCTAAGTACAGTTCAATAAGATCAATCGAAAATTGCAGGTACATGTCTTGGAAACGTTATTCTTGAGACGTAATTTTCGTGACTTCATTTTTGTGTACTTCACGTTTTACATAGCTAAGATATCATTATATCAATTCTAAAGCGATGAAAAACATTTGATCTGTTCCTAATAAGCCTTGGCGGCTCTTTGGGGCTACTGTGACTTAGCCCCACCACTCAAAGATTTTCACACAAACTAAGCTATGTCCAACAATTTGTTTTGAACCAAAACTGAAGTTGACTGATTTTACTTCTTCGCCCTCAATATGCGCTCTTTCAAAAAGCTTTAAACAAGTCGAATAAAATATTCTGATAGCCAATCGAGAGTTTTTCAAATATTCAAAAAAATCAGATCTTGAACCAGAAAATTCTTTCTATAGACGTTATCAGTTTTATTTAGAGGGCGCGACTCCTTAAGGTTCTACGATACGAGCGCTTTTACATCATTTTACACCAAAGAGCACCGGTGTAAATTTGCTTCCTGGGCGTCAATGGTTTTGCACGCGAAGATTAACCGCGCATGTATCCTTTAACGTGAAAGGATTCGAGTTTCAACCAAATCACGATAAGGGACGCATAACCAACAAGTTGAAGGAAGAAACAGACCCGCTTTTCCCTGAAGTTTTCCACAATTAGAAACAATGAAAGAAAATGCTCATTCGTTACACTTTGCGTTTTTTTATTAACCCCTATCCTAACAGGCTCGAATCTAAGATTAATATCTACTGACAATTTCTTACTTCTGCACAAACAGGTGTCCCATCATCCCTCGTTTCGACACAGTTATTTTCATTAAATGTAAACTCCTGTTCCTGAGGATGAGTGTCGAAACCACAGGTTGACTACCATACTAACGATTTCCATCTTCAAAGTCGTTTTTAGTCTCGGTTCCTCCATAATTTCCACTCTTTCTGGAGCTGTTGTCTGTAAGCCATCAGTCGCCGCTCCTATGAAAATGAACGGGATAAACTACCCACATTTATAAAATTAGATGCCTAACACTTTTTCTCTAATGTTTTTGGTAGGTTGTTGAGTTTTTAACATCGACCACAGGTTGATTACATTGCGATTATATTTTCATGGACGCACCCTTTTTATTATAAATCTGGTCCTCCCATTTGGCACTGCCAATTGCTTCCTGTTAGGTTTATTTTCCTCATTTATTTTAATTAATTCTTCCAATACGCCTTGTGTGAAGTGGCGACCCTCGTATACCATCTACAATTGGAAGCGTTTGCCCGCACGGCGGTTTGGGGTCTTCAAGGGCAGGTCAGTCCCATATATTGCCCTTATGGGTTTGTGGATCGACCACGCTGCGTGGCGAACGTAACAGTTGCTATGATGAAACTCCTGAGCGGTGGGTCAATGGTGCAAAACCTGTGCTTTGATTGACTAGTTGTTGACACGAAATTAGCACAATGGACGTGTCCTTTTCAGACTGACGTTTGATAGCCGTAATGATAAATCCGTTTATTTATTTTGTTTTGATATTTTCGACGGCGCAATACCAGGACGCTGTCACGGTCTCCAGAATGATGCACTAGTTGGCTCCGGAATTTGTCCCAAATGGGGGCCGCAGTGCATGGAAGATAGTCAAGCCTGCTGGCTTGTTCCTGTATAAGATTCATCAGTTCCTTGTAGTGTACCGAAGATCATGTTGCGTCTGTCTGCTAGCTTGCCACTTGTCCTGGATACTTCATGCTCAGGGTCGCGAAGTGAAGTCCTTGCAGACTTGCCACAGAAATGTGCGGTTTGGATGTGAAACATGCCAATCCCATCAGGAGCTATCGTGCTGTCCTGTGAAGGATGGAGTGACAGCACTTGATGTGGGGACCAACGTTCACACCGAAACCGCCCATTTCTCCTTGTATCGTGATGAAAACAGTTCAAGTTCTGGAAACGAAAAACCTCCATTTCGTATATGGAATTTGTGTTAGCAGAGTTACAAACCAGGCACATAGTAGTGGTTCAAACCATAAAAATCGTAATTGCTTGGATGCATAGTCCAAATATTTGTAAAGAGTACATTGTTAGAACAAATTCTGAAGGCATTTTCAGACAAAATTCGAAAAGATCTGATGTTTGAATGTGAAAAACCAAATTCTGGCTGAGATTCCCAGTACCATTTTGATTTTAAGTGGAAGTTTTGACTGTTTTTCAATGTGAAACTGCAACAAATTTTCAGCATTTTGTACCTTAATCATTATTTATTAATCATTTACCTCTCCCAGCAATTAGAGTCATATTTGCGTATGTCAATTTCACTTTGTTGCCCGTTCAATTTGCACAATTGCAGCTTTCAAAAAAAAAATCCCCGTCCAGTCTCATGCACATTTTATTTAATTGATTTTTTTTTGCGGCGAACTACTCTCACATCTCTCCGTAACCATGTAATTTTTTTCATATGTTTCATTACGTTCAAGTCCACGGTCATGATCATTTTTGATTATATTAATAAAGATTGCTTTATTTCGATGCCATCACGACCACAATTCAATTAATTATTCCCAAACCCTAAACATTACCAAAGATACACACTTGCGATAGTTTGCCTCAATTCAAGTTAGCGTTTAGGTTCAAAAAATCCATTCGACCAGTAAACCGGGTACCTTCCTATTATTGTTCCGTGTTCGAAATAATTGAACAATCCACCGAAAGGTAAGTGATTGGTAGTCATCGGACGTCTACAATGGTTGCACTCACCTTTCCCATACTCAAGACGGTAAACATATGCTTTCAGCGTTGGCTTTTTCGAATTTTCCATGAGTTTATTTTCGTGATGGCTTACCTATTGTTAACAGGTAAGAGTTCAGCAAGCATATGTAAAGACTTTCTTATTGTGGATAGTCTTGAAATTGTTAAGTGATTAAGCCCATAGTGTTGATGATGTGCTGGCTGAAAATCGAATTAAATTAAGCATCAAGACGGTAAATAGTCTAGTCAAAAAAGGTTCAACAATGCCAAACTTTAAGCACCATAATTGGTTGTAGTTCAGGCTGTTAATAGGCAAGATGAAGCCAAAAAAATACTCTTAAGTTGATTCATATTATGCCTCCTTTACACAGGGAATAGCTTCTGATTTGAAACAGAAAGGTCAAATGGGATGTCAGTTTCTTGAGGATTGTTCTCAGACCCAAAACAGCATATTTGCTTATTTAGGAACCCTTTAAGCCAGAAAGGAGCCTCATCCTTGAAAATGATTTGAAGCTAAAAATGTGGTCAACTTCCAACTCATTCTCAGTCCATTCACCGAACGTATGACGCAAGCGATGATCCAATGATCTCAATTGCTGCACTAATTGGATCAAAGAGGGCTTTAGTCCTCAAAATGTCCCATGGAGTGGATGGACAGAGACCAAATCGATAAATTTGAATCCTCAGTTGCACTATCATCTCTACACCAGCAGTAGCTGCCTCGGTTCGCACTGTCCGAGCTCGTGTTAGATGAAAACTACCCAATAGAGTATACGTGGACGTAACTCTTTCCATATGACGATATAAACGAGAATTAGGACCGAAGCAGGACTAACAATGCCAGGAGAGTTTCGTACCACAGTGTAATTTTCTCGAGGGTTAATTTTATGTCGTTAGCAAATATAGTGGACGGATAGAGACCGAGTTGTTGAAAACGGCGTCGAATCGTTAAATTTGGATCCTCAGTCACACTACCACTACCTTAGTCACGCTGCTTCCGTACGCACTGTACGAGCTCATGTTGGATGAACATTGTCCAATAGAGTATACTTGGACATAAATCTTTCCATCGTTTTGCGTATGAGCAGCTCATAGAGATAATTATGAACGCCATAAATTGGATAAAGTGCTCCATCAGTTTGGCTCACAGAACATGAATTTCGGAAATAAATTTTCACTCTTTGGAGACGTTGTTTGGGTGTAAGTGCTTGCATGGTAATTTGCCAAATTAAAGAAAGGGTTATTAGTCCAGATGAATTTTTTCGAAGAAACGAAAAACATTGTGATCTATCTTTTGGGTCAATTAGTAAATTTTTGTGACCTGTATTTTTTGAATTCTCCATGCAATTATTCTGGATGCATTGATTTTTTTTCGACGAATAATAATAATTTATCCTTGTTTTTAAACTCCATCCACAACAGAAAATAACTCAAATTCCTTTCGATTATTTTTATCTCTGTCATTTCTTCGCATTCAACCTTTGCCCATAGTTTTCTCGTAATTTCTGGCATTTTATCGAATTGCCCGTAATAGATGTTTGCCAATCGATAGATAAATGGACAGACGTAACAACAAAAAGTTCATCATGATTGTTACGATGACACAAAATTAGCATCGACTAATTCGTATCACGATTCTTCTACGAACGAAATGGTCATGGTATCAGACTTTTTGTGATTATATTTCTAAGACATCATCATCATCGTCAATTCGATTTATTCATAGTTGATGTAAATATCAACAAAAAAAGATTATGTAAAAACAAACTATCAACAAATCAGGTTTCATTCTATTTTGCATTATTATGTGTGCTTTTTGAACTTTTATCCAACACTAGGTTTATGAATTATTAAGTATATTTCTGGACTTGTTTTTAGTGACAAAAGACTCGGAATTTCCGTTGAAATTTTATGGTTTGAAACAGAAAAAACTGAATTGTTTAAATCAATTTGCAACGAGTGTAAAACGTATTTCAAAAATAGAATAAATTAAATTGGAAACACTGTAGGTCATGGCATTCTGAAAGAATGGTTTCGATTGACTATACATTTCATATTCATATTTTTACAATAGTGTTACTTTCATTTGCTTGACAAACTACAAACAGTCAATATTGCGCTCGAAACACACCAAATAGATTTTTTTTATAATAAAAACTTATTTCTAGACATTTTCGATTGAGAAACATCTAAAAATTCTCAACAGACCTTCGACTTCGATGCAAGGATCCTGCATTAAAATATGGAAGATTAAATTGAACTATTTTTTGTGGTTGAAATATACTCAAATCCAAATGGATGCATTATGCATTACAAAAATCCCACAGACTGGATTTAAACAAATTTAGTGAAACTCCTTCAGAAATCTAATTTTTTCAATTTTAAAGCCACTTCCTTTGTTAATAGTCTCATTTTTACTCGAAAGACATTTTTAAATACATTATGTGGTAGTCAATTTTTGAACGGCAACACAATGTGTGAGTATTTTAGGAATTCGTGGTATCTAAACACGGCATTTCGAGTAACAGCTATTTGCAAACTTTAAGCTTATTGTTATTACACGGAATTCTATTACGAAGTTAATAGGACGATGATAGCTTCAAGTTGCCGTTGGGATAGAGTTCTAAGTGATATAATCTGCCGCACCGCCAGCACAATCCATCAACCTAATTCAATGATGATAAATGAGGCCGTAAAAATTCAACTGTAGTACCACTGGTCAATAATCGCCAAATCTAAACATACTTCTTGTCAAAAATTGACGCCTAACCCACGATAAATGAGGCCGTAAAAAATGAAATATTTATACCACTAGTTAACGATCGCAAAACCTAAACATACTTGTCAAATATGGACCCCTAACCCATCACTCGAAAAAGGAGTGCTACATGAAATCCTATCACGGTGAGATTGTTTCAAGTTCGACCAGCTCTCAAAACGTTTTAAATCGATAGATTTCAATTAATTGAGGTGGTTGGAACCATTCGTCCTGTTTTGTACGGTGCTGAAACCTTCAACAGGTGAGTGTTATCAGAAGAAAAAAATCAATGCGACCGGAAACTAATTTCGTGTTTTTTCTTAATGTCTCTTTTGCACGGCGGGAACAACTACAGACATGAATTTGTTTTTTTTGGTCGATAGAAACGGAAAATCAACCAACGATAGACGAGAATTTGGTCCAGAATTAATATTTATATTTAGTAAACGCCTTTTAATTTTCAAATATACGTAATGATATTGACTAACACTTTCGGGGTGGAGGCAATACCACGTAACCTTAGAGCGGAGTGAAATGTAGCATGTAACTAGAGGTCCCTTGTATGTGTTAGTACTAGTAAATATCATTACGCATATTTGAAAATCAGCCAAAATGGAGAACTTTGGTACGAAAACTACAATTCAATTCAATAGTCTAAACAAATTGTGATCCTGTGCATTTTTGCTACTCAAAAATCAATACTTTTCTAAGTTTTTCAACCAAAATTTGCTCTGAAAATAATACAGATTAACTCAAAAAAAATGTTTATGCAATTTACAAAAAAAACTTATACAGATTTTTTTTATTTCAGCCCGTCCATATAACAACCAGCAAGCAAGGCTTTAACTTATAACAGGTTAGTAAATTGTTCAACCATGAAGACTATAAATGAAATAGTAGAAACACTTTTTTTAACTGCCAAATAAATATGATCATCATTTCATTGTTTCTACTATGCTTGATTGAGAATCCGCATCCATCATTAATTTTCTTGAAAACAAATTGCTTCATTGAAAGCATTTTTACGCTGAAAGAAATCATGTCAAATTTTCGAACGGGTGTAGGAACGCCTGCTCAAATTTTTGAGAGGGTGTAGGAACGCCTTTTCAAAATTTTGGCATGGTATTTTTCAGCTTAAAATCTTCTGTCTCAACGTTCTGTTCAAAACTAAATAAGTAATCAAAGATGAATGAAAATGAAAACATCCGAAATGATTCAAACAGACATCACAGTTGGTCTGTCTATAAAATAAGGTTGGCCATTATGGTTTGTCAAAATTGCCAAAAAAAAAATTTTTGATTCATTCGTGGCAAGAATTGTTTAAAAATATTTTATAACTCAAATAGTTCTGATGTTGATTATTTATTTGGATTTTTAAGTTTATTTTGAATTGTATAACCATTTTTTTTAAATTTGTGTCAAATTTCATTTACTTATGTTTTAAATTGTGGGAAAGAATAATTATCATAGTCCGAATTGCATAATTTATTTTTTGACAATTTTAAACTCATTTTTGGTCGCAACTTTTAAATATTTTATTTGGCTGGAAAATGTCTATTGAATTCCACAATTTCCCCCAGAAATCCTTCGTGTTTGCCTATTTCTTTATTTAAGATTCATTCAAGATCGCTTAATGATTCTTCAAAATCAAAATAAGGCGTGTTCCAAACATTTCTTAAACATCCATGATCAGCAGAACGCAATAGAACAAGTATACCCAGTGTCATCATCCAATTTTGATATAACCTCGCGCAAATGAAGACTTCTAGAAATTTCTAACCCACGTAAAGCGTTAATTAAATAACATTCACTCTTTAATAAAAAAAAATTAAAAACTCCAAGGAGGTATCACTGTTGCTGCATATGTATGTACCTTCATTGGTTTGTTTAATTCAATATTTGTAATCTATTGTTGCACTCATGTGAGCCTGAAATTTTGGTCAGGGCTACAAATCCATTTCGTTTCGTTGGCTCGTCAAAAAAAATATAATATGAAACAAGCTTGAACTAAAACCTGCCTCCTCCATGTATTGCCTACACTTTATGGTTATTTTTGGTCTGTGTCTATTGTTAACATTTGAAGATTGGAGGTCATGTGCCAACGACCGCACCCCTACCTGCAATCTTACCACAATTATAGGTCAAATATTTCTATATGTAAAATCATAGGCGGCTTTGGCATTCATTACTAATTTCGTTGACGATTGACTGTAATATTGACATCATGAGCACGATTACAAAATGTATCTTTTGACCGACATATGTGTCTGCAATGACTTTCTTAGCAATTGTTTTCAGGTAGTTTGCAACAATTGCAGAAAGGTGGGTGGTACCACGGGGCCGATAGTCGTGAAAGTCAAGTTGTAATTTCTTCATTAGCATGGAACTTTGTTCATAATTTATTTTTCAGTGAATTTTCGCAATTGTTGGCATCATTAGCTTCAGTTAGTTTTTTAAAGTTCTTATGTTAAGAAATTATAAACAAAAATAAAAGAAATCAACCATTACTTAACGCATCCATTTACGATGAAAGCGTAATGCTTTTTAAAAGTACTGCGATGCAAGGTGAAGCACAATCTCTAGATTCAAATTAAACTAAAAATTGTTAGTCAATCAGAAGGGTCAAAGAATCCAAAGTACATAAAAGCACTGCGATTTGTTCCCTATTATCGTTTTCGCTGCCGTTAATTGATGCCTTCACACAATTTTTGGTCGTTCTTTCGTTACATTCTATGGTCGATTCGGCCCTGCAATCCAAAAGAGCAGACGGAGAAAACAGAGAATTTATTGCAATGCTGAGACTCTTCCCTTTGCCCACCACTAACCTGTGGTCGTACTCGTGATGCAATCGAAAAGAAGACTAGCGATTTCAGCCATTCCCATGTGTCTGTTTCAACATGAAAAATGTTCCTAGTAGTGTTTCTGGGAAGTGGTTGAACTTTCAACTAACCCATGCGAGCCAGCAATGCACGCCATCATTCTGGGAGGCACCAAATTTATTTCACAAACTCTACGTGTATGCCACATCCCTTCACGGCTGCCAAATTGAAGCAACCCAATTGATCAAGGGTCCCAAAATCCATGCAAATGGCAGCAGACTCGTGGTTTCTAGGGAGCAAATTTTCATGTCACCCTTATTTCCCGAAGCCTTAGATAATTTTTGCCTGACTGAAAATCAGTAAAGGCTTCTTTTTTTCCGTTGATCAGTGGAAATGAGTGATGAACCAAACTTTAAATTAAGGACGAGTATTAAAATTTTGCAATAATGTTGCCATTGTCAGTAAGTTGAGTTGAGTGCGTTTAAAATGATATACACAGAATCGAACGCGGAGATTCATTGTTACGACCCAATTCGTTGGTTTTAACTTGATGATCCTTTCAAAAAGCGGATAGTCTTTTTGTGGCTACCGACATTCCTTTATACGGAGAAGGTTTCCTGCTACAATGCAATGGAAGTATCAGTTTGATCTCAAGTGTTTTGCATTGGCTTTCTGCTGGCATTGCCTTTGGCTGTCTCGATCAACGTCCTCCAATTTGGGATTTGTTATCTGCGTGCACTTCATCCTTTCAACGTTTGTATGATTTTCCTGATAGACGGCTGAGCCTTACTTAAATTTGAGCCAGCTTTCCGTAGCCGCTAATTCAGGTTTCATGAGCAATTTCTTGGCATAGGCGGTTGCACTATCTTTTTGGATAGACTTACACAGTGGGTTACCCGCAAATCCCTATGAGTTTGTCTGATATCGTCCTCAAGTGCCAACCCGAATAGCATGAAAGCCAAAACGTAATCCTGGTTTGAATCGGATTCGTTTATGAAAAGTCTGGCCTGGGTCAGTTAAACCCGAGTTTATGGACCGTTGATGACTTGCAGGTCGAAGGCTGACCTATCTATTATACCTATGCTGGTTATATAATTCCAGAATCGCTTTGAAAAGTTAAGAACTCAGACAATAACCATATAATTCAGTTCATGCAATATGTGGTCGTTCTCTCGTTACATTCTATGGTTGACTCAGCCCTGCGATTCAAAACAGCAGATGAGGACAACAAGGAATTGATTTTTACGCTGAGCTTTTTGTCAGTTCTCACTACCCACCTGTGGTCGTACTCGTGATACAAACGAAAAGAAGACAATCGACTTCAACCACCTCCATGTATCAGCTTCAAAATTGAAAGAATATTCCTAGTAGTGTTTCTGGAAGGTGGTTGAACTTTCAACTAAACCATAGGCGCCTTCAATGCGTGCCATCATTCTCGGAGGCACAAAATTTTTTTAATACAGATATTTTGAATAGTTAATTTGATCAAAAGTTTGTGGTCTCTCTCAGATTTTTCTGCAAAAAATTTGTATTATAAAACTGTTGTTTTCAAATTCAACTCTGTCAAGGACTGAACAGTTTTTGATATTATGTTAATAAAAATACACTTTCTGTATTAACTTTCAATAAAAAATAAGCACTGTATCATTCAAATGATGGACAGTTAGTTATTCAATATATATATCCGTGATTTACGTTGCAATATCTCAATTTTGTATCGAATGAAAAAATACACATGTTCAAGTTAATTATGTCAATTGGTCGACCTTTAACAATTACTTAAAAGAAAACCATTCATAATCATTTGTGCATGACCTTAGCGATTGGGACATGATGTTCACCTTTACATAAACGCCTACGACTTACTAATCGAAAGCCTAATCTATCTATTATCGAATTTTCGCAAATGTCTCCGCGAGATAATTCAAATATGTTAACGTGTGCTGCACATATTTTTTTGTATTTATTTCCCGTTTTTCACCGTGTCTATTTGCATTTTTTTTTGGTTTTCTTTCTCGACTTTCTGTCAACACATATGCAGAAACGGTACTACAACGTCAGGGAAAATGTTGGTAATAAAATTTGAAGAAGAAAAATATATACATAAATACTAAAAAAACGAGTATTTGCATACAAGTTTATGCTAATTAAATTTTGACACATTTTGTCATATTCAAAAAAAAGTTGACATAATAAATAATAATTGTTAAACGGACCCATGTGTGTGTGGTGTAAGACAGGTAAAAGTATGCGGATTGGGTAAGTTGTATCTAGAAATGTGTCTAGATATTTCAATGAAAAGTAATGAGGCGGATATTGCGCTAGACTAAAGAAGAAATGCCGAAGAAGTTGCTGGTGGTAGTTGTGGGTGGTTGTTTTTCGTTAAAGACTATTTTAAATTGAAGTTGAGTAGAAGAAGAATTAAGTATGGTATGACGAATTGATTTAACATGACCTTAACTAGACAACAATTGTTATGAAATTTTCGTACTTTTTCGGATGTTTAATTTAATTTGTTGAGCTGGAAGGTAGATAGGTGGGCTGTTTTACAGAGATGACTCACTTGGATCTCAGTAGGAAGACAAGGAAGTGATGACTGCACTAAAAATTCTAGCCTTTCCGTGCTGCTGGTGCTGCATTTTAGATACTTCTTTGAGACTTTCTCGAATTGAAGAGCCTATGAATAATTCAGATATGTTTGAATAAAAAAAATCGTCTGTGAAATCTGAAAACTGTCCATGAGAAGAGCATCTGGGTAGTGTTATAAGTATGTGCGCCACTCACTTTATCCATCGAACCTGAAAGGCGAAATGGTTCAAATTCATGACTTTTCTGTCCGAAAAAACGATTTATCCGGCGAACTTGTTGCCATTTGTCCCTGATCGGAGATCGATACACAAAGTATACGCTCTACTAGGATTTTAACATTTTTACCAAGTTCAAAAACTTACTGTACTTTTTTTTACATCTGTCCGGCCAATACCGGAGCAAGCGTTTCCTTTGAAACCGATGCTTTGCCTGCCAATGTTCTGCAACTGTATTCTCTCCAAATCTGTAGTCAGCTTTCAGCGCACCAAAAACTGCCAATGGGTATCTTTTTCTATCCAAAAAAAACATTGTATTCGCCGTCCATCACTCAAGACCAACCCGGTTAGCTTAAAAAGATCTCGTTTCCCAAAATTATGGCCGTTCCCGCCGTGCAAAACAGCACAAGAACAGCATTTTTTAATTTGAATGAATGAAGGTGATTGAAGCCGCTCGACCTCTTTTGCGCGGCAAGAAGGATCAAAGACAAGTTGTGATTACAAAAAAGAAGACTAGCAACTTGACTTATTCTGTGCTGTTCTTGTGCTTTTTTTTGTAATCACAACTAGTCTTTGATCCTTCTTGCCGTGCAAAAGAGGTCGAGCGGCTTCAATCACCTCCATTTATTCAAATTAAAAAATAACGATGGATTCTATCAACATTTTGGAAGCTGATTCAACTTTGTACTCGAGTCGCTTTTCCCGGACGTATTCTTTTTTTGTGTGTGTGATGAGATTTGTGTTACAGATCAATTTCTTCGTCGCATTATTCGATTATAGCTTCATTAATTTCCCGAACTATTCTGCCATTCTTATTTTCAATCTTATCACCATAGACCTTGACATTCAAAGTACCTTTGTGTAGGATAAGTCAGCATAAGTATAACGTATACCTCTCATTTCGAACATATTCCATTTATCTCATTTCGAACATATTCCATTTATCCGAAACACAATTAGCTCTTGATTTCAGAACTGCAGTTGGGTCGTTAATTTTAATCCTGAAAATTTTTTGTCCCGGGTGAAAATTATTCAAGGCCTTTTTTCTTGATATTTTTAACTTTTCGCTTCTATTACGGCCAGTTTAAAATAGTCTCTTAAGTAGTAAATCTGAAGTAAACCACTGAGTATTTATTTTGTCTTTTACGCTGGGGTGTAATTTAACTGTCATGTATACCCAAACTTTTCTTCCCTTAGGAGAATTGTCCCAAGCCGGTGTAAAAGAGGAGGGATTCTGACCGATCCTCAAAACAACATCCTTTCAACAAGATGCTGAGGAAAAATAGGGTGGTATATTTTTAAATGAAGATAAGCCCTAAAATACGGCGATCAATCCGGAGCTTTACAATGGGGCTTAATCGAAGAGGTTGTGCCTATACTTCCTCGAAACCTCACCAGGTGTATACTAGAACCAAGGGATTCGAGGCCACAGAAACTTGTCCCTGTCGGTGTCGGTGAGGAATCTTTGGAGTCCTAAGCTTGGGGGCTGTGGTTGGCACCCAAAAGCGGGTACTTTCATTTCTAATACAGTTTGGGATCGGAGTTATCGGCAACCCTTCTGTATCTTGGTGCATCAGCGTGCTGTTGCGTTTACGACAGGTGTGCCGTTACCCAAAAAGCGGCAAGGACGTTGATAGGTCCAAATCCTCACCAAGGACTATCAAGGAGTCCAGGCAAGTTTGGATCAGATCTGTTACCCATACTCGGAAAAGCAGTACTCATAACATATGTTATGGTTGACTGACTAGTACATTTTATGGGGGCTTTGGTGCGAGCCAATCGCCTAAAATAAACCCACATAACGTGAATATCCCGTAGTTGTCTCTCTTTCACTCAACTAAAAATGCGTAATTTTTGGCAGAGTATACTAGTACAGTTCTTCTTCAATCGTTTTGTATTAAATTTTTCAACCCATTTTCTTATGTAAAATTAAAACATATCTGAGCTAATCAAAAGAAAACAACTTCAACAGTGTAAACTGTCAAATATGACTTATCGCTCTGACTTAATACCAAATGTCACATGGCTCATACAGATCAGTACCAGTAACAAACATGGCGCCTGTGACAATTGAAAATTCTATCACTCTTATTGAAACAAATATGTTATTATCAATTCCATGATCAATTTAAACTAGGAAACTGTTAATAATATGTTTTTACATTCTGATTTATATTTCGCACAGTTCTAATCAGATTTTCCTTTCATTATTATTAAATTATTTCTTCGTAAGGGATGCAAGCCATTTTCGGAGCTTTATCATATGAGAAAAGATTATTGCTTGTCTATTTATTTCGCCTATTAGGTGATAGATACTTGATGTAAAAAACAAGTTTATCTTTCAATTCAATATTTTTTTTTTGGTATTTTATTGGATATATCAAAATCTCCATAGCCTCACATATGCATATTTATAAACCAAATACATCATCACCTACTTTTGAAAACTACATAAGATTAAAACAAACCAGTTGAATACAATTTACGTGGAATTTTCTTATTCAACAATCAGAAAAAGGTGAATGCCAAGTGATCGTATCATTTTCAAAAGAAATTTTTGTTCCGAGATGTTATACTTATCACCATGACCATCATAATCGTTGTTAATTGTGCCAAATGCAAAATTTATATGGTGTTGTCTTCACGTTAAAATGCAATGCTGTAACAGTAGATACGTACGTATAGTGTATGTATCTCAGATGAAGATCGTGTTGACACCGATATTATAAAATGTTCCACAAAAAAAAAATGTTGATTGGCTCGTGTGTTATCCTTTTGACCTATAAATGACTTTGTGTGTAAGACATTCGTATGTAAATATTTGAAAGAAATCTTGGAATTTTAAGAGGTGAAACCTGTTGGCCATTGTAAACACGTCTTCGATTATTCTAATTGTTGGAGTTGCAGACAACCAGTTTTTTTTGGGGTATTTTCAAATGCTTGCCGGAAATAAGATACAAATTCAATCAGAATAAGATTGAGGTTCAATTGGAAGCAACAGAAGACTTCATTCCTTCACGGATGCATCAGTGGATTTTTTTCAGTTAAATACCTGCATTGTGTGCACTTTATGAAAGTTCAGCTGAACACAATGGTTTTTTAAAAATTAAGATGACTTCCAGCAGATCTCATCAATGGAACTCCTTTAGATGACTTAGTGAATAGTCTCTCTCTTCAGGATCAACTCACATTTATCGAAAAGAAACCAAACAATGACTATCAATCATATCCTGTCCTTCAAAAAAAGAACTGAACTCATACGAAAAAAGGCAATTTCAATTAGACTGTCGAATTGCAATCTTCACTTTCGTTTTGTTGCCAATCAAGGAGAAATGCATTGGAAACAGAAAAGTGATAGACAAGCAGCATGCCATCAACTCTTCCCAGCCAAACAAAAAAGTCACTCATTCAAAATTCGCCGATCCAATGTGATTTGTCTATATCTTTTTTTCGTGCATTTTACCATCGTTTTGAAAAGACCATGGACAATCATAAGAAAAAGATGAAGACGCCGAAGTGGAAAAAAATGCATGAAAAATGGTTGACTTTCACCGATGAGGATTAACAGCTGAAAACTCTTCGATCCGTCGAAGACATGAAAGGTGCGCCTGCCTTTCGAGGGAACAGTAATTTTCCGCGAAGACTGGCGGATGTCTTGGCGTATGGGCATGGACGCCCTCCTCTTGGGTCGATCATATATCACATATGGGATTCATGGTATTTTTTATAAAGGTAATAGCACTTAACTGGTTTCCGATGTTAGGTAGTATCGACTGATTGCGGGGGCCCTCGGAAGGTCAAATTGCATTGCAATGGTACTTGACGGGAAGCTGCGTTTGGATGATGGTACTTCTTGGATACGTCTTGCATACCTACCACGGACGAGTCATCGTCGTTTTGATTGCGGCAACTTGATTTTGCATTGCTATCCAATATGGATCGTCTTCTTGTGTTTTATTGTTAGGGTTTTGTAAGTTGTACCGTAGTCAATGATTATCGCTTTTTTAAATGAAATACGATACTGGTTTCGTTATGTTGCTATTACTGGAAAATAGTGTTTTTACTGCAGAAAATGATTACGATTGCAGTGGTAAAAACACTGCTAAGATCTTTGGTATCTTCACAATATCGTGGATATTGGTAAAGGTTAAGATTATGGCCACCCCCGAAGGAGGTGGGGGCTACTACTGTGGCATAAAAAGCTTGCGGCGGTCACAGTCCCATGAAAAGTTATGGGGGTTCCCCTCTCTAAAAAATGGTTATTTTGCCTATTTCCAGAGATCATAAAAAATTGCATTAATTTATATAGCCTTCGCAACAAAATGACCCTTAAAAATTAGTAAAAAAATTTAGATCACAATATCAAAATTCACGATTTCCGAAGTCAGGACAAATAACAAACAGTTATTGATTTTTTTTTTGTAACCTGTCTCCGTGCTGTAGCAATCATTAATTTTGATGTAAACATTCAAAAACACATTTTTCGTTCCGATGGTCTGCGCAGAGAAAAGACGCCTGCGCAGACATTAGTACCTATATACGATCTGCTCAGTAGTACAGACGGTTTTTTCAAAAAAACAAAAGTCAGCGGTGCAGACAAGATGATGTCTGCGCAGACATTATCACAGACGATCAGCAAAGACATTTACACAGATGGTCTGCGCGGACTTTAAGTCGTCTCCGCAAACAATAGCACAGACTGTTTATGCAAGCTGAAGTACAGACGATCTACACAAATGGATTGCACAGACGGTCTGGTCCGCACAAGGAATTTTTCTTTTTTCTATTCGATTTGGATAACCGAAACAAACGATAGAAAATAAAACTCACACAAACTAGCTTCTGCGCAGACGGTTTGCACAGTCACTCAAGCAACTTTCCATTACTCTATTCGATTTTCGATTCGCGCGAACCAACTGACCTTTAGGATGAGCTTACATTTCCTTAAAATCATGTGACTGCAGTCGGTTCGTCTCACCTCACTCTATCACTGCCTTTCACGTGCGAGCCCGCATAATGCGTGGGGTTCGGCCAACCATCTAGACATTTTTTTCGCTGGTTATGGCATTTGTCTCACGACAATCTATTATATTCTCCTAGTTTTTCAGTTAATCGACAGAATAACATCCTGGTGTTTGCGATTGATTCTTCATGGATTCATTGCAATGTTCGGAGAGCTTATTGTAGATCAATGTGAGTTTTCGATCGAAAAGAACAGTGTGGGTACAAATCAATGGCAAGGTTCCAAATAAAGCCTTTCTTTCCTGATAATTACCTTTCAATGACCCCGACTAGATACTATGATAAAATTCTGAATTATTTTGGTCACATATCCACAATTAAGCTCCCAATCGAAGCGACAGCCATCAATGTACCACTAATTATGACCGATCTTACTTAAAGTACTCGGCAACCCTTAAATCACCATTCCAGCCTAAGAAGCAACCTACCAACCTTTCATAAGGCCAAAACTAGTATACGTATTTGTTGTTTTTCTTATTTGTTGTCATTTACTGCTATAAAAGAATGTGCAGCAAAAATTTCACTTGCAAAATTATTACGCAAATTATGCAACTGGCATCTGAACGGTTTGTTCCGTGCAAGATGAACAAGAAGAAAATAAAAGGGTGTAGATGGGTGGGTGTAACGCCTTTACCTCGAAGATATTTGTAATTGATGATGGTTTTTTTCATCTCTGTTTTAAAATAATCGTACGGTTGCCAATTTCACTCCTTATTTCGACAATGATTGGCAACTTTATGGGAAGAAAATTGATATCTTTTTTTTTGCAAACTCCATTACGGATTCCAAACTTAATTGCTGCGAAACAATCGAATTATTGATCTCTGGTGGATGCATTTCTTTAAGCTAATTATTTGCCTACATGCAAGTGTACATATATGATTTATTGTGTTGCGTAACAATGGCGATGTTCAATCATTTAATTTTATTGATAAATTCGGTGTTAATTGTAGGCGTAACATTCGTTCGAAATAAAGTTTCCTTGATTGCAAAAATAATTCGAATTTCCATTCACGTATTGACGATGACTGTTTTATGCGATTTTGTGGAATTCAATGGGAAAATTTGTATCTTTTTGTTGAAGACAGTAGGCAACAAACAATTTGATAATGTTTTTTTGATGTGCTCGAACTTCGTAATTAGAAAGGGTCGTTTTTGTTGACTGTACTTTTAGTTTAGATTCGATTGTGATTGTGAATGCAGAGTACTCCTGTAAATTAAATGACAAAATTTCAATTCATATATTTTATATGATGTTTTTTTGTGATCTTCCAAATTTTGATCTCTTCCCCTTCTAACTCTTAATTTTTTTATTTTTTGAACTTTTTGAAGACTTCTCTATCTCACATTCTATCAAACACTTCTGCAACGAAATTTGATCCCTATTTCCTTTCCAAACGGCTTATATTATCACTTTTTTGGCTAGTTTGTGTCCAGGTTCGTGAAGGACCTTTACTAATAAGAAACGCTGATCACTTTGGAAGACATAATATGCTTGAAGTTAAAAATGATGCCAAAAAATAGACACTGCGTAAAGTAGGAAACTTGCCTTGATAGCAAACGATGCAAGGATTGATTTCCAATAAGAAATTGAAATCAATTCTACCTGTGGGAACTTACTGTCCTCCTCTGTTTAACCCTAAATGATCTCAAATTGTCTACATTAAGAAGCAGTTAGCACTAAGGCTAAAAAAGAGTCAGGAGAAAAGGTGGGGCCTTACAAAAGAACTTTGTGACACGCCAGAGTGGAATAGAGTTTATTTGTCAAACGACTCCATTTTTGGTCTACTGCAAACGCGAGTCACATCTCACCGATAGCTGTCTCATGCCCAATTTATCGTGAAGGATATTTTGTATACGTTCAACTGAGATGCCTACAATGTCAGCAATCTTTTTGATCTTCGCCAGGCTGTCTACTAACACGACATCATAGATTTTGTTAACTATATCCTCCGTAGTCACCTCTATCAGACGACCTGGGCCCTCTTCATCAACAACGGATGTTATATAATGTAAAAATTCTGCAGCCAAGTAATGCATCTGCAATTAGTAGAGACGTGTAAAATAAGTAGCAGATCAACATAAGCTGCAATCTTGGATTAAAGTTCTTTGCTATTATTATGAAAAGTCATTGATCCTACAAAAAATAAAGCATGACGTTTTTATTTAAAACTTAATAGTCTGTTTTGCTCTCGCATTATTTTTCTTTAAAAAGAGTCAAAATCCAACGACTTTTACCAGCAAAGCAAACAAACTCTCGATCGGCCATGTCACTCGCGATAGAAAAACGAGCTTTTGCGGAGCTCACCAGGTGCAGGTATTGCTGCCTGGGCCTACCATACCATTGCCTAGCGCATACGAATTCGTATGGCAGAGCACGCTAGGCCCACCAATACTCAACTTAGTTGGGGCGGCTCTTTACCTGCTGAAACTTAGTCGGGAGTAAAATTGAAGAAATTTTTATTTAACGTATACTGTCTAGATAGGGAGCGTGGTTTCGGGATAACGAATGGCTTCCTCTTCAGGTGCTGTCATATGCCATTCGTTATCAGACAACACGACCACGGGTTAGGCTTGTTGATGGGTTAAGCTCGTTATATTTCAACTATTTTAATATTTGCATCTGCGAAGTATAACGACTGTCTATATTTTTTCGTTCGTATATTGTGCATACGTTGCAATTTGAAATGATTCTTATTTTTGGATTTGAACCTCCGTTTCTAGTCGAGACAAATCGCCCACTAGTGTGCTTTTGTTGGTTAGCCACTTGCTAATACTATTTTTGCACCTGAAGAGGAAGCCATTCGTTATCCCGAAACCACGCTCCCTATCTAATTATGGCACCAACCATTAATCTGGAACAAAAGAACCTCCATTAATGTGCAAAAATAGTGTTAGCAAGTGGCTAACCAACAAAAGCACACTAGTGGGCGATTTGTCTCGACTAAAAACGGAGGTTCAAATCCAAAAATAAGAATCATTTCGTATACTGTCTGTTTTTGATATAATCCTTTGTATGCTTTCCCGTTATTTAGCCGAAACAATACCCTGCTTGTACTTAAAATGATTACTGACTTTCAGATATCGGATTCATTTCATGTTATTCCTCTTTACTGATCAATTTGAGTTCCGCTTGCACTGAACCAATCTTTTCTACTATTTTGAATTCCAGATTTGCACAGAAAACCACTAGGCGATGGTCAAAAGATAATGTACATTTAATCCAAAATAAAGGGAAGGGAAAGGGAAGGATCTCTCCCATAAATTAATGGACTAATCTAATCAGGTGCTCAAAACAGAAATTCTTCCTCGTCGTGTTGTGATATGCCAGACTTTTATGGCTCGTTGCTTGCCCATGTCCTTGTTAGAAAAACTATGAATAAATCGTTTAAATCAGTGGATATTTGCCATAATCATCCAAAAGAAATTTCTGAGGAAGAATGAAAGGATTAATTTGCTACTGGCGCCTTTATATCTCGTCAATTGCACGGACTTATGATACCGAGTGCAACTTGAAATGCTATCATACAATGTTGATGGTGAATTGCATGATGAGTGTACGTTTATTGTTTCTTTTGCAACGAGACAATGACAAATTTTCTCACTTTTTGTTATATTTAAAACCTAAATAAAGTGATTGCGATATTTCTGTTTCCATTTTGAAGTTGTCGTAATAAAGTATCGTTCCGTAACCTCCATGAATATTTCCAAGGAGTTTTCAAGTGTCTGTCAATTTTGCATAAACTAAATAGAATTGCGACTATTTATTAAGATTTGTTTCAAGTGAAATATGACCAATAAAAGCATTTACAAACATGCAATTCAAAAGTTTTGAAACGATTTCAATAAATTCAGGGTCAATTTATATCTGACGACGCGTTAACAATAAGCAGCCCTTTACGTAACTGAAAATAGATACTGATAATATTTCGTAGTGTTTTAAAATCTCTTAATTTGAATAATTTCCATTTGATTTTCAAAGTCTGTCTGACACGATCTTCATCTTTGATCCACCACGAATTTATAATTCATCTCGTCCACTCTTTTTTTGTCATGTGTTAACGCACAATTCGTACCATCGTACTAGCTGCCGGTAATATGTCGTCCAGAAAATTAATTATACATGCTTGCGCCCGCACCAGCTTACATTATGTAACATAAAAACTATGTGATCACAAAAAAAGACTTATCATTACCACCAAAAATTAACTGGTTTCGCATTTCCTGCTAAGCGCCACAGAAACATATATGAACATGGTGTCCATGGATCATGCATGATAGTGAAATTACAAAAAAAATGCACATTTCAATAATATTTAAAATGAAATAAGATTGGTTTTATAACTACCATTTCGTATTTGCCAAGCGGGCATAGTATCCAAATAAAATGCAAATTTATTTCGTCATTTAGGCGCCATCCAGACTTTACACCACTATCGTCTTCAGCAAACATTCACATATCAGAAGGAGTAAACTTAACCAATTCAAATGTCAAGGTAAAAGAAAATGTTTGTTGAGTTCCTTAATTTCTTACGGTATTCATGCTATATGCATACACGTCGGTTATATTTTAATTAATCACAAATCAATGCTTGAAAGTGTCATGTTGAGATGAAAAACCAAGCTAAAAAATATCTTCCGTTCCGTGGTGTTTTTTTTGGTTTCTTGATTTAAAAAAATTTGAATATGAAAAGATTTTCGTCTATGTTAAATTTCCGCTTAAATATTCACGAGGGTTAAATTGATATTTAGATTGTGAATTCTTGGAATTTTTGGGTGCTTAGAAATAATCATTGACTCTATTGAATTGAGCTTTGGCTTGATCTTGTTAGAATGTTAGCGAATGGTTTTCAAGCCGACTAAAAGTTTCTTGTCTGGAAGTTGACTTTAAATTATAGTCTGTGATATTCAATGCGACTTAAAAAAGGTGCCGCAAGCATAAGAATTTTTCCTGTTGTTTAACGTCAGCAGCCTTTCAAAAAGGGTTCAACTCATTCATCCTCTTCGAAAATGGGTTTAACAATGCTACAACCAAACCTCCTTCCAATCTAAATGGAAGTCTAGATCCACCTTGAGTACTGTCCACGAGTTACCTTGTTTTGTCAAAGTCCTTGTTGTATATCACCTTATCTCCCACTTCATCCCCTACTACTGATCCTTCATTGCTAACCCGTTATGTCTTAGCTATCTTGAAATTGAAGACCGAGCTTTACAGCTTTTTAAATCTAACAGCAATCCTGAAAACTATGCTTTACCCTTTCTCATCATCGTGCTACAACTGTAAACTACAAGAACTATACGTAAATACCTCGCTAATATCGAAAATTTGCTGCATTCTAGCCAAACAAAGCTGTTTTGGTCCTATGTCAAGTCCCATAAATCTTTGCATACAGTTTCCTGAGACGATAGATTAAGCTCTACTCCTGCAAAAATCTGCGATATATTTGCTGAATCTTTTTCCTCAATTTATCATGTCACCACTCTTCAAAATACCTTTAACATTCCTTTTGTCTTTGATCTATTCGTGATTTTATTCCCACAAACCCAACTGAAATTCAAACGTTGATTGATTTGTTAGATTCCAGTGTAGGCTCTGGATCAAAAGAGCTTCATAAAATCTTTATACTCCTCATTATGCCTTCCAATTTCTTATATTTTTAACGCTAGTTCAGCATTTGGTATCTTCCATAATACCTGGCCGGTAGCTAACATTTTCCTTGAACTTGTAAGGTCACGCTGCGTAGCGGAATTTCTCTCCTCTTACAATCCCGTTTGCCGTCTTAAGTTTCTGTATCTTTTCCATAGTCATTTTTCGCAAATTTCGTTTTTATTCATTTTGTTTTGAAAATTCTTCGCCCTGTGCGCAAGCGACAACCCCATACATAAGCACAAGCACTTGCAAGTTAGGATTAAATACTCAAGTCTGCTTTTCTTTCCAATGCGTCCAATGATCGTCCCATTTAGTTGCTTGTATGTCCTTCCAATATCCTCAAACGTATTGTCTACAGTAAAATTTTAAAAGCTTTTTATTGCAAGTTGATCCCGTTTCAACATGGTTTCAACTGTAATTGTTTCAATAATCTTCAGGAAGTGTAGATCTACCCATACAGTTACTAAGACCTTTCATCGATGGGCCAAAGTATTAAGTTAATATCTATATTCAAACACTATCCAAACCTCCGATAATTTTGTGTAGGACAACCTCATACCGACTATATCCAAATTTTCCGAGAATGTGGACGCACTTTATTCATTTTAATGTGAAATGTTACGACTTCCTAAGCGTCAGACGGTATGCAGTGATGTCGTCGCCAATTAATGGAGTCTCGATATTTTGAGCTGCTTTACTTTCCCAACTGCTGAAATAAATTGTGGCCATGGAGGCGTCAAACCAATTTTTGTTTGGATTTTTTCAATTAGACTTACAAGGAGAGGCGACGCTTATGACATCTCAGATTTGGACGAAATTTGGCACATAAGTAGAAGACGTTAAAGATATTCGATCCTTAAAATGTTAAAGCGGCAACAACTGTAATCGAAGCAATATCATAGTTGCCGGTAGGATCTTCCCTTGTTCGTAGAATCAACTGCGTCTTCTTCGTGTCTCATAGCCAACTCGGCAAAAAGCAATAAACCAAGGTAGCGCCCAACATGGCTAGCCATGAATGCTATGGTGTTGAGTAATTGTGGCATATAGTAGATACCAGGAAAATTATGGAACTGTTAAACATTTACGTCCCTAGTATCTACTTTATGCCACAATTACTACTTCATGGCTGGCCACGTTGGGCGCCACCCTGGTTTATTGCTTTTTGCATATTATTATGCATATAAATATATCACGATACCAACTCATTAATATACTTACTTGCGTATGTCAAATTTTACTATTGCACGAGACGCTATTCGACACCACTTGTAACACAAGCAGCGTGTCTTGTGTTGAAGAAAAGCAAAGAATACTTCTCGCTGCCTGCTGTCGCTCTTTTCTATAGTTCTGTCTTGGTAGGACAATTCAAGAGGACAAGTCTTTCCAATTTGATCCTTTTTATACATTTTCTGCTCTTTGAAAAGTTTTGAAGATTTTTTCTGTGTAATCGATAATTATGCTTAATGATTTTACAATTTTTCTCTCTCTAGATAAATATCTTTTAATTAGTTGAATGATAAATGAAGATTTACTAGAAATTTCATTTAAAATCCATCGATAATAATCGCATCCTGTTATCCATTTCTCGTTACCACTTAATCTTTAATCCCAAACAGATCATCATTTTAAAACTCATCCAACTCCAACAAAATATTCAGTTGCAATTCGCCACTATCATTACTTATATCTTTTTTAAATACCAAATGTTATTCAATAACATTTTTTCCAAAATGAATATCCAATATTTTGCATAGGGTACTACCATCATGCACCGATGATGGCAACCAAGATGTTGAGGTGAAGACGTGCCAAAGATAAATGGTGTCTCAGTCAGTTACGTGCATTTTACATAAGTTTACTACCTTTTTAACCTTTCCAACTGGTTTACCGGGATTGATTATAAGGAATGCAACATTTTGTCGTTATCACCGTCACGATTGCTATTTGTCTATTGTATAAGATGGACAGGGTGATGGGTGCTGCCAAAAAAATGTTAATTAATAATTTGTTTTATAAGTCGATCGGATTGATATTCATCGTTAGTATGTACATCATCTATTGCTGAACTAATTCGATAAATAACTTTAATAAAATTGCTCTGAAATTCAACACCTTTCTTTGCAGTCGAAATAATTGGACCAATAACTCCAATGAAAAATCCATTAAAGAAAATATCTGATAAAATGCACATCTGTTTCTTATTTTCACTCTATTTCAGCATAGTCCAAGAAAATACTGCAGTTTCATGATTAAATCTTTCGTTTTTTTATGTTCTTTCCTTTATTTTTGGTTGCGTAATAAACCATTCGTGCCCAAGATGAGGAAAACGATCAAAAATTGCTATTACTTAATTAATAAAATTTCAATTCTAAATGCTAACTCCGAACATTTTTAGGTCATAGAATACAATGCAAAATAAGCCTTCTTTCTATATTCACGATAGAGTATCGTAAAAAAACCTTGTCAATTAGCAAAATATCTGGAAACTCTCTTTGCGCGAAGACTAATTTTACAATTGCAATACAAGACCATCGATCCGCGTGGGCCAGAATTCTATCAACTTTATCTCAAAAAGATAATCGTTAAAAGAAGCCCAAAAACATGCGAACAAACTAGTATCTTCACTAATGACCATTTGATTCAAATGGCGCTATTGATTCCACTGCCTGAACGCCCTCTTCTATGATCTAATACGTGCAATACCGCATAATAAGCACGGTTGTCTTATTATGGATATACTTAAGCTGGTGCGCTCCTGTTTACAAGTCCAAAAAACACGCAAACAATTCAGTCCCTCTAGGATTCCGAAGATCACTCTTAACCTAATTGATTTTGTAATAACTTAAAATTGTATGGTATTGAATTATCGATTATTTTATTGTGGTACCACTGCTGCTGCCGGAGATTGCATCAGATACGATTTTATGACTGTTGCCTGGTTCCGCCCCTCAGAACAATATTTGAGATACCATGATAGTAACATAATGGCCGTTCCGTAAAATTATACATTTATCAAAATTTGTCGTATCTTCTCTCATAAAAAAAACTTATTAAAGATCGCATGCATTTCTGATGGAAGATTTCAGTTATGGTCCGACACGTATTTGAAACGTTTCAGAATTCTTCCGAAGCTACAAGTGTTGTTGCATTCAATCTGAGGTTCAATGTAACCTTCAGTGCTTTCAAGGAACCCGTCTTAAATGTCCAATCCACACACAAACAATATATATAAACTTGTTACACTTGTACGCCAATTTATTGCACATGATGTCATTGAGCTTAAGAAGAAAATGAGTGTGAGTTAATCGATTCAACGAAAGAGTCACTGAAAATAAAATCAACAACATTTCAAGTGAACAGGAAGTAAAAAAATTTTAAAGTTGTCATATTTTCAAGTCAATAAGATAAAGGTGTATCTGATTGGTATTTAATTTGATATATTGTTAATTTGTGCATGGTTTTTTCAAGTGGAAAATGATTGAAGCTGACGTTGAGATGCTGCAAACAATTCAGATTTAATTTTTTGAAAGAAGTTTGCTTCCTGTAAGTTATTGATATCTTAATTACTGCTCTTTGAATTGATCTGATATAATTAATTTCAACACTTTATTGTGCAAAATATTTTTTTTACTACAGTGAAATATCTTGAAAAATATTCAATTGAGTTTTAGAAAATATCCAAGCAGAAGTCTCAGCTAACCAATCATCAATATTGCGCTAAGCAATGATCTTGTCTCCATCCTACGCTATTTCCGCATAAAAGACGTACTGGCGCTATTTTGTCTCGCCGATTATACAGACATGTTTGACTAGTCTGGATGGAGTGCTTTGTGACTGACTTCGTCCCTTTTAACAAATCCTTGATACTTCTTTGATATTTAAATGATCTGTAGTTTCTACGTTTGTTTTAACCTGATTCTAATCAGGAAAGCCAAATAGTTCTTTGATATTTGAAAAGTCTGGATGTATTTCCTTTGTCCTGAACTGGTTTTAATCAGAAATATTTCTTTGATAATTCAATGATCTAGATGTTCTATTTTTATTTTGACGTGGACCCAATCAATAAACTTGATTTTATTTCAACATTTTAATGGTTTGGATGCCTTACTTTGATCCTGACATGGTTTTAGTCAAGAAAGCCTGATTTTCTTTGATATTTTCATAGTCTGGATGTCCTATTTTTGTCCTGACGTGGTTCTAATCAGAAAACTCTGATACAATTTAGACTTATGAATGATCTGGATATAAATATTTGATTCTGAGGCAATAATTATTAGGAAATCTTTATGCTTCTTCGATATTTGATGTACTAACTTTGGTTCCAACGTGGTCTCGAAATCAAGAAAGCCTGGTACTTCTTTGATATTTCAATTTTCTGGATGTTATACTTTAATCCTGACGCAGTCCTTTAAAAAATCCTGAAACCCTTTGGCATTTCAATAGTCTGGACATACTACTTTAGTCATGACTGGGACCTAATCAGAAAGGCCTGATATTATTTTTATATTTGGGTATCCTGGATGTGCTTGTTTGGTCGTGAACGTGGTCCTATTTAGTAAAGCCTGTTGCTTCTTTGACATATTTTAATGATCTGAAGGAAATACTTTGGTCCTGACGTAGTCTTAATCAGTGAAACCTAACACTTCTTTGATGATGGAATAGTCTGGCTGCAATAATTTTGTCCTGAACTGGTTTTAAACAGAGATACTTAGATAGTTCAATGATCTGAATATTCTACTTTTGTTCTGACTTGGTTCTAATCAGGAAAGCCTGATACTTTTTTTATTTTTGCATGATGTGGATGTACATATTTGATTCTGAGGCAGTCCCTATCAGAAAAGATTTACGTGGTCCTCCAATCAAGAAAGCCTGGTACTTCTTTAATATTTCAATGGTCTGGATGTTTCACTTTGGTCCTAACGCAGTCCTTTAAAAAAACCTGATATTTCTTTGGTATTTGAATAGTTTGGACATGCTACTTTAGTCCTGACTGGGACCTAATCAAAAAGGCCTAATACTATGTTTATATTTGATTAGCCTGGATGTACTTGTTTGGTCCTTACGTGGTCCTATTTAGTATAGCCTAATGCTTCTTTGACATTTGAATGATCTGAAGGAAGTACTTTGGTCCTGACGCAATCCTAATCAGCAAAACCTGCTGCTAATTTGATATTTGAATAGTTTGAATCTACTACATTGGTCCTTAACAGGTCATCATCAGGAAAACCTGATACTAGACACTTAAATGGCCTGGATGCATTACTTTGGTCCTGACCTGGTCTTCATCAGAAAATCCTTACACTTCTTTGATATTTTAAGGGTGTGAATGCACTACTTTGGTCTTGACGTGGTCCAAATAAAAAACTGATATTTCTTAGATATTTCAATGTACTGGATGTACTTCTTTCGTCCTGACGCAATAATTATCAGGATAGCCTGATGTTTCTTTGGCGTTTCAATGATCTTGATATTCTACTTTTGTTTTGACTTGGTTTTAAATACTAAAACCAAATACTTCTTTAATATTTGAATGATCTGGATCTACTGCTTTGTTCCCAATCAAGAAAATCTGATACTATATAGTGATTGCGAAGATCTAGATATCCTTTTTTTGTACATGCCAGGGATTAAGCAAGAAAAGTGCATTGTACTTCGGCGGCTTGCATAGTCTCGACCTGACTTGCTCGCAAAAAGATAAACTTTTAGGGGCACGCTTTAAAAACGCGTTAAAATCACCTTAAAAACACATCAAAAACGCCTTAAAAACACCTTAACGTGTTTTGATATATCCTATGCTTTTTCCTAAGGGTAATTCTAGTCGAGAAGTTTAATTTTAGCAAGAAATCCTACGTCAACCTAAAATCTACTGCTGAAAGTCGTAAAACAGACTTGGAAATCGTCATTTTAGTTCAAATATATCCCTACATAAAATTCAACCCATTTTCACGGCTAAAAGAAAAGGTGAAAAATCTGAAACCGATAGTGATTGATAATAAATGCTGTCGCAAGGCTGTTTTTTTCGAAGAGTCTGGAAAAGAACCTTTATTCAGGATGTATTTTAACATTCGAGAAAAAAGACAAACTCTTTATAACATCTTATTACAAACAATAATTATAAATAAATAATGAATAAATTTTATTTTTAATGCAATTTTGCATGATCATAATCATTGTTTTTGTGCAAATTTCATTTTGTTTTTTTTCTCAGAGAGCTCTGAAAACTACAGATACCATAAATTTAGTAGAACCATTTTTAGATGTATTCGAGGTTATTCCATCAATATTTTATTTTGCTGTCCACCTCCCCCCTCAAAAAAAATCGGGCATAAATTGAAAACTCTTAAGGTGTTTTATCAAACTCTTTATTGATATTTCTTTTTCTTTTTCGTTCTTTTATAAAACATTCTTCGTGAAGAGACCATTCATCTCTTATTCGTCCTTAAACTAGCACAGCGCGAATTTTACGCAGTAAAAAACGTCAATTTGAAGACATTTGGAGAGGGTGGAGAAGGGGGGCGTTAAAGACGCGACTGAAATTATAAAAATTCAATATCCATTTGATATTCCACCTGGGTTGCATACACTTTGGATTTTATTTTTTATTTTTAGAAAAGGATGAAAACAAAAGGATAGAAGAATAAATAAAAATATTATTTCAATTTTTCAAACAGTTTTTTTTCATTGTTTTTTGTTTTCAATACATTTAATTTTTTTCTTGTTTACTTTATTTTATATACAAAATAATAAAAACAAATAGGAAATATTTAAGACATATATAGAATATTTTTTTCCTTCAGACGCTTATTTCAGTGTAGCATAAATAAACTTGAATTTTTTTTATTAAAATTTGTATGTCCTTTATTAAGACATAGAATTATGGTTAAAATTGTTTTCCATTTGCATGGAAACTATTTTTGCTCGGTAAGCGTGGAAGCAAATTGAAGATACACTGAAAATCAAAGGAAGAGAGGATATTGGGGGGGGGGGCAGATATGGAGATAGGAAAACGGATACGGGACAGGAAGATATGGTAGAGGAAAACGATATGGAGTTTACAAAAAAAGAATATGCTTTAAAAAAAGGAAATATTGGACACGAAAACAATATGGTATAGGATTTGAGGATATAGAACAAGAATAGGACAATGTCATTGGAATGTTAATGACGATCCTGTTTTGTTGTCTGTCATAAATAAATTCAAATACAAATGAATTAATTTTTGCAGACAATTTAGACAAGCATTTCGCAAGTGATCAAGGTCTCTTTGAAATGGACTTAAAAAAGGTCTATCTTTTTTTGGATCGCGACTATGCTTTTTGTCGAGAGGATTAGGGGCTGACAAGTGCCAGATACAGATGGTAGATGCAGATACAGGAATAGGTTGAAATTCACCTGGAATTTTCATGAAATTGAGTATCTTTCGTCATAGTTTTTTTTTGAGTATTTTCTGGTAACATCTTTTGCTGTTTTTTTACATTTTCAATGATTTTTACAAAAATAGATTTAAGCATATTAAAAAGACATAAAACATCAATATGTCGATTGGTAGAAAGTGGTAGATTCGATGGAAAGTTCAATCGGGTGTTAGGAGAGAAAGAAAAAGAGATTTTACACGTACACATTCACATACGGTTGGGAAAAAAATCGATAAGAATCCACCGGGAAAATTTGTGTATTCTTTCGATCGGTTTTGTTATTTTTTTTCTTTTCTTTCCACATTTAAAAAAAATACAATTTATAATGTAAATTACATAAAAATATGGGTATGACTTAGAAGAAACCATCACCGGTTGGATCGTTAATCCATGGGTAGTTGTTGGGACATCTGACACAGGTTTGCAGATTGATCGTTTCGCCGGGCACCTCCTTTGAGGTCAATTTACAGCTGCTGGGTACCCAACAGGCTTGTCTGCCCTCAACAGTACACTTCTCCCTCCACGGCTCGAAATTCTTCACTTCAGAGACGGTCTTTGGATTTTGGATCCATTGGATGACTTGCGTCATCGTGACGAAATAGACATCATTATGGTTGGACAGGATCTCATCGATCCAGTACAGGAAGGCATCAAGGAATTCGGGATTGTTCTTCAACCAGGCGGCATGGAAATACAGTCCGAGTGGTGCACGATTCTGTTCGTAGTGACGATCGAAATTATGATTCAAGAAATTATAGAATTGATCGCCGGTCATGATGTTCGAGCACGAATCAACCATAGCGCATCCTGGAAGGTATTCATCGTTTTTGGGATCCTCGCGACGATCCAACTCGTTCATGACCATCTCCCAGACAGCATGCGATCGTGTTGGACAATTCTGCAAGTTACCGTGACAACGATGCGGCATCCGGAAGTACATGGTGTATGGCCATAGGGGTGGATTCGATAGAGCCGCCGTTATTGTTGAATCGTACAAGAATGCTTGCTCTTCCATCATGGTGAATTGATTGTTGCCGCCGACACGCAAATATGGGGCACGAACTCCTACCACGGAATTGTCTGTAATGTTGGCGAATTTCTCAATAATAATGCGCATGCCAGCCATTTCTTTGGCCCAATCGTCAACAGTTGCGTTCGACCAGAAGTTCTCATCATCATTGTGGCTGTTGAGACTTTGGATTAGTTTCAAGGATACTTTATATGGTATTGTATTTTCTTCTGTATGCACACACTTTTGGCCATGCATAAACAGAAAGGATAATTTTATTGAAAACAATTCTATGAACTTACGTGATTGAATGCGTAGCGATTTCATGTCCTTTTCGTGATGTTTCCTGAATCGCTGAATAGTTTGAATATTTGTGCGACACAAAGAACGTTGCCTTAATATCACATCCATTTGGATTTTTGCGATCTTTAAAGATGTCCTTGTACAATTCAATGTTATTGTTGTTGATGGCATCATCGAATGTGATGGTGATCATTTGTGGAACATCGCGTGATGGAAGATCACCGGGAATTGTGGTGCCATCTTCCGAACAGAAACAATCGGGCAGAACACAAACGGCCGGATCACATGGTGGGGCACGATTTGGATCGTTATCAATATCTGTGAATAAACAAAAAAAAATTTCAATGATAAGAGGTCCAACTTATTGAGAATTAGGTGAACCTATACTCAAATTCGAATAGCAATAAATTGAAATGATGTCAGTAACAATCACTTGTGACCAAATCTATAAAACCAGTTAAAATGTGATAACCATTTCAACCAGTTCCATCGTGTGACCTTTCACATACATACATACTCAATTCAATCAATGCATTCCACTTTCCCAAACCAAAAAAAAACACTCATTCATCTAATAAGTCATTTGTTTCGTAACATATATGTCGGCATAAGCCACCCATATGAACAGAAATTACCGTCCAGCTCGCGATATGATATTATAAATTAAGTAATAAAAAATTTCTTTTGATCAAAACAAACATCATATGTATATATAAAACAAAAACTGAAACACAGGCACAACGATAACCTCTGCAATATAGTACCATCACCAACGCGAGACCATCTTCATCATCATCATCTCATCATTACATTATGGCCTTTTTCTTGATGAAAACTCGTGTTGTTGTTCGCCTCTTCTTCGCTTGTTGTGTGTTTTATCACTTTCCAGTTGTGATCTCCATATATGCACATGTTTGCCATGACTTTTATCTTTTATCTTATTTTATCTTATTTTTTTCAACTTCATTTTCGTAAAGGTGAAGTGAGACTCAATAAAAAATGTTCACTTGCACAACGTCGACGTAAAGGTAAAAAGTACGAATGCACAATTTTTTCTCGAAGGAATATATATGTATACATACATATATGGTTAATACATACATTCATAGCATAATCCAACAGTTTTATTCGTAAGGTGAAAGTTTTATCGATGGCGTTAACTCTTCCACCAAAAAAAATCAACAACAACACGAAGAAAATTATCGCTAATCTTCATAAAATTGCATAATGTCTTGCTGAGTTTTATTTGCTGCTTTTCCATCTGAAAATTCAGTCAGGTTTACCTTTTCGATTGGATATATTTAAATAGTATGTGTCTATATATATATGTATGTATTTAATCAATACTAGACTGTAACATATATTAACGAGGTTAAGAGAATGCTTCAAATGTGTGTTCAATGCATATTTAGAAAGCGTGCAACGATTGCTGCACTATTTGTGCAAAACTGCATTTGATAATATCGAAGACGTGTGGGTGCAAAAAATGCACAAATTGTATCTTGGATTTAAGGCGAAATGCTTCGAGAAACTTTGATTAAGCTGAAAGAATGTACAGAAATTGACCTGGATCGTAGATCGGACAAATTCAGGCTAGTTTACTCCCAAAAAAATGTGCAGAGAATCTTAGATATCTCTTAACAATGGGCACTTTTCCATCCATTGTTGAACATCAACAGTTGTCGAATGGGTCTACATATCTTGCAGATGAGATGATTTTTATAGTCTTAACTCTTTTTTAGAAACATTTCGAAGGGTAATCAACCACAAGATTGGCAACGAAACCCCAAAAAAACACCATAAGATTCCCAACCGTTCATGTCCTGGATGATACTTTAAAGGAGACCTGATCAGTTCCGAGGGATGATGTCGTTTGGTCTATCCAAAGATTGGATGCTCTTGGTTCTACTGAACAAGGAGTCTGTATAATTCCTTTGAACCTCAACTCTCAAACATAGAATCCATCCGGTATCCGCTCGACCCTCAAACATAGAATCCATCCGGTATCATTCGTGATCCAGGGACACATTGACCAGAAACTGGATGAAATGTTAAAGATTGGCGTTTTTTTTTGCCCTAAGAAACTTCTTTGTTGCCCCCCCCATTTTATCGGTAAGGAAGAGGGATGATACCTACTGATTCTGAGTGGACTTCTAGGATGCCTAATTATTGCTTAACATCTCATCCAAGCTGGATAACCTCCGAAACGCTAATTAGTTATCAGTTTTGGATATGAAGTCCGCTTTTTAGTAATCCTCGCTCAATTATTGTCACGACGAACTCTCGGTCATCTCTGGAACCGGAACAATATTTCGCTAAAGTATCATCCAGGACGATACTAAAGTATGAGTCTTTGGCAACTAGCTGAGGTCTTAGATAAGCATAGTGGTATCCTCGAGAACTGGATAATCCGCGTTCAATTATTGTCACGATGAACTCTCGGTCACCTCTGCAATCGGATTGTCCAGGACGATACTTTAACGAAATATTGTTCCGGTTCCAGAGATGACCAAGAGTTTGTCGTGATAATAATTGAGTGAAAATCATTCCAGTTCTCGAGGATACAATTCTGCTTATCTAAAACCTCAGCTTCTTACCGAAGACCCATACATATATCGAGTTCAGGGTCCACCGCTATAGCCTTTTGTTTTGACGTACATTCCCGATACCATCATTATCACCAAAAGACATTGGTAAAATCTGAAAATCCTAAACCAAGTGTCGTGTCGATTGAGTTGGATTTAAGCTGTCCTGAAGACTCGTCGATTGAGTTAAGCTGAATCTATTCTAAAAACCCTTCAATTGAGTTAATATAAAATTGTCTTGAAGACTCGTCAATTGATTTAGACCAAATCTATCCTAGAAATCTATCGCTTAAGTTGATGTTAAGCTGTCCTGGAGATTCTAGAGGAAGTATCTAACTTTTTTGAAATATATATTCCAGTTTTATTGTCCTCGGGTGAAGAATCTAGGATACACAGTCAACGAAAAGCGCCTGAATGTGAAGCCCAAAAATGGTCAGTAGTAAGGATCATGCTTTCCCATCTTTTTATTCAGGCGTACGTAAAGACAAGCAATACGGAAGTATGGTCATTTTTCAGGCTCGCCCTATATGTAAAAGATATGGAAAGTGTTGTGTTCTCGGGCGAAGTATTTTGTTCCTTTTATGCCGTGAATGGGTTAGATCTTGAATGGGAATTTCTATCCGAGATATGCTTATCTCACCTGAGGGTGTGATATTTAGTTTGAAAGTGCGATACTCCAGGCATCGGATTGCGTGGTAGCGAGATCATCTGGTGCTGCCGAACTTGGCGGGATTTCGGATGAATTCAACTCAAGAATTATGTGTTACTAGTCGCTCCTGTATGGTTGGGAATCGATGCATGGGAAAACAGTGGACATTTGCACGATGTATACTTAACATCCCTCGGCCGCTAAATTTCCAGGCAGTTTTCGTTTGGTTCCTAAGCATGATATCGTCGATTCATTCCAGACGGTGTTACCCTGATGACACTATTTACAAGTCTCCTGAAGAAAACTCGAAAATTTGAGGGGATCCGAAAATGCCAAGATTTTTGCGCAAAATTTACGACAAAGCTGTCCTTGGCACACATTTTCGCATGTATGAGTTCAGCCTGCCGTTGAACCTTCCATTTAGGCGCTGGTGTCGACAGACTTCTTTACGCAAACCCAATCAGAGGAAGAAAAACCAATTAACTATTATAACAGATCCTTGTTGAGGGCAGAATGCAAGTACTTCGCCACAAAGAAGGAGTGCTTGACGGTTATACGGGAGATGGTGAAAGAGGGACTATACATCGAACGAACACGTTTTAGGATGATCACAGATCACCTTCACTCCCTGGTATGGCTCAATAACCATTTCCCCGTTCCACTTCTTGATTTTTTTTCCTGCCAAGAGTATATTTTCTCAGTATTAGGCATCAACTGGACTTTCGCTACGTCGTGAAAAAAACTTGTTGCTCCGGAAGAGAAAGGAGCATTCGTTTCTAGACGGATGGTAGAAATATACTTAACACCAATGACTCCATCGAGACATAGAAAATAATTAGAAATATGTAGGAGGATTCAGATCGAAAACCAGACTTGTCGCTAACTGACGGTGTCCTATTAAAAATAATTTAGAATAAACAAGGTCAAAAAATGATGCTCTTCATGAAAAACAACGAATTCTTTTCAGTGTCTGCTTTCCTAATAAATAATTATTCCTATGTCAACCACTTTTTTGAGAATTTAGAATGGATTCACGATAAATTAATCAAATGGGTGGCTTAACCGCGCATATCATGCGCCAACGCACGTAATAGGTCGTGAAAGGGTGGGCCCAGCAATGTTTGGCATTGAAAAAATATTCCAGATTTTTAACCGATCGATTGGATATAAATCGTATTTGTTTTCCAGTCAACTATCAAGCCAAACTGTAAACAATATCACACTATTTCAGACACATCGTTGAATGTTAACTAAGATTGTTTCATTGCTGACACATTCGTTTATTTTTAAAGTATTCAAAACAATTGGGAATAGTTCACATGCAGTCATGAATACTAAAATTTAACAGTATTTTTACGAGAGTATCTTTTAGTTTATATTAACCGGATTCAGAGCAATTTGTTTAGCATTAATAATCGATAGTATTGTACATCATACATTTATGAATATTTTTTTAAAAATAGTTTCGATGTCTTTCAATCAATTAGTATGCTTCCAACGCAAAACTCATTGTCATATTACATCTAATTGTAATTAGGAATGTGTTTTCTTTAATGAATTGAAACCCGTTCTCTTGAACTGCCCATAGCATATGGTCTCTTTTGTATTCCGCGATGGTTTCAAAGTGGACGGAAAAAGGTGCAGGTGAATAACCCTCAGGTATTTATAAAGTGAGAGGAACGTTATTTTTATTTTCACTTAGACAATATATGTTGCAATTATGGATAGATAGATACTTGCTTATTGGAAGAAATTAAACAGATTAATTGTTTTTGAGCGGCTATATTTCGAATGCATCTTTTAAGTCGATTAGCTTCAATTTCCTTGCATTTTTTTTTTGTGTCCCCTAGCCATCTGCAATCATAGCATACCAACAGTCTAATGATCTAATGCCGGATCTGAATTCGTTATTATTTAAACAATATTATTGACTTGCTTTGAACTTAGCTAGATGTCTTGCAGCCAACAAATCGGACGACTGGTCTTTTTACAAAATCACGCTTGATGAAATGGAATGGAATGCAGTGCAATGTAATATAAGATACAAGATATTACATTCACATAGGCCCTGAAGCATAGTGACGCCCGGTGGGACGGATACCTGTTACATGTTAACTCACATTTATAAGTACACATAACACGTTTTATGTGCCCGGCTCATTTTTAACATTACTCAATCCATAGTTAAGCCATTACTTAGCTATATGGGTACGTATGTATCTACTATCTGTACAGTATGCATTTTATGGCTTAGTGAAGAAAAGAGAAATATTGTCACCTGTATTTATCACAACAAATATCTAAATCGTGATTTCAATAATATTTTCGGGGTTTATGGTAATCATGGGTGAAATGTTCGTTACAACAATTTTTCTTGAAGTGGTTTTAATAAACATTTTCGACTTTGAATTTGATTTCGTAAAGATATTGTGACGAAATTGACTGCAAATTGAGTTAAGATTGAACCCCTGTTTCAGTTAATTATCTGAATTTTGCCTACAGCTCAGCTCGACAGAAAGTTATCATCTTCTGCAAAAAATAGTCATTGGTATCTTTTCATTTTGTTGACTTTATTTTCGTGCTTGGACCGACAGTCCATAAAAAATTGCTATCTAATTGTCGGCACACTCTTACTCATATTCTTTGCGAAAAATTAGGATTGCAGTTCAGAGTCCATAATTATTTTAGCCTCGAATTGCATTTGCCAGGAGCTCCAAACGAGAATCCGAGTAATGAGACGTACCCCATTTTCGGAAGCCCTCTTTTCCCACTATATATGGATTGGAATTTTTGGATCCTTTCTTTATTTCGACATCATATTTCATTCAATCAAAAATTACAGAAAATTTAGATAAATATCTGCATCACAATTTTCCAGATAATCCATTGATCCAATCTTAAGCATCCTAGTTTCACTTTCAACCGAAAATCCAAAAGATACAACACACATACTCATCTAGCAAATCACTCGTAATTAAATGCAAAATAATGCAATGGAAACTATTTTTCACACATTCAATAGTCACACCTCATCTCATCTAAAATGATTAAAATCAACATGCAACATGTGTGTATCTTTTCACATCACATCTATTTGACGATTGTTGAAAAAATTCTGTTGAAAAGGTAAAAGTGCAAACAACTTGTGTTGAATTTGAAATGTTAAACATACATACATGGTGGTACTGTATCGTTAAGATGTTGTTGCTCTTTGTATCTGACGGCGGTGAATGGGTAAGAAGTAGATTTGAATTTGGTATGCACATATGTCGTTAACATTCAACACGACGACGATGATGATGATGATGATGGTGCATTTCGAATGCATTGCATTGCATTAAAATATGTCGTGATGGATAGATTTACAAATGACATAAATAATAAACGATCAGTTGTTGATGGATTGCTGCTGAAAGAATGTGGTTTGATGAGTAATTGAATGATGACAGGGACGTTAACATTTTCACTTTGTCGTCTGAATTCATTATCAGGTTGAGTACCATTCAAATGGTAAGAATTTCGATAGTTTACGTATATAATCTGATCAAAATCCCTTCATTTGTTCTACACAATGATCGTTTTAGTTAGCATTTTCTACGTCATATGAAAACCAACCATAAATCAAGATATTTCGATTTTGAGATCCCAAAAAGATACTCTAACTAAAATTGAATAAACTTGCCGTTAAAATAATTGACCTATCCATAAATGTGTTATTAGGAGAGTCTACGTTTGTCTAGCTTCTTATGGTAGCTTCCCATGGCCCGTGATTTCATGGCCCGCGCTGCACCAATTTTCAGGGGAAATTCTGACCCCAGCACCAGCTGCTTGCCATTAGGAAAAAGTGTTACAGTTGCATGCCATGAATAGTACGCGTCACTTCAAGCACCATCCTTGCCACGGCCTGTTGGCACGATCTATTATGTCAGCATTAAATGTAGAATGAAACAACCTATTCTTTATATACTTCATATGTGATATCAAATCACTATTGTGATCCAAAAACTGTAGAGTGTTGAATCATTAGACCGAAACAGCTGGAGCTAATGTCTTCAGAATACCAGGGCTTTATTTGGAGTCTTGCATCATTGATGATAATGATTCCATCAAAGACTATCTCTCAGGCTTATATTGTTTTGTAACAAGACCAATGCTGACTTCAGGGCAAGGCTCTATATACTATAAAAATTCACTTAATAATATCTTGACTGAGACGCACGAACATTTTTGGTCATTGCTGGACACTTTAGTCTTAGAAAGAAAGGAAGAGATCAAGTCGAACTACATACCATTCCCTTAAGCTTTCCATTAAAAATAATAAGGGGGGTGGTAAAATCGATTATGATTTCTGTAGAAGTTCAACATTGGCAAATGGAAGAATTTTCAGTCCCGGCATACGGTATGACAAATATACTATCGGTTCTAGAAGGGTCGTTCAGAAAAGTCAACGAATCTAGAACGTGATTGAAAATGAAACGTGATGAAGTTGAAACAGAAAACATTCATCGAAGAAAAGTTTGCCGGATTTCAAGATTGCGGATCCAGTGGAAACGTAAATATTTTGCCATCCCTTCCAATCCACAATTAAAAACGGCTACCCTCTGGACACATGCTTGGTGATAGCAGCACTTAACATCTCAGCAAGATGAAATAATGGCTGAAAAATAGAAAGTATCTTGACCGTGTCGGGAAGAAGTCAGAACGAACAGTGAAATTGAGGGCCTAGCCGCGCATATCATGCATCAACTCACGTGATAAGCCTTACTAGGCAACCACGTGAATCCTCCGACATTTCTGTCAGAGTAAAGTTTAGATTTTTAAGTCATAAACGTAGTTAATTGTTCAAGATTTTAAAGAAATTTTATAATAAAGAATAGGGCCAAGGATATACTCTTGAAGAACACCGAAGGTAGGATGGGATAATCCAATAAGCGCTCCACAGAGCTGTTCCACATGGAGAAGGTCATCATCCAAAAAAAACTTCTGGGATAATACTATTAGATCACTGAACTGAATTTAGTTCAAGGTCTTTAAAGCAACCAATTCTTGGGTGTTATAAATATAGCTTAGTAAATAATTTGCCATCCAAACTACGGTGCTGAATCGTAAGGATCAAATTTGGTGAAACATCTACGATGAACACTCATATATCCACTTTTTTGGGTCTTGTTCCGGTGGTCGACTCTTGAACTTCAATTCGACCGGTCGGTAACGAATTCAACACGTTTTGTTCCAACAGGTTATGACCGTTTCCGACCACTATTAGCTAGTGAACGCAACTGATCCGTTCCGATTGGGAAAGTTCTATCGATAGTTCTGCAAGTCAGTTCGTCAGCATTCGTTGACATGAAACCAGAGATTTTACTTGGCGGTGGATAACGAGGATAAATTGCCACGGTGATGTAAAATAGTGTTGTGATTCGTCAGTTCGTAATATGTCTCAATCCGGCTTGCCTCACATCACTCACGTGTAGTATTTGGAATAGAATTTAAATAGAGATCAACCTAAACGTTTTTCATAAATTTCACCCTTCTTTGCATTCATTTTTTATTCATTTTTAGATACTTTCTGCCAACTTTTATCGATAATTAATTATGCACAAAAAATCAAGCAAAACGTGACTTAACAAAGAATTTGTACCACATTTAAAACGTTGAAAGTGTCACTTTAAAAATATATAGAATAATTTAAAATAGGCTAAAAATTAAGCACACTATCAAAAGTGTTTAATTTTCCTTCTTTTTTGAGTCATCTTAAAGCAAATAAATTCATATTCAATAAAAAGCTAATCTCACTTACCACAGGAATTTTCATCAGAACCATCGCCACAATCCTTTTCACCATTGCAAAATAGTCCGCGTTCAATACAATTACTATCACCGCACGCTAAGAAACCATCCTGACAAAGTGGCTCGTCTGTATGTAAAAGTGGTTTCACTTTACGCTCCTTGTTCTTTAGTTTACAATTTTTCACGGAATCCTTCCAATCGCATGTTTGTTTTTCAATATCGAAATACAAACCAGCTGGACAACGGATAGCTTGAAGACCCTGGATTTGAAATGATTCAAAATATGGAAGTGAATAATAATAATGTTATTTGCAAGAAAATGTGATTTAAATAAAAGAAAGAAAACGTAGGTACATACTAAAAATGCATTTAAAAATAAAATTCAACTATGGTGTCGACTCATGAGAATAAAGTTCGGTAGAACTGGAACGATCGACACTAATATATCCACTTTATGGTGAACCTAAATTTGACCGGTCGATAACAAATTCGCCACGTTTCGTTCCACTGGGTTATGGCATTTTCCGAACAAAATTTTTCAAAGAATCTTTTAGATTTAGATAATATTTTAAATTTAATAAATATGGACAATTAATGTTGCAATGTGCATATGATCTTATCTGAAATAGTAGAGCATAAAGTTATCAACTTACAGATGATGTGCACTGAATAACATCACGACAATTATCACCATCGCCAGCTACCAATCTAAACCATTCACCAGCATCTTTATCTTTACACAATTCTTGTTCAAATGATTCTTCTTTTTTGCTTGACGTCTCTTCAGCTTGTCTTTTGTAACGATGTGCAGACGCTGTAACAAGAAAATGGTAACATGTTAACAAACTGAATTTTTCCTAGTCGAATGGAATTTAAACCATTGAAATAGTTTAAAATAGTTGAAACGAAAGCGATTTCTAGTTTTTTAAGCTTGAGTGAATGGGAAAAGTAACTTTGAAAATTGATTTTGTAAGCCAATTTCATTATTTTTAAATTGAATGCCTGTTTTCGAGCGTGTCAACATTTTAAATTGTGCATGAATGGATTGATCATCGCATTGAATCCAATTGATGCATCGTATAACATATTTTCACCGAATATCTAAATATCTTTGATCATTTCAAATTGTATCTTCACGAAACCTTTCACAATAACCTGCAATTTCGAGTCAACTTTGTAATAGTTTCGAACTAAAGAGTCACATTTTAGTAGTTTCACAACCGCAGACTGCCTTGAATGTTTAAACTTTAAAGCAAGTTGTCGCCAGACAACAGACAGCACAGCAAAACAACAAAAACAGCAACAAAACATTGTGCAAACATTAATTCTTCCAAGAAATATTTCCTGTCTGTCCAACCGACTCTACTCAGTACGTACTCCTTTTCCGCGCTTGTATACCAGTTCCCACTTTGCAATGCAATGGTGGTCCGTAAACATGTCTTTTCCATACTCGTTAATATTTGCACACGATTTTCTGCATATGTACATATCTTATTGCTTGTTGCATGCATGCATGCATACCAGCCAATGTCAAACTACTTTCGCTTTGACTAACATATATATATATATATATATAAATAAATTAAATTGATTTAGTTGCTAGAGTAAATGGCGCGATGAACAGATTGACCGGCCATCTTGTCGGGTTGGAATTCATCCCTTGCAAGTCTAATGTGAACTAATTGTTGATTTTTTGGTGTAGTTGAAAATGTATGTTTATTAATCTAATTTTGAAGATGAATTAACTATCTCTAGATATTTTATTATAATTATAAATATTTGTTGGATTTCGTAGCGTCTCATAAATATAAATAATTTTAATCAAGACTGTTACACAGATCCAAAGACTTCGTTATAAATTAATTTAAAAAAATGATTTTCGATTCTTACAGTCAGAAATACAAAAAGTTTTTGAGATAAATTAAATTATATTGCAATGTTTCCGTTGGAAAAAAAATGAGAAAACCTATAAATGTCCCAACTTTTCATTTATTCCACTTCATACATGACTGAATGAAAATCAATTTATTTCACCTGATTTCTATCAATATCTTTGTAAATTTAATCTTAAACTGTTTCTTAATTCAATTATGACTCCTTATTAATTAATTTAATTGCTAGTAGACCCTCACATCAAAAAAAAAAGTTTACCCGAACGCCTTGAAAACTTGTTGATTTTGAATGTTTAGTTTATTAACAAACTCCACTTAAAAAAACATGCCATTTTGCTAATTTTCAAGCTAAGCTTTAACCTTATTAATCTCCGGAAGTATAAGACAGATTTAAAACAGGAACTCAATCATATAACATATGCTTGCATTGATTTGTCTCGTTATATATTGTGAAGGTAAGGAAGGCAACTTGCACCATTTCGAGTCAGAAAACAAGTTCAACTGGATCCTTGTCTTAATCGGATTTGTTGCTCGATTTGAATATGTCGTGATGGCAAAAATTTTATAACATTTCAATAATATTAATTTAACCTATAGCATTTTGATCTTTGTCTATATTTGGGCAGAAGATAGGTAGTAGTATTTAAGATACAAAATTCTATATTTAGTCAAATGGGGACTACAAATATTTCAGATATGAAATTGTTGTAGAAGAGATATATGCCTAATTAAAAGTTCACTTTGTTAGTGTCTAGCTTCCCAGATGATTTGCTGATTTATCGTTTTATATCTAGACTTAGTAAAGCCAACTTTCTTGTATATAATAAAACTCAGAAGCAGAACTAGAGCCATGTATAAGAGTGCCTGGGATTAGTGCACTTACACTTTCAACAATCGTAAGTTCTACAGGTTGTCTTGTAGCTTTTAGAGGATTTCAGTATATTTATTTAAGGGGGCAGTCTGCATCTTTTTGAACAAATTTCAATATTTTTTTAAATATAAATATTTACTTAAATGGTATGAAATTTTTGTACATCAACAAGCAACTATTGTACTTTAAGGAGAAAAAATTTAAATTTATTTCTTCTCTTTTATTTACAAAATGGCGGCTATCACGGAGGCACTAAAAAAACTGATTGACATGATATCTCCTCACTGGAGCATCTAAAACAAAAAAATCCGAATGGCATATTGAAGTATAATTGATAGGCTATAGCCTGTAGCAGAATTAAACATTTAAGACGAAAAAAAAATGGTGGATTTTTCATATATTTGACCTCTGTTTTGCAATTAAATTGTTTAATAAAATCGTTAAAAATTCATAAAAAATTCTGAATCAAGTAGGGGCTAAAACACATCACATGTGCTAAATACTCAGTAAAAATTTCAGCCCGATCGGTAACATAGATTTTTCAAAATCTTGTCAACCAGGTCGAAAAACGTTGTTTCGAAGAAAACGCGTTTAAAGTTTAACCACTTGCTGAGCGCGCTCACACACGCTCTATTGAATCGCTGTATATTTCTTGGCTTTACCGTCCAAAATAAAAGTTTGTACACTAATTCTACACATACATAGCACCTATAAATTATGTTTTTAGAAAATGTTTTTTTTTTTAAAATAGACCCAGATTGCTCCCTTAATTTCATAAGAATTTAGCTTTGATATATAATTTGATTCTGAATAGAAAACAACTACCAAAAATAAATGATTTATCGGGGCGATTGCGTTGCCACGCGTCAAGGGTTACTTGTTACACTATAAGAGGTAAAATGTGGGTAAAATTATTAGCATTTAAATCTTTAGAACAGGTCAGCTTAAGTTTCTGAATTAAGATGACGGAATGGCTTCTGTTCTGTTCAAAAAACAAACAAACTTGAAAATAAGCTAACAGACAATTCAAATCGATCCCAGGATACCAATCTCTCGAAAAAGAGGCTTGGCTTTATGAAGATGATGTCTCCTCAAACAATCTTGGCCCAACAAACACATCCTCTAACTTGAAAATCTGAATATCAATTTGCTATTTGCATCCGCTGAGTCCTTAGATTACAGCAGTCTAAAAGATCAATTGAAGGGACTGTAGGAAGAACGAGATGGGTTCATTTTAATACTTATCCGTGATGCATAATTTCCGTTTTAACAATCTACCAGACAGGCTACCCTCGTTTTTCTGGAACAAAAAATGATATCCTTCATATAATAATTTTTTTTTGAAGTAGATAGTGAAAAATTCACCCAAAAATGCAGTTTTTAAGTAGACGCTCCTGAACTTTCATACTATTTTCATCATTCTTCTTTTTAATGAGGTATCTCACCTTTGATGGCTGTGTGACAATAATAGAATTCGTCATTCATGCGTTTCGCGCCGTGTTTAACACGTGTGAACTTCACATTCGTGCGAAATAACGAAAAAAACTAAAATTATCTGAATTGTAAGGGACCGTTTGGAGAAATATAGTTCCATCTGTTTTCTTATTCAGTGACTGAAGAAGAAAGGTCCGTTACAATTCAGATAATTTTAGTTGTTTTCACTATGAGTGCATAGAGCGCTGTTTCGCACGAGTGTGAAGTTTACACGTGTTAAACACGGCGCGAAACGCACGAATTACGAATTCAGTCAGTTAATTGTGGAAAACGAAAAAAATGTGAAAAAAGAAACCGAAAATAGGACAAAGACATCAACATTGATTTTTATAGAAAAAAATCGCTTAGTTTGAGGATTTTGACCGTCAATTTTTTTTTTGTAAAATAAAGCCGATGAAATCCATTGGCCTTAGTTTCCTAATATGGGATTAGAAGAAAATCTTTCAAAATTTCTAAGTCAATTGGAAATAAAATAATACAACCAATTCTCATAAATTACAAGTAGTTTCTTTAAAGTCTGTTTAAAAAAATACTCCAAAATATCCCTAATTAAAGAAATGCTTCAAAATATGCTTAACTAAAATATAAATATTAGGTTCCATTTTCCAAGAAAATAATTTCAATCACCCATTTAGAAAATAACTACACAAATCCAAGATCCATCAACTGAATGAAAATTTTAATGGTGAAAATAAACCTGAACCCATAAACAAGATACATTGGTGAACTTATGCAAGATATTTGATAATTTTTTTTATATAACCATTATTATATGTTAAAGACGACAGACGATCTTAATATCGAAGCTGGTTCACCTTTTTCCGTTGTCGTGACAAGTATACGATAAAATCGACATACTATATATCCATACGTATATATTTTTTAAACCGGTACTTGTAGTTCATTACAAGTATTCGCTGGTTTTCCACCCAATGCCGGCATCTTAATGCTGTACATGCATGAACTCTTATATAAAACGGTGCTGGCTTATTATGTGACTTGATAATAATTAAAGACAAGGCCGTCCAGCTTCTTTCTGATCGATGCAATCGGACATATTTTTTTTTTGGTAAGGTTTCATCAGTGTTGGATTTTTTTTGGAGGGTGGTAGATATAGGTCGTGAGTTTGACTCAATTTTTTTCAATCTAAATTTGATCTGGATTTGTGGAAATCGGGAATAGATTGCTAGGATTAATATGCAACCGTATCAGTTGCAACCGCTCCTCCCGTCGCAGGACAGCTTGATCGATCTTAGTTCATAGGTAGAATGACCTCATAGTCCTAACAGGAACACTTTAGTAGAGACACTTTTCACAGATCTATATAAGTATTCAAGCAGTGACTATGAAAATCTCATTCTACCTACGAGCTAAGTGCTGTCGTGCTGTCCCATAAAAGGTGAATTGGCAGCACCTGACAAGGTTCTCATCCTTCCCATCGCAATCTCACATTTCCTCATTTATTATGAAAAATCTGGAGACGAAAAGACCTTCATTTCATGTACAAATTGTGTTAGCACAGCTGTGAACCATGCATAAAATGGTCCGGTTCAGGCTCAAACCATAAAAAAATACAACAAAAGTTGCTGACAGGGTCGAAAATGAATTCACCAAAAGTGATAAGAGCAGAAAAAATCCTCGGAATTTGTCACAATTCAAAACAATCAAAAACCATCAAAACTATTTAAGCTTGAAAAATTGACTGAATTTACCAAAATTGAAGACATGAAAATCAAAAGTGCCTAGGGTTTCTAAAGTTTCATTCCTAAGAAATTGATAAAGTGATATAAAACTGCATTTCATGACAAATATGAGTATGGGAAAGACCTCCTCCCTACTCTTCATAGGTAGACTAGTTTAACTTTTTCCTAACACTAACACTTGTTACGCGAATTGCCTCTCGATTGCGAATTTTAACAGAAACTTTCTTTAGCATAATTATTAGTTCGCACAGATTTTGGGAAAAAGGTTCAAGCTATTTGAGAAATTGTTTAAACGACTTGGGGAAAAAGTTTAAAAGGACCGGTAAGTGGTTCCATGTGATTGACTATTGTGAAGATTATGATTGAACCCTTATCCTAAATTATCAGGGCCATATCTCCACTCATCTCTACACGAATTACTTTCGTCTTTCAATTCTATCGATTTAATTCATCATGTGAACCTAAACAGGTATTTTTCACAGCTAAATTGGAAGTTTATGTAGATTTTGGAAAAGATTTAAGTGACTTGAAAAATTGTTTAAACGATTTGGGAAAAGTTTAAATGAATTGGGAAAACATTTAAGTGATTTGAAGAAAGGTTCAAATGACTTGTGGAGTGTTTGAATGAATCGAGAAAAGGTTTAAGTGACTTTAATAAACGGGTTGAGTGACTGAAACAAATGTTTAAGGGGTCTTTTAGGTTTTAATTTTTAAAAAAATCAAAAATAATTTTTTTTTACAGATTTCGTTAGTAAATCTCATCAAGAATACGATTCAAAAGGATTTGTAATGATTTATTCAATTTTTAAAGTATTTTCAAGCGTGTATAGCGAGATGCCGTGAGATAGCATTTTTAGTAGTATAGTATTTCGGTATTCTCTGTCCTGAACTACGAAAGTATAACCATGGTCCAACTGTTGATCGAAAAGCTCAGAAAATTTTGGAAACAATAAACGAAGATTTAACTTCGAATGATTTATTAGAAAGGTGCTTCGTAATTCACTAAAAAAATGTAAACACGATTTTCTCGAATTCATGTTTTTTAAGCTGCCGGACACGATTTTAGAAAAACTACTCAACCGATCACTATGATTTTTTAATATATTGTTGTACACATATATGGCTATAGCTGGAATTATTATGGTCGGTATCAAATTTCCCGATTTTCACTCAATTTTCCACCCTCAAAAATAGGTTTTTTTTAAAAAAATGGCCGCCATTTTGTTATTTTTTAATGAAGAAAATCATTCCGGTACTTGTCTTGAACAGGGATTAATTTGGCGTTTTGTTTTTTTTTTCGCTAGATGATCCAGTTTTCTGAAATCACGTCCGTTGTCATTTTTTGATGTTTTTTTAAAAAAAAATTGTTATGGGTGAAAAAAACAATAAAAAGAAAATTTAAAAAAAAATATTTTTGTACACCAAAAGTTTCAGTTAACATGTATACAAAATTTCAAAATGATATCTCTTTTCTTTCTATTGAAAAAAATGGTTAATTTTTTTTTTGAAAATCGTAACTTAAAGACCCCTTAAGTGGCTTTAACAAAGGGTTGGGTGACTGAAACAAATGTTTAAGTAATTTGAAAAAGGCTTAAGTGACTTGAGAAACAGTTTGAGTGGCTGGAAAAATTTCAACCGACGCGACCTGAACAAATGTTTAAATAACTTGGGAAAAGTTTAAGTTTAAGCTGTGAATGCTATTGTTCTCTTTCGAAAAGATAGTGTATGAAGATTCGAAATAGAAGCTCTTGATTAAAATGAAAGTGCAGATCCCTTTTAGACATACATACTAGAGAGATTTAAACTTTCTATCTCTCTTACAAACGAAATTTCATTCGTAGTCAATCAAGAATCAAATGGATGGATAAAAAAAAATAAAAATGATCCATCGAATCTAATTTATGTCAATAACCTTTCAAATGCAACATTCTAAAAATACTACATCTAGGAAGTAAAAAATTCAATAAATAATTTCCTTGAATTTTCAACATTTATCTACAACATACTAAAAGTTCCGTTCGAATATGTAAATATCAATTGGTGTCGGCTACACACACACATCGATTAACCAGTTGATATCTTAAAAACAAGATCTGCTCAACCGGTTACGAAATCTTAAAGCAATTTTTCATTTTTTTCATATGGCAAATATTAGATACTATCCCAAATTTTCGGTTGCATAAAGCCTATATGAGTTTAGATACTATCGAAACCATTTAAGCATGGCGCCGAATATAAAATTAAAGATTCATGGTCAAATCTGGATACATATCTGTCTATCTTTTCCACAGAAAAAAAATCTAGAGGAGATAAAAATTCGTAATATTGACATAATTTCGATGAATTTTTTATCTCATTTCAATTTGAATATTTCCATGCATTTATGTATATGGCTTGAAATATCACAGGTGAAATGATTCGAATTGCAAAGCCATCTAATATTTGAAATGTTCAATAAAAGATACGTCTTAATCGTTTATAGATTCATTTGAAATTATGTCGATGACGATGATCGTGTGAATGAATAATGTGTGCATTTGGCATGGCAACACAACACAACACTTCGATGGTAGTTCGTGAGTAGCCGGCAAAAGAGATCTTCATGTTAAGCATATACGTATGTATATGAATTTCACTTTCATTTTCATTCGATGGAGAAGAAAACGATAGTAAACAAGATGGCTTTTCGAATTGAGAAAGATTGAAAGATTGCTGACTGTAGTGTAGTGAATGTCATAGGTCGAGATTTTATGGAAAGTAAAAGTAGTTTTTTTAGGGAAAAAATTGATTTTAAGGTCGTAATAAATTTGTAATTATTATTCTAGGGAAAAATTTCAATTGAAAAGAACGTTTAACATCTGTTCAGAGATGATAAAATGCTACTTTTTATTATGCGGATTACTCTCGACTGTGAATCGTAATAGAAACTTTCTTTAGCGTAATTATTAGTTTGCACACATTTTGGGGAAAAGGTTCAAGCGCTTTGAGATATTGTTTAAATGATTTGGGAAAAAGTTTAAATGAACCGGGAAAGGTTTAAGTGTGTTGAGAAAAGTTAAAGTGACTAGGAAAGTGGCCTAATTGACTTGTGAAATTTTTTAATTCTTATCAAACAACATGAAGATTACATACGAAAGAAAATTCAAGAATGTAACATGTAATTTATATTTTAAAAATTCGTCAAAATTTTTGAAAATAAAAAAAAATAAAAAAAAAATTTCGTAGTCAATAACCAACTTCAAGCGTTCTAATGTCGCATTTTTTTGAATTATGAATATCTTTAAGGTTAAACTCAAGTGAATATCACGTTCTCTTCCTATTTGCAAGCCATGTATCCTTTATTATATTATATCAATCAAAAACAACCAAAGGGGTGACTTCCTGATCCCTGACCTCATACATCCCTTTGGAATATTCTGGTCGATAAACTATAATAACCGAAACACTTTCGCTTTTCACAACGTCTGCATATCGTTATAGCGAAATTTCAGCTAGTTAGCAGCTACTTAACTTCGTATATTACACTATAACACAAACTATATACATCACTCATCCCTACTTTTATGGAAATATGTCCCTCAACATCGTTGCATATTCTCAAATTTTTCTCGATGAAAATTTTGAATCACATATACAATTTGCTACCTAAACTTTTCACTCACTAGACTAAAAATCACTTGAATAATTTAATTTAATTAAATTAAAACAATTATGTTTTAAAATGAATAATAAAAAATTCACTTACCTGTTGACAATGCAACAGCGACAATAGCAAAAATTATGAAAATTTTTGCCATTTTCGAAGTCAAATTCGATTCGAAAATGTCTCCTCTATTTTATTTTTTTAATCCACTCTTCAGCACGGATAATATTTGCATATAGTCCCAACTATATTTTAAATAATTCCTATAGTTTTTTTTTGGAGTATATGCTCAACATGCAGAATGCATTCACTGATTTTGACTATAAAGATTGATTAAAAACTAAAAAAAACAATTGTCTTATAAAACTGAACTTGATCGATCGAACGAATTCGAACGAATGAAATGAAAAAATTCGATTTAGTGTGTTTTTAGTTGCTTTTTTAAAGCAGCTCTCGTTCGGCACGATTGTATTTTTAATAATAAATTAGTTTGACTTCTTCTTTCTTGTTATGTTTTTGTTGTTTTGTTATAAAAACAGTTTGGGTGGGGAGGGTGAAAAAAAATTTAACACACGGCGTCGGATGATATAAAATGCCGACTTCCAATGAACGCAAGAGAGAGTATCACGACATCATGCTTTTATATGAACTTTGGAATTTGTTGAAAGTGGGGGCTAAATACTAGCGGGAACTGTTAGCCAAGTGGGGTTGATCATCGCTTGGAGACGTTCATTACGAGACGGGGGTATGAACCTGACCACAATATCGTTACGTTTCATTTTTCACAATACGATCTCATACTAGAGTGTTAGTTAGTATGGCGTGGAGTGGATATGCAGACGATGCCAAAAAATCCAAGCATTTTGTAGGTGCAGTGTGTTAACATTGTGCCGTGCCGTGTGTACTCTTAACCTGTATTTACTTCATATTTTCTGAAGAATTCAAATGATTGCCATACGAAAATGTTGCCTGGCGAAGGTGATGGCTTCAAGATGTGGGCTGGGATGATGTACGAAAAGATGCCAACGATCATTGCGTGAATAAGCGGAAATTTATGGAAAAATCATATTAATTGATTAGAAAAACGTCTGATGGATACCAATAAAAAAATGTTGGTGAAAATATACATGAATTGGCCAGTTGAGATATCTCTTTGTCTTGAAATGTTAACATAGATGGGACAATGTTGCTTTGATCGGACTAATTCGGAGCAACTGACGAGTTGTTTTTTATAGATTTCTTTTTGTATCTTTTTTAACACTTCAGCCCTTTTTTGTTTTGCAGAAAGATTATTCTTTCTTAACTGATTGATTCGTTGGTCCAAGCACAGCGCTACTGCGTAGTGCCCTCTTGACCCTAGAGTGAAGGCCCAGATCGGATTCCCAAGTAACAATGACCATTATGAAAAATACCAGCTAAGAAGATCTATTGTGCTTGCTTGCTTGGTACTAATAGACAAACTTCTAGAATCCACACTGTTCGAGGCTATATCCATGACTTCTAGTCCTCTATAAAATAATATAATGCATTCAATAAAATATGCTCCAATTTTTAGAAAGGATGAAGAACATCAAATAACTAAGATCTAACAAAGCAGTCTCCTGATTTTTCTTTAATCCAATTCTGCAAAATAAAAGTCCAGTAGTCTCCTATGTTTTTTCTCCTTGAACCTATTTTCAAAAATAATGGCAATATTTCCTTTGACATAGAAAGAAACATGTTTAGATACCTCCACTTTTTTCGTTAGTGTTGGCAAGTGCTCATCATAATTGGGTGCTTTCATCTTTTTAAGAGGGTATTTCAATAGATGATTGTCCGTTTGAAAGCCCCGTTATTTTCTTTATTTAGGTTGGAAATTTCAAAATTTTCAGAACGGACTAAAAGCTTGGACTGTCTAACACCTGGCAAAGACGTTATTAAGGGGTCTTTTAGGTTACAAATTTTTCAAAAAATCAGAACAGCTCGCAAAGATGAACAATTAGCTAGTCAGGAGCTGTATGAAAAAAAGACGGAATTTTGTATGGCCCAGTTATAACATAGTAGAGGTATATAGCATTTTTCAAAAGAAAAAAATTCGTCAAAAAAACAAGCACGATTTTCTCGAATTTTTGTTTTTTAAGCTAGCGGACACGATTTTAAAAAAAAAACTACTCAACGGATCACTCTGATTTTCTAATATGTTGTTGTACACATATACGGCTATAGTCGATAGCGGAATCATTATGATCGGTATCAAATTTCCTGATTTTCACTCAATTTTCCACCCTGAAAAATAGGATTTCTTTAAAAAAAATGGCTGCCATTTTGTTATTTTTTAATGAGAAAAAAATCATTCCGGTACCTGACATATGCACTTGAACAAGGATTAATTTGGCGGTTTGTTCTTTTTTCCCAAATGATCCAGTCACCTGAAATCACGTCCGCCGTCATTTTTTGATGTTTTTTAAAAAAATATTATGGGTAAAAAAACAAGAAAAAATACCTAAAAAAATATTTTTGTACACCCAAAGTACCAACAAACATGTGTACAAAATTTCAAAATGATTTTTTCTCTTTCTATTGAAAAAAATGGTTATTTTTTTTGGAAAATCGCAACCTAAAAGACCCCTTAAGTCGCACGGTGAGACAAAATTTCATTTCTTTGCTTTTCCCTTTATTTTGCACTTGAAATCAAATATTCCGTTGTCTACAATGGAATGTGACCCAAAATCCCGGCCTGCCAGAGTGCATCCATCAATTGTTTCCGAAGCTCGATCAAGGCGTCTGAAGATTGGTAAGAGGACACAAATTTCTAGCCATGAATGCACGCGGACATTTCAAAATTCTGGAGGGAGTTTTTTTTTTGTTGGTTTCGCGTTTGGCGTTACGGCGCTAACTCGGCCGCGACAGTTAATATCGGGTGTTACAAGGAGAAGGCCCGACATCGTCCTCTCAGATCATGATGAAATTTGGCACGTAAATTGAAGACGTCAAGGATATTCGCTCTTTAAAATATTAGACCGCAAAACTCCCCTCCCCCCCCCCCCGTTGTTAAGAAAATCCTTTTAAAGTTTTTAGCGTCGCTTATGGATTAGTAAGTTTTTGCGTCTGACAGAAGCGGTGCAGTGTGTGAAGCAGCGTCACTAGCTCGCGATCATGCGGCCGTGTGTTCGATCCCCGGTCGGTATTGTTTTTTTTTTGAATATTTGTCATCGTGGTGTGTTCGATCCCCGGTCGGTATTGTTTTTTTGAATAATTCTGGATATAATTAGATTTAGGTAATTCAGCAATGTTCAACTACAAATACATTTAGTTTTAGAAATCAGCAAAATGTTCGGTCATAGAGATATGTAAATTATACTTAAAAGTCATTGTTGAACCATTGCATTATTAAAAACTGTTGTAATCGAAGCAAAATCATAGTTGACGGTAGGATCATCTCTTGTTCCTAGAATCAATCCTGCGTCCTCTTCGTGTCTCATAGCTAACTCGGCAAAAAGCAAGCGTGGCGCCCAACGTGGCTAGCCATAAATGCTATGGTGTTGAGTAATTGTAGCGTAAAGTAGATACTAGGGACGTAATTCTTTAACAGTTCCATAATTTCCCTGGTATGCCACAATTACTGAGCACCATAGCATTTATGGCTAGCCACGTTGGGCGCCATCCTGGTTTATTGCTTTTTGCTAAGTTGGCTATGAGACACGAAGAGGACGCAAAATTGATTCTAGGAGCAAAGGATGATCCTACCATTAGCTATGATTTTGTTTCAATTACAACAGTTTTTAATAATAAAATCGTTCAACAATGTGTTTTTAGTATAATTTACATATCTAAATGATCGAATAATTTGCTGATTTCTAAAAATAAATGTATTTGTAGTTGAACATTGCTGATTTACCTAAATCTAATTACATCCACAAATATTCAAAAAAAAGTAATAGCGACCGGGGATCGAACACACGACGTCATGTTTGGGAGCTAGTGGCGCTGCTTCACACACTGCACCGCTTCTGTCAGACGCATAAACTTTCTAATACATAAGTGACGATAAAAGCTTTAAAAGCGTTTTTTTCCGCAAACGGGGGGGGGGGGTGTTGCAGTCTAATATTTTAAGGATCGAATATCATTGACGTCTTCTACTTACGATTCAAATATCATCCAGATCTAAGAGGCAATTCCGTGCCTTCTCCTTGTTAGTCCGTTTTCTTGGCTTGGCTTCAAATGTTGCACTAGTTGCAGCTTACAGGACTTTAGTCCAAGATCTTTCCTCGAAATTTTTCGTGGAGTGGACGGACAGAGAGCAAGTTGTTGAGAACGGCGTCAAATCGATAAATTTGGATCCTGAGTCACACCACTCTCTACAACAGCGATTGCTGCCTCGGTGCGCACTGTCCGAGCTCGTGTTGGATGAACATTGTCTCATAGAGTTTGCGTGTACATAAATCATTCCATCGTATTGCGAATGAGCTGCTCAGATAAATGATTCTGCACCTCTAAAAAACAGCCGCTATACGTGGATATGGATTGCGCAAGCTTTAAATTGATTCTACAATCTTGACATACTCAGTAGAAGTTCTAAACACTCGATAACATGCTAATTGCTTCCTCAATCAGCTTGCTGTACATTCTTGTAAAGCTGTCCTACAATCGTTTAAGTATTTAATCACTTTGCTAAGAAATTCTAGCGGTCGTTATTCTCGGCTTGTTTCGAATAAATTATACGTAAGAAACTAGCAATGCATTGATATCGATTAAAAGTCGTGCACACACTCGCATGTGTAGTAAAGATCAACAGCTATCAAGGGTACTTCTTTCTTAGATTGTATCTAAAGATACTAATCCTATCTGTATCTCACGCTCGTGCTTCATCATCATGCTGCGAAAGAGAAATCATTGCACTTTGATGATCGACCGAACAACGAGTCAACTTCGATGCAGAGAAAAGAAGTCACCTTGGTTGAATTTTTTAATGGTTTTCGTTTCATGTTTTTCTTCTTCTTCTTAAACTCCTGGATATGTTGAAGGTGGTTTACATTTTTTTTAAACGTCTCGGGTCACTTTTCAAATGGCCAAACGGTATTGATTTATCTAAAATTCGAAACAGCGAAACTGGCCAATTTAGTTTGCCATCCGAAATAAAAGATGAATTGGTAATGAATAGCGCCGAAACGTATGAAGAATAGGAAGAGCCTTCATGAGTTAATATATGTGTGTTTAAAAGTGAATTTGTAGATGCACTCCACGAACTCTATTGGATGTGTATTGCAAAAAGACAATAACATTTGGCGTTTAGTTGATTTTAGACAAATTTTCAAGGATTCGGCTAGTTTTTTAGGTGCAATGCTAATTAAATTTGACTTAGTCAGTGGATCTTTTCGAGCACTTGTGCATAAATTGCATTGAAATCTTTTTCGAGTATTTTTTCATCGGGGTCAATTTTTTACGATAACTTTACAGGCGATTTTCATTCATAAAACAATGTCGGTATTATTATCGATATATTTACTTCCGGTCCATTCAAGTATATTATTGTTGGACATGTTTTCGTTGTAACGATGAAGTTATGCTATGTTCAATGTAATCCATAAGTGGAACTCAACAACCTTAAGAGCAAACGAAAGTGTTGCCACAAAAGGGAGGCAGCAGCAGTTGATGCATTCGTCTGTAGGAAAACTGGAAAACCTTCGTATAATTGCAAACTTCAGGCTTGATTTTCTCATCAATATGCTAAGATCTAGAGTACCATCTTTAGATGCACGCTTAGGCTAGAAATGCTGTACCTCTTTTGATTCTCAGGAATTGCAAAAATAATTTTAACATTGAAAGTTTTTGGTTTTTGAAAAACTGTTGGCTTTGATGCTCAGTAAAAGTCTTGAATTTTTTTGTGAATGTGCTGAGAAAAGGTTTACAGATATTTTTATGCACGATTCGATTATAGGTTTTGGTTTCACAAGGTAAATTGGATGCTTTGAATTTTTGGCAAGACTTCTCAATGGAAACTAAGCGCTAGCCTGGCTACTATTATCGCTACTAGCCAGGCTTACTATCTTGGCTACGCGATACATATTTTAGAGTGATGATATACTTCTTTAGTAAAATAGTCTTCCTGATTTGATGTTATAAATCCTTCACTTAATGCCTTTGTGTTTTGTGATATATTACAACAGAAATGAATTATCAACAATACTGTGTGAATTCAGAAACCGCAGCCTAATCGCACACATAATAAGCCATAAAAAGATACCCATATTCTACCTGTAGCGCAAAATTTTGCCTATGGTTCAGACAGGATCCCCCTCCCCTTGAATTTTTTTTGGTGATTTTTACCTTCCCGAATTTTAAAAAGGGGGAGAGTATGGTTAATCCTTGATTTTTTATGCGTAATTTTCAGAGTTTTTCTTAGCAATATGGTGAAAGTCATTTCATTAACTTAAAGGATATAATAAAGTACACATATTAAACAGTATCCAGTAAATTTTTTATTGAAAAATATTGAAAAATAAGCCATTGACTTCTCATCCAAAAAGACGTCCCAAAAAAGAAGGTAAATTGCCGTGAGAAACATAACTAATAGCTGGATCATCTGAACCAAAAAAAACAGATTCTGTTGGTGCATGCGTTTCTTGAGGTAACGCTGTCGATTTTTTTTAATTAATATGTTTATTTAATTTTTGTTGTAATTTTGAACCCAAAAAATCGAAAAAAATTAAAAATTTATTTTCGGAATTGTGGTTTTTAATCGGGAAAAATCCTATTTAAAAAAATACAGAGTAAAAATTAAATAACTTGAAAACGCTACCTTGTAAAATATTTACAGAATAAGTGTTCAAAATCTCAAAATATCGGTGTATTATTTTTTGAGTTCCGTGTCTCACCGGCTTTAAAAATAAAAAGTCTCTTCGAAATTTTTTTTTCTGGAAAAAAAGGAAAAAAAATCTCTACTCACACATAATCGTCAATGCCGGGTCCATAAAGTGTAAGGCTATCAGCAAGGATGTCTAGAGAATCTTTTTGTTGTGGTCTTCGAACGACTCGACCTTCTTTGCATTCTTTTGCAGCTTTTTGATCAGCTCTGCTAATACGGATGTTATCCTTTTTGCGTGCCCATTCATGAGAGTTACCTATATTTTACAGCCCATATCTTCATCAATTTTACTCGGATCAACTTTGAATTTTGATGGGGAACTCTTGTTGGACTATACAATAGAATAAAACAATAAAAAAATCGAAAATTTGACCATACCGCTTAAGGGAAGCTAATGCAATTGATCCAAACATTTACATCGAAAGTGATGTAACTATCACCAAATAAATACATCGCTGTGAAGCGATTCCATTCGTGAGAATTGACAAATATTGCTTATCACCTCGTAAATTTTCTTTGCGACATCGTCACCTAATCATTATGTAAAGTTTTCTTATTGAAACGCTGATATCTGACCACGGCACGCGTCTACTAACTTGACACCACTCGTTGCGACGATTAATGCACTGTTAGTATTGATATAGATATTGCCATATTTTTGTTGCTTGAGTAATGTGAGAAATTTTTTCGAGTAGTGATTAGTTATTGCATCGATCTTTTGTTGAGGAAAAAAATTCTATCTACGCTAAACATACCAGCCGTTTAGCCAAGACGGGTTTCGATCTAAACCGCATAGAGAATTTATGTACTGATGTTAAGCAAGCTATTTTCACAGCAAAGCCAAAGACAGTTAAATATCTTTGGTGGGTGGCGAATCCTGCATGGAGTTTAAGTACTTCAGAACATTGTCAAAAATTAGTACGCCACGTCAATATGTTTTGTTTATAAACTGTCTATTTTTGAAACTCCGCTTTCCTAGGAGAACTGCCCCAAGCCAGTGTAAAGGAGGAGGAATTCTGACCGATCCTCAGAACAACATCCTTAAAACAGGATGCTGAGGTAAAAGTGTGACGACAAATAGGGTGGCATATTTATAAATGATGATAAGCCCTAAAATACGGCGATCAATCCGGAGCTTTGCAATGAGGCTCAATTTAAGAGGTTGTGCCTGTACTTCATCGAAACCTCCCAGGGGTATACTGGGGGAGGGGGGATACAAGGGATTCGGGGCTCCATGGACTTGTTCCTGTCGGTGTCGGTGAGGAATCTGTAGAGGTTGAAACTTGGGGGCTGTGGTTGACACCCAAAAGCGGGTACGTTCATTTCTAATACAGTTTGGGACCGGAGCTATTCGGCAACCCGTGCCGTTACTCAAAAATCGGCAAAGCTATCGCTAGGTCCAAATCCTCACCAAGGAATATGAAGGAGTCCGGCAAGCTTGGAATGAGATCTGGAACCCATACTCGGAAGAGCAGTACTCATAACATAAGTTATGGGCTACTGACTTGAACGTTTATGGGAGCTTTGGTGCGCGTCAATCGTAACCCGTGGCTTAAGAGGTCCGTGTTTTAATGATTAATTTCGGGGAAAGCACGTTAAACTCAGGAATGGCTGTCTATTTTTGAATTTTTAATCGGATTTGACTGCACGGCTATTATTTTGCACACAGGTGTGTTTGTCAAATTCCGTTCCGATCTGAGGTTACGAGGTCGTGCCTTCCGCTTGTTAATATCACTTGTTCACCATGTGGCATAATGCACACTTCATATCTATATGCAAACTGTGTGAATTAATTCAGAACAACCCATCAAAGTTTTTTCATTAATCGTTACGATGCTGCACCGAATTGGAAGGGTTTTATTATTTATAAACTTCCATGGTAAAAATGCCACTGACGATAGTCATCTTAAACAATTTAAGAGTAAGCTAGATTCATGGTTCTGTAATAAAATTATGGTAGGAAATGCCAGCTGATATTCAGCGCTAGGTATGACATATCCACGGGGTGCACAGGTCGGTATGGCAGGACGGAAGCTGTCAATTAGACAAGTGAGGCCGAACGTGTTGAGAAGTGACAGCATGGCGTTTGGTCTAGAATCGAAATAAATATGAGCGATTTGCCGTTTGTATTAATATACTTTATTCAAATAAACCCGAATTTATAATTCAAAGATTCAATGCACCCTTCAGCTAAAATACAGAATATTTACTGTAAACCGGACACAATATTTGTAGAAGCCACCAGATTTTTCGCTGAGCATACTATAAGGTCATGTATTCTAAAATATTTCTAGGCTAAATCTTATCCTGGATTTGACAAAAAACACTTCTAGAATAAAGATTGATTTCAAGATTAAAATATCTTATCTAGCCTTTAGTTTCATAAATTACCATCCACCGTTTCATCCACCAAAAAAAAAAAAACAGAAGTCCAACCATGCATAATCCGCATAAATACCAATCCGGTGTCAGTATGTTTGGTAACCTGATGGCATGCAATCACAAACCAGATAGTCGAAATCGAATCGACAATATATCCAAGCGAAAGCTTCAAAACTCAAAGGTGAAACGTGACCTGTCGTAGATAGATATGCACTCGACCCGTTGCGGTACACAATTTAACAATTATTATGGATGCATCCTTTGCCCAGCTGAAATAGTCGTTCAACTAAATGAACAATCCATGCAGAAGAAGAGCCTCGTAACCCCGAAATAAAAGATATCTCAAAAGAAACTATTCCGTGCTGCAAAATGAATTATAGCATCTAAACATTATTGTAATTTTCTTGGAAATCAGTATCTGTTCATCATTATTTTTTGTGTGGCCCTAAGGTCATTCTCAATGTATCGTTGTGTGAAGATGTTCTTCGTGAATTTCGTAGAAAAACCGCGAAAAATTTATTAACGGCATGAGTTGTCACGACAAAGAAAATAATTGAAGAAAAACAACAATTAGATGCGATGAGATTTAAGCAGGTGTAAATTTTTAGATACGATAAAACTGCTTTAGAGGTATTTGAACTTTAATTGAAAATATGTCATAGACAGAGATTAGTGTGAAATGAAATTGAAGTCAAGGGCAATGATTCAAGTTTGTTTTTAGGAGAGTCTTTGAAGGTCTGCATTAGATATTACTCAGCTTTTGTTTAACACTTGCAAACATCCCACTTTCAGTGTTGGTGGCAGGTAAGCACACACTCATCCGAGAGCTCAAAGATGCATTCGAGTGTTGAATGGAAGATTTGTAATTCTCTAATGCTGTGACACTCATTCAAGATGTAAAGATTTATTTAAGGACGAGTGTTTAAGCTGTTGCTTTTCCATGTTATCTAACTATCAATGGATGGCGCTTGTAGTGTAATTTTTTGGAATTCTGTTCCCAAAATGTCGACTAAATGGCGCCAGTGGCGGAATTTCATTCCGAAAATATCCACTAGATGGCGCTAGCGGCAGAATTTCAATCCGAAAATGCCCACTAGATGGCGCTAGTGGCGGTATTTCATTTCGAAAATGCCCACTAGATGGCGCTAGTGGCGGTATTTCATTTCGAAAGTATCCACTAGATGGCGCTAGTGGTGGAATTTCATTCCAAAAATACCCACTAGATGGCGCTGGCGGCAGAATTTCATTCCGAAAATATCCACTAGATGGCGCCAGTGGCGGAATTTCATTCCGAAAATGCCCACTAGATGGCGCCAGTGGCGGAATTTCATCCCGAGAATGCCCACTAGATGGCACCAGTGGCGGAATTTCATCCCGAGAATGTCCACTAGATGGCGCTGGCGGCAGGATTTCATTTCGCAAGTATCCACTAGATGGCGCTAGTGGCGGAATTTCATTCCGAAAATGCCCACTCGATGGCGCTGGCGGCAGAATTTCAATCCGAAAATATCCACTAGATGGCGCTGGCGGTGGAATTTCAATCCGAAAATATCCACTAGATGGCGCTAGTGGCGGTATTTCATTTCGAAAGTATCCACTAGATGGCGCTAGTGGCGGTATTTCATTTCGAAAGTATCCACTAGATGGCGCTGGCGGTGGAATTTCAATCCGAAAATATCCACTAGATGGCGCTAATGGCCGAGGTTTTTGGAATTTAGTTCCAAAAATGGCCAATAGATGGCACTAGTAATGGAATTTTTGGAATTCAGTACCGAAAATGGTCACAAGATGGTGCTAGTGGTGAAATTTTTTGAAATTTAGTTCCGAAAATGTTCTCTATATGACCCAATTGGCTTTTACGGCATGATGTTCTATATTCTCCTTCCTGGCTAATTTATTCCGGAATGACTTGTTTGCTCGTTGATTACTCAGAACTTGATGACTCGATTTGCTTCAAATTGCGTATTTATACTAAAAATGAATCGCTCAATTAATAACTACCTGGATGAGAATTCATACCACTGCCGAGCCGTCCATTCCGCGAACTTTTTGACCTCCCCTTGTAAATCAGACAGCATTTTTCCGGTAATGAATTATAACACCTTGCTTAGTTGCTGCTTAAAAGCAAAGGAGAGTTTTCTAGCAACGTTTTTAAAGCAAAGTGCAACTTTGAAAATATGATTCGGGATGAATATTCTAAATATTCTACGTAAAGATTAACCGAGCAAAACTGTATTTTTAATTTTTAATAATTTCTTATAGAACCTGTTTGTGATAATATTCGCGTACAGCTAATATAACTCTTTTAGTTGCATGTCCTTTTTCCCACTCCTTTAAAAATCATCGCAACGAACTTTTTCAACCATAAAATGAACTCCATCATTTCGGTCATCCTTATCAATGGTGAAAACTATTTCAACGTTAAAGGTAAAATGGTAAAAGACATACACTTCCTTTTGGTCGGATGGATTGCACCGATAATATTTCCACCTTGTCTTCGTCCTCGTCGATCTCGTAAGAGGAACCACAAAACACCTTTTTGGTAATCCATTGCTTGCACTTTCAACTATCTGTCTTTAGTAAATTCCTTTCGCTTGCTCCTTATCGTCCTGGGAAGCATGAGCCCAACCAAACGAACGGTGAAAGTTATCTTCACATCTGACGAAGCAAATGTGAGTCAAACCATTTCACTTTATCATCGCTTTCAAGTGTTACACAGTCATAGTCACGGATCTAAAACTTGTACAAGGATCTCGTCCCAACTACATTTTCCATATGAAAATCGATTTTCCATTCATGTAGGTAGCATTTTCGAAACTCCATTAAATATGCAAGTGAACGACTATGACTTTTAGATCTTTCTACGGTCAATTTCAAGTATACACGAATGAGCACGGTCGGAAGGAAGGATGGAAGTTTATTTGCGAAAGCCGAGTTGGTTTTGTCTGGGACGGGGGAAGGAGGAAGTGTTGAGTATCCTAGCAATTTATAACCTTGATGTGAATTTTTACTGAAATGGAGAATATAATGAGTGGAGGACGGGAGAAGAACTAGCATTGAATAGCAAACATATTTAATTTTCCCGCGTCAATCAACAGTTGGACGCAATTGTAGTATCCTTTTTTTGAGTTGAAGAAGTTCACTTGTTGAATAGATGGATTGACACGCCAAGTTAGCCATGCTTTGTGCTTACTTTGGGAAGCGGTGTAAAGCTATATTTTATGTTCGTGGAAGAATGTAAGATTTATTCTGTTTGAGAATAACGAAGAATCATCAAAGGCTTCATTATACCCTTCACGATTTCTCAGTTCAATTGTAGTTTATAAATTGGCAGGCTTATAAAAATCTGTCGCCCACGAGTGCAATGTAATCCTGTCTAGCAATCATACTAATAAGCTAGTTTTTCCTAGTGAATAAAATATGCTTTATTTTATTCAACCTCTGCCTTCTTACCAGCATTAGTTGAATGATTGTCCTGTGGGATCAGTTCATAAGTGTAGAATATGAATCTAATTTTTTGTCAAAGATTCTTTTATGGTTCCAAAATACGTTGAACTATTTTAAACCATTTTTCGCAAATGGTCATTTTTATGCTCTGACAAACAATGTTGTATGTTTTTATACATAATTCGTGCGTCAGATACCAATTGACTACAGGGTCTAAAAATCGTCCTTTATCTATTAGAAATTTACAGAATCAACATATAGAAGATATTGATGTTGAAACATTGGGTGAGTTCCTCTATAAATCCGAAAAAAATAAAAGTCCTAGCCTAGATCTTTCTGGGAAGACTTGATTTCAGGATTAAAAGCTTAAATATTAGCAAAAGTGAGACCATTTGGGATAAGTTTTCTTATGAAGAATATCATGTTTTAGGGTTTGTGATTGTGTAAGCATGCCTTTTTCGATTGAGCTTCAACGCAAACTCCAAATTGATTGCCGTTTTACGGTAGGTCTTCACAAATACCCAACATGACCACTCTTTCTATCATCAATTTTTTAGCTTAGATCTGTTGAAAGGATTTCCTTGGAATCAGTATAAAATTCCTTCTTTTTTTACACTGTCTTGGGACAGTTCTTCTTGCTGCTTTGGTTTAGGTACTAGGCATCTGCTGGAAACATTTTCCGCGACTTCCTCGTTCGACTATCCAACTTTTCTGAGACATACTACTGTGTCCAAAAACTAGTCGGAATTTTTTTATAAATCAATAAATCTTTATTTATTCATTCAAATCAATTTCGTCCCCTTCAAAATAGTCCCCTCCCGATATAATACACTTATGCCACCGTTTTTTCCAGTCCTCGAAGCATGATAAAAAGTCTTCTTCCGGTATAGCCTTCAGAGCGCGCGCCGATTCACGTTGAATGTCTTCAGTTGACTCAAAACGGTTTTCTCGGAGTGGTCTTTTGAGTTTTGAAAATAGCCAGAAGTCAAACGGAGCCAAATCAGGTGAATAAGGTGGTCGCGGAACGATATTGGTTATATTTTTGGCGAAAAAGTCACGAAGAATCAGTGCAGTGTGTGATGGCCCATTATCGTGGTGTAAAAACCAAGAGTTGTCTTTCCATAAATCCGACCTCTTTTTACGAATAGCTTCACGAAAACGACGCATAACACTCAAATAGTATTCCTTGTTGACAGTTTGACCGGGTGGAAGGAATTCATAATGCACTACACCACGAAAATTGAAGAAAACAGTCAACATCACCTTGGTTTTTGAGCGACTTTGACGCGGTTTTTTCGGTCTTGCTTCACCTTTGGCACGATATTCACTCGATTGGTCGGTTGTTTCGGGGTCGCAAGCGTAAATCCAAATCTCATCTCCCGTAATAATGCGTTTATAAACCGCCTGATAGTCAGAGAGCATTGTTTCACACACATGAACACGACGCTGTTTTTCAAGAAAATTCAGCATTTTTGGTACCAATCGAGACTTGACACGTTTGAGGCCCAAAACATCTTTCAAAATGGAATTAATTGATCCTTTCGATAGGCCAATATCATCAACAATGTCTCTTATAGTTAATCGACGATTTGCAAGCACTGATTCTTTTACTTTTTGGATGTGAGCATCGTCAGTTGAGGTCGATGGTCGACCAAGACGCTCTTCGTCTTCAACGCGTCCTCTACCTTCTTTGAACAATTTATACCAATCATATGTTCTTGATTTTGGTAGACCTCGGTCCCAGTAAGCCTTCTCCAACATTTTCAACGTTTCTGCAGCATTTATTCTATTCAGGAAACAAAATTTGATCGCACTTCTTTGTTGAATAATTTCAGACATTATAAAAATCGCCAAATTCACTTTTTGTGTCGCACAAAAACATGCGTAACTCAAACACTAATTGATATTTTGACATATAATTTGCCATGGAAGTCAGTAACAGTTGTACTCACTTTAAAAAAATATATTGAGCGAAAATATTTACCCGCGTAATTTAAATCGAAAAATTCCGACTAGTTTTTGGACACAGTAGTACTTAAGGCTGGTGGTGCCTCTTCTAGCCGTTACCTTCCCTACTAACATTGGAAAGCGAAGTTGATGTCTCGTCACAGTTGCAAATGTTTCCAGCCGAAAACCCGGCACAAATTTCTTTCACTTTCAATCACGAATCGCTGACCACACTAGTGTTAATGGGCTCCACTTCTCCGCTGAGCGTTTTGCATTTGATACCATGTCGAAAATTGAATTTTTCCATCCAACAGAAATCAAAAAACAAAAGGTAAAATTACCTATTCAACGAGACGAAAGTCTTGTGAACTTTAATTTTCATCGACACACTAACAAATGTGGTTTTATCATTATCGAGTGATGAAAAATAAATAAATCACCTAATAAAATATAGAAATAATCACAGTTACTTCTTGCTTATTTACAAATGTTGATTCAATACGTTTTAGTAGAAGTCAGTATTGATGCAATACGTTTTTATGAACTTCTTGCAAAATCGTTATGTTGTTGCGCGTTTTTTCACTAAGGTTTTCCTCCAGTAGAAATGTTTCATTTCGAAACTGAGGAGAAATACTAACTGTACTTGTAAATCCGCCAACGACGGTTAACCGATAATATTTACAATAACCGTCTTTACAGCGACATCTTTTATCGTTCTTATCCGAGACGCATTTTACAGCGGTGGTGGCATTCGTCACAAACTTGGTAGCACTGTTTTCTTTTGACAATGACATTACAAACATGTCAAAATGACAGCAGAAATTGTGTCAACAAAACCTATTTAATCAAACCGATTCAAAAACCTTCTGGCAATCGTTTTTAACATTGCACGACGCCTTCATAATGGACAATTCCACAAGCCCATCATTAAGTCAATACTTTGCAAACGATCCGCCAAGTTTTTTCGATGAAATTGTCAAAAGTGGGCCAAGTAGGTGTTCATCATTTCGTGCGTAGTCCCAAACGATAGAATGTTTATTTTGTTTTCAAGATGACAAAAACGTGACTGGCAACGATTTCAATGGAACGTTTCAACCGCCCGAATATTTCGAGAATCCCGAACTGGAAGAAGAAATCAAAGTCGCGGACGAAGTTAGGAATTTTTGGTTGCCACCGGTCACGGAGCCGGGGATTCCACCGCTACTCACTTTGCCGGGTGTACTTTCACCACACGATCTAGTCAGTAGTTTACTTTATCACTAACTAGCTGTAGTTTGACTGTAAACATTCTGGTTGTAGACTGATTCGATTCGGGAGGCGGTCGCAGTACATCTGGGTGAAGATGAGCTCGCGCAAAGGCATGTGCTGACCGTGGACGAGGTCATGCAAGACGAACGGGGGCTGAGGCGACTTATAGCCGCTGGATGTTTTCGATCTGCCGTGAATTTAACGGGACGATTGTTGGCTATTTATGGACAGGGTAAGCAGAACAGGGGGGATGATATGTATGTTCCAGACTGAAGCAAATTGCGTAGAACTATCCAGCGAATTGATTTGCGAGTCGTTTTCAGTATCGATTCTAGCTCTTTCACGGTTTACTTCTAACCTTTCGTTTCGTATCACTTGTAAAAACCGTCCAGACGAACTAAAACAGGACACGTGGACCGTTCAAGTGTAGCAAACAAGTCATTTCGTCTTGTATAAATTGCTATTATTTTCACCCAATTCTTTGAGCTTTACATCCATGACATTGACGAGAACGAAGAACAGGAGGTACGAAAGTTCGATCAAAAGGCTTGTCTGCATGTATCGTGTTTGAACGCTGATCTTCCAACAATCGTCGTTCAAACCTTCAGATCGTCTTACACAATCGCCTCAAACAAGCGCTCCATGCAAAAGACTTTCATTTTTTCTGTTAAGCCGAATTCACATTAGATGTGTCCTTTATCTAATCTCAAAGTTCATCAGTATGACTGAAAACAGTTCGTGGTGTCGTCCTTTCGCAACACTTTCATTAACTTTGACTTTTGTCGTGATTTTCTCCGTTTAAATTGATTACACGGACCCCCGAAGTTAGGCCTTCAATCACCTTGGCGTTCAGACTTGCCGTCGATCTTTTTGATCCAGGAAATTTATTGAGGAGGCTCTAATCGAGCGTTTCAGCAGGAGAAGGAGCTTAGCTATGAGCTATGGCAGTGCGTGGAATCGCCGCTGAAACTGTGTCGGCTATGCGGATGGAGCTTCGGAAGGTGCTGCGACTTGGAACTATGCTGGAAACGTCTTTACCTTTACTCTTTTACTTGCCAGCAGGACCGGGAGGCGGTAGAGATGGTGACGGACGAGGTAAGGGCACTATCAGCGAATTTCTGGGGGATGAAAAGTCCATTGCGCTTTTGATAGCTCAGGCCAAGACGGAGTATGGCCTGCGGAAGATCGCTAACATGCTACGGGAGAAGAAAGCAGAGGATCCCATAATCAAGAAGTTGCGGCGGCAGCTTATGCTCGCCTTAGGGCATATGCTGGTGCAGGCAGAAGAATATGAGGAGAATCACAAAAACCTCGTGTTGGAAAAGGCTAGAAGCTCTGAAGTTGGGACAAGACAAAGAGCCGACGATGACAACAGAAATTGCCCCGAAGGAAACAGAAGATACGGAGTTGACGATCACAGAGCTGACCGGCATTTGCCAGACTGTCTGTGCTGGTTACCGGCAAGCGTTGGATGACACCAAAGATCGATCGTTCACGCGTGCAACTGGAAGAGGCACGCAAACACATCATAGAGGATATACTGGCACGTGAATATCTTCAGGACACACTACGAACGCTTCACGAAAAGCTGGATTTCAAGGATCGTAACCATTCGATAGAATTGACCGAAGCGCGTTCTAGACATAAGTTAGAAATTAAGGAAATGAATTGTCGTTTGTCCGAGCAATACGAAACAAAGCTGCAACCGTCCGTCCAAGAGCTTCGCAAACAATATGAAGAGGAGCTGGATGAGATCGAATTGTGTTCTATGAGAACAAACTTAAGACTCTACAAAGTGAAGCGCAATGCAACCCCTTCGAGAGTAACGGAGGAGTTTAGAGAGTCCACGAAAATCGATAGTTTGTTCTCACGTATTGAGGAGCTAGAAGCCCAAAATGCGTCCTTGCATGGCCGCATACGGAAGGACATACAGGGAAAAGCTTCTAAAGGATCAGAGGTGCTCATGCATCGAGCTGGAAGCTGACGTCGAAGAAAAACTGAAGGTCTGCGAAGCAAAATCTACTGTGACAGAGTTGGAGGAAGATGGGGACACCGATGCTGTTTAAAGGAGTTCCGAGGGTGATTGATCAGAAGTCAACACGGACTGAGGCTATGCCTAGAAGCAGCCAGTCGCGATTCGGTAGGCTTGGAAGCAGGCAGTGTCAAGAAGGTGAGATTGGGCCTGAGCGCAAGCAATCTCAATGGGCTGTGCCTGGGAGCAGGGAGTCTCAGAGGAGTGGACCTGGGAAGACAGGTAGGAAGCAGCAAAAGGAATCTCATATGGGTAGTAGTTCACAGGAAGGGAGTACTGACACAAGACGATAAAGGCAGAATCACGGATCCGACAAAGGAAGGAGAGAGCATTGCGAAGAGAAAACTGAACCAGTCGATATTACTGATAAAAATGATTTGGAATCAAAGAAGGATCAATACTTCTTACTGCCGCCTGTTGTGAGGGAGGGTAAACTTTTGAGGGCTTTAGAAGAGGTTGTACGAGGTCTGTCCCAAAAGTATCTGACCAACGTTCATATCTTCGCGCGGAAAGGTTCAGGCGACCTCTGGAGGATACGAACATCACCAGCAACTTCTAACCTTCTCATCAATAGCCCGAGATACCGATAAAACGCCTTAGTTCCTGCGCAGTGTGTATTTGTTTACAACGACTTTTTTGCGTTCGTCGCAATTCGTTTATTGCTAAAAATGGCAAAACGAACCGAACAGCGAATTTGCATAAAATTTTGCTTTAATCTCGGTAAAAGTTGTGCGGAAACTATTGAAATGTTGCAAAAGACCTTTAAGAATGAGTTTATGGGCAAAACACAAATAAAAGAGTGGTATAGGCGGTTCAAAAGTGACCGTACACCTGTTGACAGTGATCCTCGTTCTGGTCGACCTTCGACCATGTTTTTTTTTTCGATTAAAAGGACGTTGTGCACCACGAATATGCTTCTACAGGCGCCAGACAATCAACAAAGAGTACTACGTTGAAGTTTTGAAAAGATTGCGTGATGCAATCAGGAAAAAACGACCGCAACTTTAGGAAACCGATGACTGACTTCTTCATCACGACAATGCTCCAGCGCACACATCAAACCTTTTGCAGCAGTATTTATTGAAACACAGTGTTGTGCAGCTCCGCCAGCCTCTATACAGTCTCGATATAGCTCCCTGCGACTTTTCGCTGTTTCGTCGAATAAAAATGCCGCTTAAGGGACATCGATTCGACGATAAAGAGACTGTTGAAACTAATACGACGAATGCACTGAAGGCGATTCCGCAGTCTGACTTTCAAGAGTGCTTTAATAAGTGGAGAACATCGATATGAGCGTCTTGTTCAATCAAATGGGGACTACTTTCAAGGATGCCACCCACTGGATGACGAAGAATAAATCAAGCGCCGAGAAATCGAGGTAGGTCGGATACTTTTGGGACAGACCTCGTATATGAGGGACCAATCTCATCAAATGCAAATCAGTAAGGGCGAATGTAGTGTTGCAGGAGGAGTCTGGTTCATCAATCGAGGACGGAGAGGAACTCAATTCTACCGATCGAGTGGCCGATACGGAGCATAGAGACCGAACGATCGAGAGAACGGGAAGGAAAATAAAAGAAGTTGAGGATGAAAGGGGCAAATAGTAAATGAGTGGGGCTCGCCAAGGCTCTGCAACCCCATGCTGTTAGGACTCGCTACAAATAGGCACATGCATCATAGGATGATTCACTTAAGATGGGTACATTCATAATAAAAGAGAGGAATATATCGATTGCCGGGGGTATTGAATCCTTTGTCTTTACCCTTGTAGCCTTATGTTTGTAAACCCACCTTCCTTCTTCCCTTTTCCATATCGTTCCATTCGTTTAGTTTATTAGTTCGGTTGTGGGTTAGTTAAGTGATAAGTTCTTTAGGCTAATGGGATGGTTTTGTGAGTGCGTTCCAAGTGTAAGAGTCGAGTGCGAGACCGACGCGGAGTGTTCGAGCGACAGTGAGCGCGCCGGCAGGAGTATAAATAACCGTGTGCACTCTAAGGCCGTGTCCAGAGACCACTCGGTGGCTTGTCGGGGTTGCCCGCATATCGAACGTTACCGTCCCGCCTATTTGGGGCATATTTTGGAGTGGATTTTGTGGAAATCCACTTGAAGAAGGGGTAGGGGGGGGGGCAATGTTACGTTCGCCACGCAGCGTGGTCGATCCACAAACCCATAAGGGCAAAATGTGGGACTGCCCTGCCCTTGAAAACCAAACCACCGTGCAGGCAAACGCTTCCGATTGTAAATAGTATACGCGGGTTCAAGCCGGGTGGGATTGCCCAAACCGTGGCCAGATTCGGCTGCGGTGCCGTTGTATACGTTAGAGGAATTACAATTGCATCTGTGCAGTCAATCAACACCTTTTCGTCGTCATCGTTATCGCTATGTTTTAGTTTCAAATTTGCCGTCCTCTTGAGATATTTTATCCCTTATTTGATTTGTTGTATTTGTTGTATTTTGTTGTATCTTCGGAGCCAAAATCGTCACATTTGCCTTACTGTCCGGTCATGTATTGAAAAAGACGTACAAAAGGCATCCGAGCAGCACACGGCACAGCAATTAATTTCTGTTGTACAAAACCGATTGTCAAATCGTCCTCGTTTCAGGCCTCGTTCGCAATTATTAAGTGGTTACCAGCTGTTGGGCGAACTACTAAACAACATCGCAATACTTCGCACGGCTCCGATAATTCTTCATTGCCGATATCCTTAAGTTTCACAAATAAATATTTGCATCTCATCAAAGTGTTCCGAAACACGACCATTTTCCTTCCCATTTTCAACGAACAAATCATTCGTATCAAATCGACTTTATTACTTAGCATTGCCATTTCGTGGTACTGTTTTAGTTTGGTCCAAGCACCGTGCCCCGTAGATACGCTACGAGCATGAATGATTTAATAATCGTCAAAGGATGAACATATCAACGAAAACGGTCTCGTTTGTCAGTTCGGTGTCAATCCTTCTGCAGGTGTTATCACGCTTAGTATCATTCATTCGTCGATGTAGCCGATAAACTCGCGAACCGTACCTTATTTGTTGCTGTCCTTTCAACACAATAAATCGATCTAGAACTTCCAGTACATGCAATTCGAATTGTTCAACTTATCAGCGATTCCAGTGAAGCCTTCGAGGAGTATCGTCCACGCGTACCCGAGGTTATTGATCGGTCCAGTATCGCTGCATCGGAAATAATCGAAGTGATCTTGGGTGAGGCTCAAGCTCACAAAACCTTACCAAGGGTTAATTTGATTACACCTTACTTCGGTCACGATGCAGATCCTTTTGTAAGATGAAATGTGGTGGCTGTGGTCAGCTTATATACGTGTACAGCTCTGTGGATTATTGAGTATTGGCGTGGATTTATGTTTTCAACCGGTTGCCGCGTTTCCAGAACAGAAAGAGGCCTAATTAGGCCTCGCTTCAACCAGTTAGGCCTCGCTTCAACCAGTTAGGCCTGCACTCATTAGCCAAACTGATGCTTCCATGTCCACATAGGAGGGCATCAGGTTACCGCATCGTTGCAGCACCCTTGTCCAACGAAAGACTATGCAGTAAGACTCCTTCCGGGTAGGCCTCTACGTAAACCAAAGGTTTTTTCTGTTCAACTTTTCAAATTTTCCTTTTTAATCTCCCATATTGTCAGTACGCATCAACACAATCGTAACAATGTGGTTAGCAACGTTTCACCTTCGAGAGTTATTCTCCCCCTCCCCCGGCGTTATTTGCGCCCATAATCTTTTGTAAACACGTTCCAGACAAACTAAAACAGGCCACCTAGACAGTTTCTAGTTAAAAAAGTAGCGTCTTTTCTTCGTGTAGAAAATTTATTCGGTATTCACCAAAAGAAGTGTCATCAACTGCTTGATATGAAAACAAGCGTGCAACTTTAGCAAAAATCTTTTGCCCGATCAAAAGGGGTAGGTTAGTTGGTTGGTTGTAGTGGCAGCCCCCTTTATCTTAGGCCACGATAGGCCCATTGTGGTACCACAGAAGATTAGGACAGCCCTAGAACCTGTGGGATGACGAGAACCATCCAGATTGTCGTATGAAGCCGGCTATGCAGCTAATATCTAAATCAGCTACCACCGTGCATGTGCTTCCTGGGCAGTGCTGGGCATTCGTACAGAAAGTGTTTGATAGTTTCTTCCTCATTCTCTGATCTGCAACTTCGGCAGAAATCATTGAAAGGGACACCCAATCTTTCTGCGTGTCTGCCGATCAGACAGTGTCCCGTCAGTACGGAAACAAATCAAATCAATCAAAAGGGGTAAATAGAGTGTGTTTTTAGAGGTATAGTACGTCCGATAGGGATATTTGTCATTGTAGCCGTTAAATTTCTCTGTCATTTCGACATTATGTTTAATTTCGTTTGGTAAATTACCATGCAAAAAGATTTCCACCCGAACAACGTCTCGAAATGGTGGAAATTCATTTCCGAAATTCGCTTTCTGTGCGCGAAACCTTTACAGCATTTTGTCCAATTTATGATGTTCATAATAGTCCCTCTGAACAGTTCATACGCAATACGATGGGGAAGGATTCATGTTCACGTACACTCTATGGGACAATCTTCATCCCACACGAGCTCGGACAGTGTGTACCGCGGTAGCTGTTGCTGCTGTAGAGAGTAGTGTGACTGAAGAGCCAAATTTATCGATTCGATGTCGTTCTCAACAATTTGATTTCTGTCCGTCCATTCCATGAAAATTTTTGAGAAAAGATCTTGAACTGAAGTCCTATAAAACGCAACTAGGGCAGCAATTGAAACCATTGGACCATCGTTTGCGTCGTACGTTCGATGAATGGGTTGAGAAAGAGTTGAAAGTTGAACCACATTTTTACAATTAAATCATTTACAGCGATGAGTCCCATTTCTGCATTAGTAAGGATTAGAACCTCCTAGTCTAGCCGACAACTTTCGTCTACTAGTGTGCTTTTTGGTTAGCAACTTACTAACACTATGCTTGCACATTGATGGAGGTTAATTTACTTCCAGATTAAAGGCTGGTTCCATAATGCTAACCAAAAAGCACACTAGTAGGCGAAAGTTGTCGGCTAGACTAGGAGGTTCTAATCCTTACTAATGTATACAATAGCGACGTTGGCACATACGAACTAAAAATTGACAGTCATTATACTTCGCGGATACAAATAATTATAAAAATTAATTGAAATATGATGAACTTAATCCATCAATAAGCCTAATCGTGGTCGTGCTGTCTGGTGGCGGATGGTAGATGACAGCACCTGAAGAGGATGCCATCCGTCACCTCGAAACCACACTTCCCCACTTCATCCCATTTCTGGCTTAATGGGTTCGTATATGAGTAAAATTGCCGTTTTTGGTGTGAGGATCATCTTCAAAAGACTTTTAAAGCCGTATTATATCCTCAATGATGCAGTTTGCACTTATGTCGCCGGCATAATTCTTACTTTCTTTTATACATCGTGTTTGAACGCTAATCTTCCAACAATCAAAACCACTAACACTAAGGCATATAAGATTTGGTTGCATTGTTTTCCTATCGACCATCGGCGACTTCATTGGTTTTTCTATGATCAGCCCAAAATCCAATTATAAACACTCACAATTTCCACAATCCTTAGGTTACGGCCGAGCTGGCCAGCCAGCAAAACACAGCCCGCATTCGTTGCAACTATGGTTCACACGACTAGCGCTCCTCACCAAACTGGGTCAATACGAGCTCCTACAATCCGAGGCCGAACCGTTCGGTCAACTTACGAGTGGCGATGTGTACTACGACGTAAGATCGCATCGTGATTCGATTCGTCAATCATTTAATCCGTGATATGTTGTTCCCAGTTCTATCATGAAATGTATGGCGGCAAAAAAGGATCTATGGCATGTTTCTCGTTTCGTCTGCTTCTCGCCGAAATACCGATGTATACGGGCGCGGCCAAAGTAGCGATGAACTATTTATCGGAATTGTCAGCACTTTGCAATGAAATTAAAAATCATTTTGCTAGTGACCAACAGAACCACGAGTTTTGGCGGAAACGTGAGATTCGAGTGTTGCATTCAATTATCAATTGTGCGATTTTGGTAGGCAAACAATTCAATAGTAATAATAAATAGTATTTTTTATTGAACATATTGCGTCTGGAAAGATGCGTGATTATTGTTTAGTTGATGACATCATGAAATCGTTAATGGCTCAACCAGAAATCTCCAAAGAAGAGAAACGGTGCATGTTTTCCGCCTGGGGACGTATATATCTTCAAATCGGCGATGTGTTTGGTGCTGAACATAAATTCGCCGAGGCAAGACGATTGAAAGACATGTAAATATAATTGCAATTGATTAATTTTCATTGCTTCAGTCGCGTACATTTCAGGAAATCGCCTCCCGATTTACGTGATCTTGTCGACAAAGGTTTGATTGCTGTCGCTCAAAATGATTTCTTCGAGGCCCACAATAATTTCCAGAAAGCACTGAATTCCGAACCGGATTCTACGATGGTAGTAGCTATAAAAACTTGATTGAAATGCATTCCATGTACATTCATATGGATTTCTGTTGCAGCTTTTAAACAATATGGGCGTGTGTCTTTTGTACTCGGGAAAACTAAAGGAGGCAATCGCTTTATTCGAACGAGCCATCAATTTGAATCCGCAAAAATCGTTAAATGAAAATCTATTGATTAACTTGTCGACACTCTACGAATTGGAATCGAGCAATTCGCGTAGTAAAAAGTTGAATTTACTTCGGCTTGTGAATCGTTTCAAGCCGGATTTGAATATAAGCTTGGATTATTGTTTGAAATTGCAAAGTAATAACTAGTAAGTAAATATAAAGTCATAATTATTGAAATTATATTGGGTATTTGAATTAATAATTAGCGTTTCACACAAGAGTATGAACCAATATTTTAATTTCCAATGTCTTCTCGCTAACACCTATAGTGGAATGATCGTCTTCGGTAGTTTGTGTCATTTGGTTGAAACGTAAACAACAAACAGTATTAAATATAGCCTCGAACATGTCGAATTTCGTACCAGATAAAGTGTTTTTGCGGGGAATTCTTCATTACTTTAATATGAAGAAAAATGCGACCAAAAGTCATCGAATCTTAGCGCATGCTTTATCTGAACAATCGTGTCGCAGGTGGTTTGGTCACTTTAAAAGTGTTTTTTTTTGTGTGTTTCATTTGGGTGTTTTGGGCGTCTTTTGGTGGTGTTTTAAGATTATTAAAAAGTCGTGTTGTTGCTTTTTACCAAAATATTTTGTATTTCCTCAAATACATATTTCAGTTGCTACTTGCAACCTTCTTCAGTGTTTTGTACACGACTGAAGTTTTTCATATTCTTTTTTATACATAAATACTTAGGATCTAATTAATTACTAATTTGATCTTATCCTAACCTTAAATATGTCACTCATTTTATTATTTATTTATTACGATGTTCATTCGTATTTTCTTTTGTGATCCAGGTATTTGAAAAGCCATGAATGTCCGTTGCCTTGGTCATGCGTTTAGAAGCTGTGTCCTTGGGCTCTTGTCGATGGCGATGCTTTCTTCTACATCCAGATTTCTGCTGTTTATGATGCTTTTTATTTTTGTACTCTTTATGCTGAAGTTATGGTTTTCTTTTACCATGTGCTCTGCTACTTTCGATCGGACTTCGGCTGTTTTTCCTGCTGCGGTGTTCCTTTGTGCGCTGATTGCTTCGCTTGTGTGCTCCTTAAATCTGATAGCTAGAGATCTTCTCGTTTTTACAATGTACTTCTTGTTGCAGTCGTTGCAGCTCATCTTGTAGACTCCACATCCTTCTCGTTTTTCGATAGGATCTTTTGCGTTTCCTAGCTTATTTCCAAGTTGATGTCTTCTACTAGTGTACACCAAATCCGCGGTTTATATTTTGTTGGCTAGCTTCTTAGTGATAGTGTTATACTCTGCAGCTATCCTCAGCTTTTTGGTTTCGGTTCTTTCGAGGTTGGTTTTGGCTTTTGCGATGTTCCTTTCTTTCATTTTTATTAGCTTTAAAATGTCTCTTTCGTCGTAGCCATTGATTTCTGCTATTTTTAAGAGGTGTTTCTGTTCTTTTTCTTTTCCTTCTTCTTCCATTGGGAAAGCTGCCATTTTGTGTTGTCTACTGTGGTTCGATGTGTTTGGTATAACTCGCATTGTGTTTGTTGGCTTCCTGCATCTTTTTACCGTATTTAGGTTTTCTCTGGTAACTAGTACGTCTAAGAATGGCAATCTTCCTTCTACTTCAGTTTCGTATGCGAATTTTATGTTTTTATGGGCGTCATTTAGGTCCTTGAGCGTCGTTTCTAATTCTCCTTCTTTTATTATGGCAAAGCAGTCGTCTTCGTATCTTATCCATCCTCTCGGTAGTTTATCCTGCTTTCTAGGTTGCCCATGAATATTTCGCTGATGAAAGCTGACAGAGGAATTCCCATGTGTGCTCAACCCAACTGCTTGTAGAATTCTCCTCTGAAAGTAAAGTAGTTTTCTTCTAGGCACAGTTTTGACATGTATGCTTTTATCTCCTGTTTTGATACTTCTTCGTTTTGTTGCTTAAGCCCGTCTTCCAACATATTGATGGCTTCTTTAATTGGTATGCTCGGATACAGTGCTTTGACGTCGAAAGAGATTAATCTATCGTCCATCTCTAGTTTTCCAATCGGTAAACTCCTTGCTGTTTTTAACTGAGTATGATGTTGGCTGTTTTTTCATTGCCTTGATCATCACCAAATATCTTCCGATCTCTATCGTCGGTGACTTTTCTGCTGCAATAATTTCTCTCATTTCTTCTCCTGGTTTGTGGATTTTCGGCTGTCCTTTTATTCGTGGTAGCGTGGGATTTTACACACGTAGTTTATTTACGTCGCTTTCAATGATGTTCTTGCATTCTTTTATTGTTTTTTCCACTTGTTTTATTAGTTCTGGCAACGGATCTTTTCTTAGTTGTCTGTATGGTCCATTGTTGATTTTTTTTTAATCGTGTTGTAATCGTCTTTATCTAGTATGACTACCGCATTCTCTTTGTCTGCTTTCAAATAGTATACGGGTTTTTCTGTGAGCTGTTTCGTTATTCTCTTTTCTTTTTTCTGCTGCTTGATTACAGTGGTATTAATGGCTTTGGCTACTTGTCTCCTGACCTCCTCTTTTTCTTCATTGATGAGTCTTAGGTCGCTTGGCGTATTTTTGATTCCTGCTTCTATATCAACGATGACTTGCCTGGTGTCCGCCGTTTCCTGAATTGCATATTTTAGTCCGTTGTTTAGTAGTGTTTTTGTGCTTGTGACAAGGAACGGCCGGTTCAACCCAAAAAGTTTGAAGACGAAGAATTGGAATCATTACTCCATGTTGATCAATGTCAAACACTTCAGGAGTTTTCAGATTCATTAGGAGGGGATGATTCATCAGTTAGCAAACGTCTTAAAGCCATGGGATTGATTCAAAAGCAAGGAAACTGGGCGCCATACAAGTTGAAGCCGCGCGACATCGAAATGCGATTTTTCGCTAGTGAACTCCTCCCCGAACGCTAAAAAAAGCAGGGCTTTTTGCATCGCATAGTGACGGGCGATGAAAAATCGATTCATTATGACAACCCTAAGCGCAAAAAGTCATGGGTTCTGCCCGGCCTGGCCATCAACATCCTTCGCAAAGCCAAACATTTATGGCATGAAGCTTATGCTCTGTAATTGGTGAGATCAGCGCGGCGTGATCTACTACGAGCTGCTCAAGCCGAATAAAACGATCACGGTGGAACGCTATCCGGACTCAACTCATGCGTTTGAACCGCGCACTGAAGCAAAAACGGCCGGAATTCGAAGAAAGCCACGACAAATTGATTTTGCAGCATGACAACGCTCGGCCACATGTAGCGAAACCGGTCAAGACATACTTACAAACATTTAAATGGAAAGTTCTACCCCACCCGCCGTATTTTCCAGACATCGCTCCTTCCGAATACTACTTGTTCCGGTCGATGACACATGGCCTGTCCCAGCAGAAGTTCATTTCATATGAACAATGCAAAAAATTTGTCGATGATTGGATTGGACCTCAAAAGACGAGTCGTTCTTTCGAGCTGGTATCCGAAAATTGTCAGAAAGATGGGCAAAAGTAGGGACCAGCAATGGACAATACTTTCAATAATATAGTTGTAACCGTTTTTGTTAAATAAACCGCTCATTAATTCAAGGCCCCAATAACACATAAAAATGTGTTCCAATGTGTGGTCATCTTCTCTGTTTTTGGGTTTCATGCATTGAAATTCATGAAACTATATTTTTATTGTCTGGGAGTTGGAAATCTATAAAAGATACCGATCAACTCCTACCTCTCGTCATGCTGGGTTTTTGCCGAATAATATCTATTCCTCCTGCTCCATATTCACGCGCTCCATTATTTCTGAGCGGTAGAAATCTTCAAAAAGATGCCAATCAGCTCATGGCATTCTCGGCATGCTGGATTTCTACACAAGTTCTATAGACAAAACTCTTGTCTACATACCATTCTACCGACTAAAACTACCGCCTTCTTCTTCAAATCGCTGTCTTCATCAATTTTCCCCCGAGTATCCATCGTTTATGCACTTATAAGGAAGCTATGCTACATCCCATATGAAAATTCGAGGACATTTTATTATTATAAATATTTTTAGGACGAGAATTTATCTGCGTCTAAAGGTAGTAACCAAGGGGTTATCTCCTTTAAATCATGCGGCAAGTTGTAGAAATTAGCTGCACTGTTTGTTGGATCCCTTCTCAGGCGTTCCAATCAACATTTGGGATCTCGACGTTAACCAGTTGAAGAATGAGCTCCCATTCCTGTTCAGTGATCGATCCCCTATATATATATATATATATATATATATATATATATATATACATATTTATATTCTTTATGCTACGAATAAATCTTTAAAAATAAATGATTTCTTCTTGTGTGCCAACTTGTTGTCCGCAACTGTAATTCTTTCGCTTGCAATTTTTAGCGCAAAATATTACACAATTTTATTTTGACATGCGCCCGTTCTTTGAATGCGTCGTGCTTTTTCTTTTGAAACATGAAGATTAGATTTATTTGAAAGTCTCTTTAGTTTACACGAAACTCTCATTTTCAAATTCAAATCATTCCCGCTAGTATTGATTGTGACATTTCATTGAAATGTCCAAATAATTCCCTAATTACAATCCACATCGGTCCTATAATTTCCCTTTGGAACAAATGTCAATTTGACATTTTCATATGATAGCGAAATAAACACACCAACACATTGCAATCAAACCTAAACAAATTCCCCTTCGCTGCAGCCAAACTCACGCATACTATTCAAAGATTTTTGTAAACATTTCTATTCCTGCACAATTCGATTCGATTGTGTTGTCAATCGGCTTGTGCTATCTTTTTCGTTCGATTCGCCGCATTTAGGAGAAATGACACACATACAATTACCGGAGACAATCGTGTGCGTTCATGTCGAATTTGAAATCGCTGGCTACGGCCCGCGACTCGCTTTTCTAATTGGAAGATTGCAAATGGCGAACGATTCGGTCGGACATAACTTTTTTCAAGTTGTCGAAAATCGCTCGGGTCACGCTTGTCGTTATGTTTTTATTGAATATTTCAATAAAAATCAATCTGGTCGTGTCAATGTGATTTGCTTGACATAAAGTTTTCCGATTTCAGGTGAGTTGTGGCCGTTTTTCGCGATGTGTAATGTATTTCACGGACGATATGGACAATTTGCGTGATTTCTGATGGACTTGGGATTTTTTGGCGCGGAGACGTCCAGCATTAGTGTGACCGTTCGGTGGGTACAGTATGCTGTCGATTGTGATAAACAGATTGGATTAGAATGTAATTAGGATTGGCGTTTTGCACTGAAAGTGCCTGCAAGGGATAATAGTTTTCCTGTCGTTTGGGAAAGAGCCCGCGGAGCGCCGTGTGACAATACACAGTTTTGCCGCCCTTTGCGCGCGCGATTTGCACCGCGGGCCGAGTGTCAAACGAGTGGTGGATTGCCGCTCGATTGTGACGTGCCAGCGACTTTCGCGAGGCGCACGGCTTCTTGCTGGTGCCGAAACAAGTTGTGTACTGTTTGGCCGCAAAGATTAAGAAGGCGCCCAAGCCGTATGTTGGCGCGCGGCCGGGAATGGCTGACTTCCTCGCGCCGCCAGTGTGTTGTTGGCAATCCAACGTCCCGGAGTGTCGTTTGGGCCAGATTTTCCGCTCGGCGATTGCTCGCCTGCCATCCGAACTGTGGGGGTGGACACAATACAGATCGGTCCTGAAGTATCCCCGTCCGCCGTCATGGATTGTTATAATCCTTCGGCCGCACATCCTGGGCGATGGCGCCCACTCCAATCGGCGCTGCACGAAGCTTACCGGAATAGATGGATTTGCCGCGCCAAGCAGCGGAGGACGCTAGTGCGCAATACTCGGACGGCGGTGATACGCCACCCACCCATTCCGAAGCACGCACGCTACGACGGCTAATGGCCGTGGCGCGGGGAGGCTTTTATGTGTCTCATGCATGCATGCCCCATCATCGTCCGTGGACTGCTTGTCTCTTGGCGCTGCCGGGAGTTTATATTGGTTGGGGGACTCGGGAGCATGGCTGCTTGCTTGGACGCGGCACGGGCAACAGATTTTGTGTTTATCGCAATCACATGTTCGCCAGATTATCTGCACTTCTGAAATAAATAGTGGCGAACACGGCAGCACAAACACTTTGGAGCTAGTCGCTCGCCAGCTGTCCACCTATCGGAACGTAGCAGCTCCGGCACTTCTTCGGCTGCAAGGCGGATGGCATGGTCACGGTGCCAAGTGGCTGGCGTATCGAAGACATGCAATCTTCGTCTGCTGATTACCACTTGCTGTTCACTTACAAATGCTGCCTGGAAAGGTCGAAAAAATTGTCAAAAAATCCTCGAAATTAATTCAAATATTTTTCTTTTAAGTTGATGTTTCACCAAAACTATATTAATCAAATTAAAATAACTACAGTAACCCGTTTAGGAAGATTTCACAGGGACTCAACCATAAACGCGTCTTAAGCGAGAAAGCGTATTATGCGGAATAGCGAAAATAAAACGTACTGTATTATGTATTTTGTTCTAATTTCGTATATGTAGATATTAAATTATATATCTATAAATTACGTTAAATACATAGTGTAATTATAATTACGTTATTTAAAGTACAGTCTGTCGAGTTTACACATAGATAAAATCAATTTTTGATTTTTCTAATTATAAAATGCTACTTTTTATATATGTAAATGAATATATTTTTTCTTAATTATAGTTATTTACATTATTTTCAACCGATATATACAAAAAAAGTGCAACTTCATTGCAAAAAAGAACGAAAAGAGCAACGAAAAGAATTATTACAATTTTTGAAGTGTCAAAAAACTCTTTACACAACTGTTTTTGTTTGCGATGCGGTAAATTTACCGTAATCTTTGATCTGTATTGTAAAGTTCTATGAATTTGATCATTAGTTGGTGATTAATTTTTTGGCTAGTACGCATAATTAAGTGAGATATTGTGTTTGGAAATGCCAGGCAAAAGATTATCCTTTGAGTTGGTTCAGATGATATACTATAATCACCAATTAGGTAAAAGTGCGCAGGAACTGTCGGAAAGTTTTGTGTAGCACGAAGGACAGTCTATAACGTAATGAATCGTGCTGAAAATGAGGATAGATTGGAGCCAAAGTGTGAAGGTGGCCCAAAACCAAAACTATCTAAACGTATAGAGCGCTTTATGATAAGGAAACTTGATAAAAACCCCTGGATTTCGACCAGAACACTCGCTAGGGAACTCAAGGAAGAGTTTGATGTTGCTGTTTCCCATGAAACAGTACGACAGCTCATCCTACGAAATAACTTCTCATCAAGAGCTGCACGAAAGAAACCACTGCTTTCTGCACTAAACATCGAAAAGCGTATTTCCTTCGCTAGGATGCACCTTCCTCAATCCTTTGACTTCTGAGACGACGTCATATTCTGCGATGAGACGAAAATGATGTTGTACTACAATGATGGATCGACTAGAGTGTGGCGCAAGCCTTTAACATCGTTGGAAAATCGAAATTTCGTTCCGACTGTAAAATTTGGTAAGTTTGTTGCGTGCCCCGCATTCCTTCACCTACATCCCAGACAATCACCGTCCATGTGCTCCGCCACTTCGGATGCACCATGGACGATGACCGCCGAGAGGAGGCCCCCGTGCGGAGCACCCACCAACAGTGGTCGCATAGAGGCGACCATAGATAACATGTTTTTTTTATAAACCGGCTAGCTCACCGGGTCGTGGGCTAATAAAAGGCACATCGACAAAAGAAACTTTTATATCCGGACAAAACCCAATCGCGCACATGCTGAGGAGAGGAGAACCATGAAAAAAAAACTCACTTCATATTATTTCACTTATGTTTATATATATAAAAAAATTTTTCTTTTTTTATCATAATTCTTAACACATACAATATGAAGTTACTGGTTAACAATTTCTCACATTGTCAAAAAAAAATCTACAGAAATTTCTACAGTTTGAAAGCAAGTTGCTTCCCGTTTGAACTTACTATTTATAATCGTATTATTACAAAGAAAGCTAAATACACATGAAATGCCTAAGAACTGGTATTTCGAAGCTAGATCACATACATTTCTTGAATTATTTGCATACGATAAATTACAGAAACGTTTTTTTTTGGTTTTTTTTCAAATTATGTCAAATAAACTATTCACTTGAACAGCGCTTTACAATCAGCCTACGTTATTTCAAAATCTTACGTTAATTCACTTTCCCTAATGATTACAAAAAAATCTTTTGCCATAATAATGCATGTTTCTTGTGACTAATCAATTTCCGTGAGTACATGAGATAGTTACTTTTTTTTTTTTTGATTTTAATTTCCTTTATTACTGTCGGCCGTTCGCAGGAAGCTTCACATTTCCACTGAACTCCTTTTCCGGGACGAATGCTGTGTTAGACTCTGCATGTCTGCTATGTGGCCCCGCCGAAGACGTTGCTTGTCGCTGTCGTTGTTTCCAGACAGCGGTCCCATAAAAACTCACTCGGGAAACCCACTCGATACTGTAGATTATTTAACAGGAATAATTCCACTCCTCACTTCGACTGCCAATCGCAAAAATTAGAAATTCAACAACTCCAAAACCAGAAATCTCCAACAAACGTATATCGCGCGATTCGCGAACTTTAGCATTATTTCAATCGTTTTCGCTATATTCCCGTTCACACTCTGCGTGCAAGCGTTCTTTTTCCAAAAAAAAAACCCAAACCGAATTATCTTCCTTCAGCGACCACGTCTTTTCTTCGACCTCTCGTCAACTCACTTCCTCCATTTTTTTCCACCGCGATCACCCGTTGAAGCATTTTTGCTCCAATTATTACCATATATGGTAATATGTCAGAATCTTTTCGGCCAATCAGAGGGCGACAGCATGCAAAATGAACCGATTCGCGCTCGATCACTTAAACTCACCTCGCAAGAGAGACAGCGCGTGTGGTGGATTACTAAGTTGGGATTTAGTACTGCCAATGCTGATTATTTGGACGTGTACTGAGGGAAAATTGAATATATTCCAATTTGGAAGAAATGAAAAAAAAATGAACGACTAAAATGAGAATTGATCCGCAACAAGTTATCCGTTATGATTTGGGGTTGCATCTCAAGCAGAGGAGTAGGAGACTTCGCATTCATCGAGTCAACCATGGGCGCCCAACAATATTTGCATATCCTTGAAACATATTTGACAAGCAGTGCGCAGAAATTCGGGTTTATGCATAACAACAAACCAAATTTTAAGTTTTACCAGGACAACGATCCCAAACACAAGGCGCACATGGTGCGAATGTGGCTCTTATACAACTGCGGAAAAGTGATGGATACGCCAGTCCAGAGTCCTGACTTAAATCCCATCGAGAATTCATGGGACTACTTAAAGAAACAAGTCGCTTAAAGTCAACCCAAAAACCGAACTGCCTTAACAACTGCGATTCTCGAAGAATGGCAAAAAATAGCAACCACGTATGACCTGCAAAAGTTGATTCATTCAATAAAAAAGGTAGCCATACCAAATATTAAATATACCAAATAATCTTAAATATCCTGTAAAATATGTAAATATTAAATACAATATTAATTTGTGTAGAGTTTCGTGACACTTCAAGAATTGTAATAATTGTTTTCGTTGTTCTTTTCGTTCTTTTTTTGCATTGAAGTTGCACTTTTTTTGTATATATCGGTTGAAAATAATGTAAATAACTATAATTAAGGGAAAAAATCATTTACATAAATAAAAAGTAGTATTTTATAGTTAGAAAGATCAAAAATTGATTTTTTTCCAATGTGTAAACTCATTCTTGAAAGACTGTATCTCCCGTTGCAGGGACTGGCGTATTAAGCGGGTTCTACTGTACTTTTATTTTATAAGCTCCTTAGCATTCTAAAGACAAAAACAAAAAAAATATTCTTTTCAATATAAATATAAATGCAATAAAATAGTAATTCAAGTAATAAAGTCGATAATAACATGGTCATATAAATGGTTGGTTGGTTGTAGTGGCAGCCCCCTTTTATCCAAAGGTAGCTCACTTAGACCACGAGAGGCCCATTGTGATACCACAGAATATAAGGGCGGCACTAGAACCTGCGGGATGACGAGAACCATCCAGATTCTCGAATAAAGCCGGCTATGCAGCCAATGTCCAAATCGGCTACTTCCGTGAGGTTGTCTAGGAAAGGTGTGCCCAAGGTTTGCATGCGCTTCCTGGACAGCGCCGGACATTCGCACAGAAAGTGTTTAATGGTTTCTTCCTCTTCCTCTGATCTGCAACTTCGGCAGAAATCATTGAAAGGGACACCCAATCTTTATGCGTGTCTGCCGATCAAACAGTGTCCCGTCAGTACGGAAACGACGGAACTCAGGGTTTCGCGGCTTATGTTGGTTGAGGAGCCGCTTGGTGCGTTTGGAGCACAGTGCGTGCCAAGTTTGCCTGGTTGTGCTACAGGTTTCTTCGAGCAGCCAGGCCCTATTCGCAGCCGCCACGTAGTGCTGCTTAAATCCTAGCTTTATGGAAGCTAGAAATATAAATAGGACACTTCAAAATTTCATACAAAAAAAGTTAAAAACTTTACTTAAAATAAAAAAAAAAACGGTCAATATTTTGTTGGGTATCCCTTGCTCTTGATTACAGCAGCGTATCCTCTTGGCATACTTTCCACAAGCTCCTTGCACATACTGCTCGGAATATTTTGCCATGCTTCTTAACTCTTTCCGGGGCAGTGGTATACTTTTGTATATCACATTTTCAAATTTTTTTCCCCTGGGTAATAGGGGCACTGGTATACTTTTAATGCCATGTTGTTCTATGCTATAGGCCCTTATCAGTGCAATGCATTTTCCTTTTTTTTTGAATTCGACTTTCAAGTTTTGGAGAACCGTTATATCGGAGAGACGGTTACATATTGCGAGCGTATATTTGATTTGTTTGTTCTAGTGAGGATTGTATTCGCAATAGCGTGCAAAGTGAAAGAATCTGTGTTCAATAGAGTGAAAATTTATTTACTATCATTATTTTCAGTAACAGGTGCAGTACTAGGTTGGTATTAGCATTACAAGGACGCGGTATGAAATGTATACCAGTGCCCATTACAATGGAAATTCATGTGACGAAATATATTTCAGGAAAAAGGGAAAATAAACCGAAGAAATCTCACTGATGACGAAATACTTCAATTTTTGTTAGAAGATGATGAGCTTTATGTTGATATACCCTCTGATGGTGAATCTCTTGATATCGACAATTACGAAAGTGACTCGGAAGAAGGCGGTTTGCCTCAGTCCACGCATACGAAAGACAGAACGGAGTTATATGTGAGTTATTTTCAATACAAAATAATAATACAGATAAATTTCAGCCGTTGTCATATTTTTGTGACCAGGCTTCCAGAAACAATTTTGATGAGAGCGATGAAATACCATTTTGTCGAATCTACGTGAACAATTGCGATCAGTGCGACCTCAATGTACTCCCTTGACCTGGACCGAAAATGTTTCCGTCGATCCGCCGATTGAATTCACTGGCATCAACCATGGGCCAACTGCCATTATCAAGAACCTAGAGACCAAGGATGCAAAAGTGGGAGGACCAAAAACCACATCAACGCCAGTTGAGAAACGTAAAAATAAGCCGTTCCGAAAGGTATCGTTCCGTAAAACTGGCCAGCATTTACAAGAAAGGACATCATCACGTCGATGCGTTTGTGCAGTGTTTCGAATCATCAGCGTAGAACGAAGTGGAAGTGTTCCTTGTGCAATTTTTCACTCTGTATGACTGGCAATAAAACATGTTTTCAATGATACCATTCTCAGTAAAATGGGCAGTGGTATAAAAAATATACCACGTCCTCGCAGAGAATCCTTCAATGAAAAAAATGTTAGTTTTTTTATATTTAGCTTGAAGTTATGTATGTGAAAATAAACACCGTTTTTCAATATTCAAGCTGTTTATATTTTGCCCCGGAAAGGGTTAACTTACAAATGCTGCCTGAAAAGGTCCAAAAAAATTGTCAAAAAAACCCTTGAAAATAACTCAAATATTTTTCTGGTCCATTTAACGTCAACACCATTTAAAATCATCATCATCATAAATCATCATCATCATCATCAAACCATTAAGTCTATTTATTTAATTTTAATGAAAAACATAGATGAAATTTTTTTTTTTAAAAAAATTGACTTCCCAGTGTATGGGAAGTTTTTGTAATCGCCTCGAAAATCGAAATTGTTATTTTCAACATACAGTGGTGGACACATAAGTAGGCCACTTTAACGGAGGACACGTTAAACCCCCCCCCCCTACACAGTCCTGATACAATTCTATCAAAAGTATGCAAGTCGGAATTTATTCGTTAAATTTCTGGAATTTACTGTAACATTCCAGTGCTCTTGAAACAGCTTTGTTTATTCGCAGTTTGCAATAGTTTAAGAGTAGAGCTATTTGCAGTTGGACAGTTAAATAGGCCAGTGCAATTATTTTTGTTGGTACATACCAATTTATTATTACACAATTGGTTTGGTATATTAATTTAAATGGAATTTAGTACCGAATTGTAAAATAATTATGATTCTAGTCTTTTAAAAACACGAGGAGAAGCGCACACTGTTCTAAATCTGAACGAGCAAAAATTGTGGAGATGAAAAACAAAGGTTTTAATATTTTAGGCAACGTGAAGCATTTAAATTGTTCCAGGCATATGGTAAGGAATGCACCTGAACATCACAAAAAAGAAGAAACCGTAGACGACAAGGCAAGAGCTCTTCGGCATCAAAAAAACATCTCAATGTGAAAATAAAATCATTAGTCGTCCAAGCAAAATGAAGTCATTTTCATCGTCGACGGATATCCAACGGAAATTGAAAGAAGATTACAGAATTGAAGTAGCCTCCAGAACAGTGAGACGTAGATTACAAAATGCTGTACTACATGGTTGTGTTGCGGAAAAGCGACCTTTAGTATATGCAAAGAACAGAAGACGTCGCTTGCAGTTTGCCAGAACCCACCTTAACAAACCGCTCCATTTTTGGGGGGAAAATCGTCTGGAGCGATGAGAGCAAATTTAACAGTATCGGATCAGATGACAAAATTTATGTCAGACTTTTGAAATGTGAAGCAAACAATCCCCTTTACACTATTAGAACAATTAAGCATGGCGGAGGCTCTTTAATGGTGTGGGGTGCTATGTCCTGGCATGGTGTTAGACCTTTATTATGGATCAATGGAACAATGTACAAAAGTATTTTAGAAAATCACCTTAACGTTATACTGATGAATTTTTGCCGGTTACATGGATCTTTATGCAGGATAATGATACAAAGCATAAATCTCGCTTAGTAATGCAATGGATAAAAACCCAAAAAATAAACATTTTGGATTGGCCAGCGCCAAGCCTAAATTTGAATACTTTAGAGAATTTGTGGCAAATAGTAAAAAAGCCTCTCTTATCTCAGCCAGTCTACTGCCTTGAAAATTGCAATGACATCTGCCTGAAAGACGCTGCAGTGGTCTGGTAATCGGAAGGATAGTTTCAGTCCTAGCTGTTCTGAGAACACGCCACAGCCAACTCTTCCATTCATTTTTGATCCATCTGTGTAGTTGTCGATCGATTCCTGTATCCCACCTCTTTCTATGGTCCGGTCCTTTCTACTTGGGATGACTGACCTGAAACCATGGTGAAAACAGGGAATCGAAGAAGGTCTACTTTTCCTGGCGTTAGTCCATCCCTCCGTAGTATTGTGGAGTGGCCATTGTTCCCCTCATGCCTGAGTCGTAGAGCTTTCAACCGAACCGCAGAGCACTTGGCCTGCTGCCTTGTAAAGAGCTCCATCGGAAGCCAATTTAATAGCATAAATAAAATTTTTGTCGGGGTAGTCCGTAGAGCCCCGGTGATTGCAACAGCTGCAATGCTTCTGATCCTGTTTAGCAGGTTTACATTTGATGCTTTCGCTATAGCTGACTACCAAATAACTGCGCCATACAGAAGGATTGATTCCACTATCGCCGTATAGAGCCATGATACCATTTTGGGTTTCAATCCCCAACGTTTTCCAATAGCTCTTTTGCAGCAGTAGATTGCGCATGCATGCCGCTTTGGGTGCTCTTTCTGCTATGTTCGCTTTCCATGCGAGTTTAGAGTAGGCCTAAATTTTTGACCTGATGAGATGGATTGAGACTTGTCTCATCAAGTTTAGGTGGGACAAGTCGTGGAATTTTGTACCTTCTTTTCAACAGCATAAATTTCGTTTATGTGGATTAATCTTTAAACCGCACTCTATGTTCCACTTGGTAAGAATACCGAGGGCAAAGTTTAATCTTTCAGATAGGGTGTTAACGAATTTGCCCAATATTGCGATTGCAATATCGTCTCTTCTATTTTTGACCGGAGTTTGTCCACCACTAGGTTCCATAGAAGGGGTGATAGCACTCCACCTTGTGGTGTGCCTCTGCAAATCCTCCTTCTTAAGGTACTGTTTCCTAGCGTGGAGTTGATATTCCTGCTGCTAAGCAGTAGTCCGATGAACCCTATCAGGTTGTCATCATTATCTTTCATAATTTCATACAATTCAAAGTTAGTATCCTATTTTCCTACTAATTGTTCTCTACTCAACTCTTCTGTTTACACAGTCGGTCACCACTCATGTTTTTGCCTTTGGGGTTGGTTCACCTGTTCCAGTTCATGGTTTTGACTGTTGTTTAGTTTCCGACGTGTAATGGTCAACCCAAGATTCGTCCACAGTTATAAATCTACACGAAAATTCGCTGATATTTCGCTGGTAGAGTGTAAAATTTGCGATCAAACCAGTTTTCCGGCACAATTTTTAATCGAGCGCTAGCAAAGGCGGCTTCACTTTGCACAAAACTTCTTCATGCTCAAATGCTCACATAAAATATTGCATACACGTTCAGTTGATAGCCCAGTAGTTTCAGCTATTGCATTTATTTTCAATCTGCGGTTCTCTGCCACGGTTTTAAGATTTTTTTTCTATCATAATATAAACATAAATGTAACATTCAGATTATAAACATCTCTTTAGCGTAAACCAACTAATTATTTACTTTACTTATTTGGTTTACTCAATTTTCAGGCGGTCTCTATTCTCTTCAGACGTATGCACCAACAGCGTAAATTGAGCAAATACAATACAAAACATTGAAATTTATCCGAAAAACGGACGTTGTTTCTTTTCGAGCACTATAAATAATTGCATATCTCACATCATGAACGACACGGCTAGCACGTCCAAGGACATTGTGAGTGTTTCAACAACACCCACCGGTCTGTCCGCTTGGGAACAACTAACCGCACCGCAAAACCAAAACGATGCAGGCGCGGCAAATAATAGTAATGTTGCAATGACGCCTCCGAGTAGTACAATGATGCCAACTACGCCAGTGAAAGCGGTGTCGTCGCCGGAACCGATGGCTCATACGCCACAGGGTCCACCAACGACACAGGGTCCCGTTTACGGCGAAGAACTAACCACCGAACTAGTGAATCAAGGCTGGCGTAAGTTTTGGTCGAAGCGAGAAAATCGTCCGTATTACTGGAATCGACTGACAGGCGAATCGTTGTGGGAGATGCCGGGCCAACAGCATCGCGCATTCGATCCGCTCACCGATCCGCTGGGCATATGTAGTCCCGGTCAACCTGGACCGGGTCCGAATAGTCCTCAAAATGCACACGGCAATCTGAAACGACGACCGTCTGAAGATGCACAACACTCACATGCGGGACATGGTGGAACGGCACCGCCTATGAAAAAGTTCATATTGTCCGGTCCGTGGGATCTAGAAGTCTTTACAAATGCTGTGATCGTCGAGAGACCACCGACACTTTTGCCGCATCCACATCCTGAAATTGAAGCAATGCGCGCAGCACTCACTTTGAAGCTGGTACGAACTTACGAGGACTTGTGCCTACGACGGGAGAATATCAAAGCACCCAAAGATTCATTCATCCGGTGGATAATGGAAAGAAAGGTCATCGACAAGGGCGGCGATCCGCTGATACCGAGCCTATGCACGCCCGAAGTATCGCCTTCAATGTACCGCGAAATAATGAACGATATCCCGATTAAAATAGTCAAACCCAAATACACAGGCGACGCCCGAAAGCAATTGTCCCGTTATGCTGAAGCAGCTAAACATATTATCGAATCACGATCAGCGCCACCGGAAAGTAAAAAGATCGTCAAATGGAACGTAGAAGATACGTTTCAGTGGTTGCGGCGAACGGTCGGAGCAAGCTACGAAGACTTCCAGGATCGGTTGGCACACCTCAAAAGACAATGCGAGCCGCACCTGGTGGAAACTGTGAAAGGAAGCGTGGAGGCACTATGCACGAAAATCTACAACTTATCTGCAGAACATGCCAAGAAAATTCGTGAAAAGCATATGCTGCTGCTGAAAGATCATGGAATCGGCGAACCGACACCACCACCTCCTCCGCCAGTGTTGAAAAAAGTCTGGTGCTATCCGATCCAGTTTTCCGTTCCGTCACCGCGAATGCCTGTAGTCGATTACATTCAGGAACGCGATCATATGGTCATAAAGTACACACCCACGTCAATGACGCAGCCCGACCCGTTGTACATAAATCTTACCCATTTACAGAAGCTGGTAGGTTGTGTCATCAAAATCAAAGCGGCACTAATTAATTTCCTTTGCCAGGAACAACTTTATCGCTATAATTGTTTTGACGATAAGAAATTTGATCTCTTCATCGGTCGCGTGTGGTGTTTGCTGAAACGCTATCAAACCTTTTTGGGCAACGCATTGAATTCATCGCAAGAGGCCGAAACGACACAAGCATCGCTGCCGGTGCCCGTATTCGAGTGTCTTCATCGACATTACGGCGTGACATTCGAATGTTTTGCATCACCGTTCAATTCGTATTATCGACAGTACTGTTCAGCATTTGCTGATACGGACGCGTATTTCGGGTCTCGAGGGTAAATATCAATATATATATATGTTGGAAAATGTGAAAAAAAGTATATGGGCTTGATTATTGCAATAACAGACCATTCTTGGAGTTCAAACCCGTTTCCGGATCCTTTCAAGTCAACCCACCACATTGTGATGAATTGATAGATGCTACACTTGTACATATCGATAAATTGTTGAACGATTCAATTGAACCATTGAGGTAAGTCGTTAATGTTATGTTTATTAGATGTTCTAGTTCATTTTGTTTTTGGTGCTTGCTAGAAAATAATTATGGGTTTTATTTTCAATGATTTCTGTGCATGCATGCATTTTTCATTCTATACATCCTAAAATGAACATAACTTGGAGGAGTTTTTTTTAGAAATCATGTATATATATATAAATACAGGGTGGACCAAAAGTCCTTTTATATTTCAAACGACGATAAAAAAAATTAGTCACATGAGATAAAAACTGTTTATTTATTATAAAAGTACACAAAATGGGAATTTATTTCTTAAAAATAATATCATCCAGATGTGACCCTTGATTATTGTGACACTGCTGCAACCTGGAGCGAAAATTTTCAATTACTGCCTTGTTTTGTGTAATGTTTTTAATTCCCTCTCGGATATTTGATTTTAATTCTTCAAGAGACCTTGGGTTGTTGTTATTAACTTTAATTTTAAGATATCCCCAAAGGAAATTGTCCATTGGGGATAAGTCTGGGCAACGAGCTGGCCAGTTAATGTCATCTCTTTTGGATGTCACTTTGTTCCCAAAAATTTCGCGAACTGCATTCAATGAGTCGTTGGAGGTGCTCCATCTTGTTGAAACCACGTACGTTGATTAAAACCCTTGAAATCCTGTAGCGCTGCAGCAAAAAAAAACTGTAACTACATTGCAATAAACCGCTCCGTATTCACTGTAACAGGATTTCCTCTTTGGTCTTCATAAAAGTATGAACCAATAATTTCTCTTGCTGACAAAGCTGTTCATACAGTAACTTTGAGTAAATGCAGGAGTTTTTGATGCTTCCACTGCGAATAAGTGTCACCCCAGTATCTCCAATTTTGCCTGTTTACATACCCATTTAGGTGCGGAAGTGCGCCTCGTCTGAGAAAATAATGTTGGTGAACTTCTTTAACATTTTATTAGCAAACTGCAACCTGTGAGCATGATCTTGAGGCTTTAGTTCCTGTACAATTTGAATTTTGTACGGATGTAAACGTAAGTCTTTGTGAAGAATGCGACTTAAAGATGTTCTGGACAAATTGAAGACACTCTAGACCGCTTTCGAGCAGAGAGTCCAGGTTATTCGCGAACAGACGCTCTTACACGCTCTACGATTTCGGGATCCCTTGATGTTCGAGGTCGGCCGGATCGTGGTAAATTTATTTTTGAACTCGTCTCCTCGAACGTCTGCACCCATTTTTTAATCAGCTGAATCGACGGAGCGTCATTTTTATGCCGTATGTTGTAATGAGCGCAATATTTTCGTTGTGCTAGAGTCGATAGTACTCACGTACGCAGAACGCACGTTGTGCTCCGGTGAACAACGCCATGGCACTAAATTCCCATTGTCCGCTCCTTCGATGCGTAGCCCCTCTGTCCTACATCGGCGTCGCTATGCGACCCAACTACCGATTTAAATGTTAACGGACTTTTGGTCCACCCTGTATATAAATTAACAAAATTTCAAATAATCACACGCCCCTCTTTCGAGGGATTGTGATTCGGCGGCAAGGATTTGTGCTCAGGGGAACAGAGTGGTGCCGAAGATCCGGTGGATTCCGGAGGAGTCCTGGGATCTCGAAGTCCTGGGATTCGCAAAGAATTCGGTTTTCCTGCCACTGATTTAACTGTAAACAATTGACAAACATTATTCCCTTTCTTTTGAGACCCTTTTTGGAAGGATTTAATCAATAGTTGTCCAGAAAAAACACACTTTCCTCCCGAGGGAGGCACTTGCTACCGGAGGTTTTCTGTTTTCAGTTGCGCCTCTTCCGAAACCACAATATTCTGCAACTTGGTCTGTTTCCTCACTCACTTGCTATCGTTATCTCCCGGGTAAGGACCTAAATTGGTTCTGAAGCAATCGGTTGAGGCCTTCGGGTGCCGGTCAGCCCGTCGTAGACGGGCCGTGGACGCCACTCGTCCACCACAATGGGCCTCTTGAGCCGTCGGACGAGAAACTGACTCACCGATGCTACCCTGAAATTTGTTTCTGATCTAGTGGATGCTCGAACCCGTGTTATCGATGTCGGTCGCAGCCCGCGAGCTGCTTTCGCCTCGATCGAAAGGCAGCTTTTCGTGGGCAGTGCGTCGTCTTGAGGCGTGTCTACAGACGCTAGCCGAGCTTCGCCGATTACTCGTATCCTAAATGTCTCGACGCCAACCGGCAGAGTACGTAACACAAGGCGGTTGCATCGAGACCCTTACAAAACATTTCCATTGCTTACTTTCAACTAAACTAAATAAATAGTGGTGGCTCCTAATGTGAGTGAGTGGTGTGGTGCGCGAGTCGAACCGTAACATACTTTTTAAACAGAATGTAAAGTGTATCTTATCTAATTATTCTTACTTTGTTGTGTATTTCTTTTCTTTTGTTTTTTGTTTTGTCTTGTAATTGGACTATATTTGTCTGTAAGATGAATTCTAAATAAACTAACACCATTTTCGGACCTTCTAACAACCCTACAAATCAGGGAAGTTTATTGCACACTTTAAACATTGAACCGTCCGTATCTTATTATGGACAAATACTAATTAGAATGTGCTGTTTTGAAACGATGCACAATTATGTATCGCACTCTTAACGTTAGCCGATAAACTAGTTTAAATTTGCATCTCATTCATATATTTCTATATATATTTCTTTCTCATGTATTTTAACACAAGTGATAATTTTCCGTACATTACTTTTGTTGTCCTCATAATCCACATCACTTTATTTGGCTTTATCGCACTTTTGTTCAATGGTAACTAGTTGTTTTTCGATTGCTATTTATCTGCTCATACTAATGCGTCAATGTATTAAGTCTGAAAACGATATTTCAAACACACGTTCGTGTTGTTTTCTTGCACAATAGCTTCATAGTATTCCTTCCGGAATGGAAGTGCATAGCCAAACTGGAGGAAAACATCTATAAAAGGCGATCGGTGATAATCCTTGGGATGGCACACGAATATCGTCACGGATATCAACACATCATACCACAGTACGTAAAATTAAATAAATGTTTGCGAACCCAAATCAAGTGTGATCTGAATATTGTATGTTTGTTCTGTTTTTTTTGGTATTCTTCTTGGAAAACACTATCGTCCTCATACATTAGACATGAAGTGACTGTAAAAAGTATGCACGGCACTGTAGTCGTATGGTTACAAAACAATGCTGGTTATGCGCGTTGGGGACCAAATGAATGTCGCGTTGAGGCTTTACGGGAAGCATTTCGGCCAGCACGTGATAAAGAGCGTGATAAGTTGCAACAGCAGCAGCAGCAACAACAAAACTCTTCGACGACAACAATTAATTCTAATGATAGTAGTAGTAGCAGTGGTACTGTTACCGATCCCTCCTCTCCAGCTGCAAATGCATCAAATTCAATTTAGCTGTAGAACTAAATCAAACTATAGATTTTATTATTTCGTTGTTACTATATATTATATATATATATATATTCTTAGTATTAAGATTTTTAAAAAAAACGTCGGCAAGTTTATTTCTACTGTTTACAAATTCTTTAGTATTTTTTTTTAATTATCATTTGTTTACCTAACTAAGTAAGCCTAAAGCTAAAATGGAAAGAATCAATACATATATACATATATATATTTATCGTGAATATATAAAATTTTATTTTGTATGTTATTAAATTCATCATAAATAGTTGAAATGTAATTGCAAACAAAGTATGTGTGTGCGTGTTGGATGCGTCAAGGAAATGAAACTAACAAAATTAATACTTTAGATATGGAATGTATGTGTAAATCTTTGATGTGTTTAAACTCTTGACAAAACAAAAGTGTGTTTGTGTGTACGTTGTAATGATGTAAGCGAAAAAAATTTTACATACACTTTGATCGTTTGGAAAAGTTATTGTAATCGTATTTTGGTCATTGGTCTCGCCATAAGTGGGCTGTTATTATTATAAATGCGAAATGAAACCTTTTTTTTTTAAAAAAAAAAACATCAATGGGTCACAGCTTATTTTATGCAGTTCATACTGTTAAGTTATGAGACTCTGTAACTACGAAACTGGAAAGAATATAAAGTTAAAATTTACGCTGTTTGAAATAAAAACTTGTACATTTTACAGATAAACTTCATTTATACTTCCAAAAATATCAAAATTCCATCTCACAGCTAATTTTATGCAGTTACTGATAATATTTAAAAAAATAAAAAATAAATAGAAATTATCTAGATTTTAATATTTTGCGTGATACCCCCATCTCGTCCACAACAGCTTTAAGGGGGGGTAAGGTTTGTTTCATCTAAAAAATAGCTTTATTTCATGAATTTTCTTGGAAAAAATTATTACTGTAGGTTTATTTTACATAGTATTATCTAAAAGTACAACATGTGAAGAATATTTAAAAAAAAATTTGTCCAAAAATAGAAAGAAATAACGGATTTATTGTAGATCTCCGCAGGCGCCAAGAAAAAAAGTTTTTGTGCGGTGACCAGCCTACAGCAACACTGGATCATCTGAAACCCAAAAATCAAAATGCTTTCCCCAGTTTATTACTTTATCACTCCAGTATGTAAAATATGTGTACAAAATTCCAAAACGATCGGTTCAGTAGTTTTTTCTGTAGGCTGGTCACCGACTTTAAAAATTACATGTTTGGGAAAATCGATTTAGAGTTTTGTACACTGAAAAATGAAAACATCTTGAGAAAAACTGAATTTTCTTATAAAATACGTACATGTCATCATCGATGACGGGTCCATACCGTACATCACTATCATTCACGTTATCTAAAGCATAGTTTTGCTCCTGTCGATAAAAGTAATACAATAGAGACCGAAACAGTTACCGCTCGCCGCCGCTCAGCGCAGGTAGCTAAAAGGCGCGCAAACCTAAGAGGTACGGTTATTCAACCTACTGTAACTTCGTTGGTTTTACTCCGATTGACCTACAAATTTAAAACAATATTCTTCAGATGTTGTACTTTCAGGAAAAAAATGGAAGAAGAAAAAAGTTGTCAAACCTTACCCCCCCCCCCTTAAGTCGATTTGGTATTGAATGAACTAATTTACGGGTAACACCTGGTGATATTATGCAGCATTCAAATTTCAAAGCCCGTTTCAAATCATTCTTGTTGGAAATTCCATGTTTCCTGATATTTTCTTTCAATATTGCCCATAAATTTTCAATAACATTCATGTCTGGTGATTGTAATGGTGGCGTCATTAAATGGGGACAGTTGTATCATCAGCCACGACTGAACAATTCCCGATATATGTTTTGGGTCGTTGTCTTGCTAGAATTGAAAATTGAATCGAATACACAAAAATGTTAGCGCCTTACAACAAATTATCTTTAAGAGTCTGAAGATACATGTGCTAATCCATTGTTGTTTCAATAAAAGTCAGCTTTCCTGGATCGGAAGACGACATACAACTCCATACCATACATTTTCTTCACCAGGCTTAACAGTTGGCTTTTGGGTTTTCTTTATTGTACTCTGTATTTGGCTTTCTCCTTACGTAATATATAATATTTGAGCCAAATATATTAAATTTTGATTCATCGGCAAAGATGATTGAATTTCAGAACTCCTGGCTCTTACCAAGGTGCTCTTTAGCAAAGTTTAATCGACTGAGCTTATTTTTAACGCTGATGAATGGGTTTTTTTCGAACGAGTCGACCATGAAATTCATGTTCCCGCAGTACTCGGCGAACAATTTTCACACTACACTTTTTACCACGGCTTTCGTTCACTTCGGTGGTCAGTTCTATCGCGGACAGTCCAGGATTAGCTCTAATTTTCCGCACAATGTATCGATCGTCAGCTTCATAGAAAATTTTATTTGATGCTTTTCTTCCTTTATCATGCACCCGGTTCTCGTGCAGGAAACGCTTAATAATTTTTCATTTATTTTCGCCAAAGCAAGACAATTAATACTTAACTCTAACATACATACTACACTCAACATTAATTTACACTGTTGTAAGCACGTCGCAATTTAGGGATGGATAATGAGAGGCTTCATAAATGCAGGATTTAAAATTGAACTTCGAGATGTTAGGGGAGTAGTGTTTGCTCAAAGTGTTACACATCTTACAGCACCTATTAACAGGTTCATTATCTGCATAATTAGTAAGATGTTGGTATTTAGTAAGTAAACGTGTATTACGCGTACTTCTTGCAGGTACATTAAGCTTTATTTTATTAGTGAAATACTCTACATTAATGTGGCCACTAATCGCGTCAAAGGCGAAACAAGTGGACAACACTGTTCTTCTGACTTTAAAAGTCGAAAAAACTCCATTCTAACTACATAAGGAGGCAAGATTTGATAGTTATCAGGGCTATAGAGGTCTATTAAAGCAAAGAACAACAATTGTTTTTCGACTGATTCTATTCTCGCATCATGAACTCCAAAAATTGGATTCCATACATTACAGGCGTATATTCAAGTAATGCGCGAACCAGTGAGGTAAATAATGATATAGTTATCCACAAATTTTTAAACTATTTGGCTCGTCTTTTAATAAAGCCAAGCTGTTTATTAGCTTTGGAAAAAATAGTATCGTAGTGCAAATTGAAACTTAGTTTCTTGTCTAGGACAACTCCAAGATCAACAATGCTTTCTTCCCTATCCAATACCGTATTGTTGAGAACGTATGCATTGTTCTAGATTGTGGTTTTGCGGGAAAAAATCATTACATGACATTTCCCAACGTTTAGATAAAGTTTGTTTACATCACAACATTGTTAATTTTGATTGGAGGAAAACAGCATTAGATTGAGACTTAATGGTGTTATATATCTTCAGATCGTCAGCATAAAGAGGATGTGATACGTCCGAAAGTTTATCAAATAAATCTGATATAAAAACATTAAAAAGAAGAGGGCCGGTGTGACCGTCTTGAGGTACACTAGAATGCACGAGAATTGGCTTGGACAAATATCCCTGAAATTTTACTAATTGACTTCGATCTCATAAGTAGGAACTGAGCCAATTGAGCGTAGAGCCGGACATTCCTAATTTCTGCAATTTGGAAATCAGTATGGAGCTATCAACACGGTCAAATGCTTTACTAAAATCTGTGTAGATTGCGTCAATTTCGTAACCCATCTTCATTTTACATAGGACATCAGAAACTAAAACCATGAGATTGGTTGTTGGTTGATCGGCCCTTCGCGGAAACCATGTTGTTGTTCATTTAGAAGAGGCTCAATAATAGCTGAGAGTTTTTAGCAAACGATTTGTTTGAATAATTTAGGGATTATAGATAGTATGGCAATACCTCTATAGTTCAGGACAGAGCGCTTGTCACCATTCTTACAGATAGGAATTATATGTATATTTACCATAGAAGCAATTTTCCGCTGTGATTTGCCATTTTTTTTCAGATAGTCTATGACCAACTCTCTTTGTTCTTTTGTCGTACCCATTTTCTATTCTATTCTTGATAACCTTTTCAATAACAAAATCACACTTCAGACGCTAACAAGACAATTATCAAGGGGAACACACGAAAAATGCTTTAAGAACTGAATGGCAGAGTGCGAAATCGGACGCTCTTATCGACTGCATAAAATAAGCTGGAACATATAATTTCAATGCTTATTTGTTTTTCTTAGAATTTCAAAAGCGGGAGACGCATTTATTGATTCTTCGATGTTTGTTTCATATTCGATGAAACTGTGATAATCATTCTGCTCTGGTTTTTCATAATAAAAGTTTTGCGTTTAAAAAATATGCCGTATGAAAATGAAAAGTAGCTACTGCATAAAATAAGCTGTGACCCACTGTATATCCAATGATAAACATAATAACAACAACAAAAAATCAATTGACTACATCTTATGTTTTTTGTCTGTATCAAATTTTACGTTCATCAATTGTTTGATACTAATCCCTGTTTTCCGCAAGAGCCATCTGTTGTTTATAGTAATTCAACTGGATTTCTTCTTAGTTTTTATGTATTCTTTCAGGGACAATATATATTGTTAGAATTCTGTGAAAGATAGCCTTCATTCATTGACGATTCGCGTTTCAAACGTCATGAGAGAATTGTGTGCAATTGATTTTAATTTCGTAATGTTTTAAAAAATCGACAAAAAAAATAGATTAAGAGAACTTGCCTTGAGGAATATACGTGTCCAATGAAAATCTTCGGTCCAACGTGCTCAATTTATTCTTCTGTTCGCTTCATTTCATTTCTATCCTGCTGTGAATGTAGCAAGTTATGTATCGAGTATGACAGATCGGTGAAATCCTGTGAATAGTTGTAAAATCTCTCTCTGAAAGTAGCATAGAATAGATTTATAGTTACAGCTTGTTCAAAGACAGTGTGCACGCTCTATGCAGGAAAAACAAACAATATTAGATTTCAATGAAAAAGTGACCCAAACGTATTACTAATGAATTGCAAAACAACGGTCCTGGGTAAAATTCAAGTTGAATTTCTTTTATACTCTGTGAATACTCTTCGAGAACAAACCTTTTTTCTTCACCTTCAATTTGGTGAAACAGCAGTCCTGCTCGCAGTGATTCGGGCTACTACTTTTGTCTCGCTCAAGCAAAAGGCATAAGTTCAAAGTCTATCCTGATTTATCTTCGTCATTAAGATCATTTCCTCATAATGGCAACTTGCCTACAGAAGTTCCATCTGCAATCTTAAATATTGGCGATCAACAATAATCGCCCACTTCTTCTTAACATCGATCAATTTTTTATGAAGACTCTGAGTTTAATGAAATTTCAAAGAAGTCACATTTGATAACTCCAGGAGATCTGAAGAATTTGATTGGTTGTAGTGGCAGCCCTCTTTTCGCAAAGGATGGCTCCCTTAGGCCACGACATTTCCATTGTAATATTACAAGAAGATTAGGACGGCACTAGAACCTAGCGATGATGAGAACCATTTAGATACTTCCGTGAGGCTATCCAGCAAGGGCGAGTCTAGAGTTTGCATGCGTCTTCTTGATAGTGTTTGGCATTCGCACAAATTTTTTTATAGATCGTTTCCTCCCCTTTTTCCGATCTGCAGCTGTGGCAGAAATCGTTGAAGGGAACGTTCAATCGTTCTGCATGTCTGCAAATCAGACAGTGTCGCGTCACTATGGATATGATGAACCGTAATGTTTCACGGCTCGTGTTGAAGAGTTGCTTGTTGGGTTTAGAGCTCATTGCGAGCCAAGTTTCCCGAATTCTTCTACAGGTTTCTTCCAGTAGCCAAGCATTGTTTGCGGCGTCTATACAACGCTGCCTGAATTCTAGTTTCATGAAAGCTACACTACAGGATGACTGACTGAGGGTGTTAGTGTATAGTCCTTGGCCGACAACATATTTCTGCTAAGAATCATTTATTATGTTATACATTCTTAACATTACAGTTACATTCAAAGATGTTCTTAACTTGATTCCTGCTGCTTGTTTCACTGAGCCGAATCGTTTTGTAGTGGTTCAAAGTACTTTTGATTTTATTAGTGACATCTTGATAGTAAGAAACGGCCTTCCAAATAGTCTGGTCAGAGCCAGTGCTCAGTAATGTTGATCTTTCATTAGTCTCTCGGGTTCTCCCGATCTTGTTCGCCATCTTAATGATGGTTGATGACTTAAATCCGTTTAATTTTGCAGTGTGTATGATGTACTGCATTTTTTTCTTCCTAGTATCCGAGCCTAATGGCAAATCATACAAGCGATGGATCATGGATCTGTAGGGTGACACTTTAATCTGTTGGGTGTGGTTTGAAGAATTCGGTAACGTTTTTTGTGTGAGCGTGGTCTTCCTGTAAATGTCAAACTTTAGGTTACCGGCTTTCCTTTTCACCAAAATTCCCGGAACGTCAAGTTCCCGCCTGTTTCTTCTTCTTCCATTATGAAGCTAATGTTTCGGTGGGCGATGGTTGAGGTCCATAAGTTTTTGCTGCAAGTCTCCCTTCTTGACATAAGCGAAGACACCATCAACATAGCGGAATCAACATCTCGGTAATAGTCCTCTCGATTTTAGTCCCTCAACTAAATGCGACATAAATATTTCACTGAAGAATAGAGAGAGCGGATTTCCTTTTGCTCCTCCTTTCCCTTTAAATGTAAAATAATTTTTCTCGCTTCGCCTCGTTTTTATCGTCCATCGTAGCGAATTATCCTGTTTTAATAGCCACTCTTCAAGGTATCTCAGAGTTTCCATTACTGGTACGCTGGGAAAAAGGGCCTTCACGTCGAAGGAAACCATGATTTCATCATCTGCCGGAGGACCAAAATCCAGCAGTTTTTCCGTAAACTCTTTGCTGTTCTTTATTGAGCTGCTAGCCTTCCGCAATCTTATAATACATAGTAATATAGACTCCGTTATCCAAAATATTCTACTTTTTCTATCTCAGCATCTCGAAAAATGCGGGCCATAACTTTTCCTGTCAATCTCAACACTCTTTAATTTATTTGTAGTCAGTGAGGATGATCGCTTGCAAGTGATGACCTGCTGTTTCGTCTGCAGATCAAAGTGATAAATCCAGGTTTCGTTCATTGTCGCAAACCACGACAAAAAATTCGTAGTCAGCTTGATACAGTCCTAGGCTAATTTTCTCGATTCCGAACATGCAAAGACATTTCTTCCACGCAGTTAGTTGATGAGCATCTCTTAAATATAGCCCATAAAAGCTCCGTATGACTTCAGCTAGATTATGATGATGGGTACTCGTCGGTCTATCAACATCTTTGACCTTTTTTTTAACGCTATCCTCGATAAAGAAGGTAGATGGATGTCATGCACGATTTTCATATCCGGTGAATGCTCTGCTTAGCTTTACATTTGAGTACACTTGTTTGTTGTTGTTTTGTCACGTGTAGCATCTGTAACTGTCCCTAAAACATATTCTAAATTCACGGATCGGGCTACAAGCACCTGAATGACGAAAAATAGGTACTTATCGATGCGGGAACAGGGTACACGTCCGCCTGTCGCGGTGCACTGAGAATAGCTGAAGGTGCCAATCGCTAATTGTCGTAGAAAAAAATATAGCAGCGAAATTCCATACGGATTCCGTTCAGACACTACCAGAAATGTTAAAAGTTTAATTTCTTGCATCAGCATGCAACTGTGCAATGTAAAAGAGCCGAGTCTATTGTGTGTGTGTGTAACTATGTTTTAATATCGATACATCATTGGCTACTTTAAAGGCTGACAACTCCATAAGAACTTTTTGTAGAGCTCACAAATGGCATCTGTTAGTTTCCCTTCACTGCAAGAATGGTGAGCATATTGACGACAAACTTGGCACTTTCATATCAGAGCATTTTTTTAAATATCTTTTCTGCAATTTAAACAGTGAAACTCTCAATCCTCTAATCTTAGAATATCAACTAGTTCGTCGTCACTGCACAAGTCCACATCGTTCACATCAGAATCATCACCACCTTCTTTTCCTGCTGAACCTTCATAGCTTTCTTAACGACTGCTTTTGTTTTCATCGCCCTCCTTCGCTTGCCCGTTGAGGTTACTTCTCCAGGATTGGTGGAAACATCTACACAATCAAAAGGTGTCTTCCGCTCCACTACTGTTTTGGGTTTAGGTATTTTTCTTCAGTTTTATAACAGCTCATTTTTTCTGGAGATTGCTGTGAAAATGTCATTTTTTACCCTTTAGTTGCAGAAGTTTTTTTTGGCACTGGAAGTCCCAATGATTTATTTCCGAATTTCTTGTCGTATATGAAAAGAAAATAATTATTTTTTTAGTATTATAGCAGAGTCTATTTGAAAGTAGGATAAAAAATTCTAATTTTCTTTTGTACTTCTATCTCTGCAATGAAATGGATTAATCTCTGAAATTACCTGCAATTATTGAAAGAAACAGATTTGCAATTCAACAAGTTCATTATCAAAAATAAATGCAATAAGATCTAATTGTTGATTGATTTGACTAGATAAGATTTTATCGCGACTAATAATCATAAATTCTGCAGTCTAAACATGTTGATGAATATCCAAATCGTATTGGCAGAATAAAAAAAATGATAATCCGTTTTCTATTCAAAATGAATTCAAGTCAATATATCTCGCATACAAATAATATAAGCGGCTGTTTGTTTTTTTACCATACAAGTAGTAAATAATAGAATAATCTACATGAACTTTAGTGAAATTTAAAATCAATTTAATAATACAAATAATAATCATGCATTGCAAACGATCTGTTGACATAAAATCACAATAAAACTTGTACATATTTATGGTGATTTGATTATTTTGAATTTTAAGCAGTGATTTTTAGTTGATTATTGTATAAAATGGTTTATATGGTATCAATTTTATAACAAACAATAGGGTAACAGAAGTAGAAGAAAACATATCGGTCGTTTACGAAAAGAGTGTCCTTAAGAGTTTTGTCTTTTCTGTAAAAAAAAACAGCGTTGAATCCATTTATTTGATGTTAGTCCGTTTCAGAATCGTAGAGCCATATTTCGTAGAATATCATTATATAAATTTCCTTGTGTTTCTTCTGGTGAATTTCAATATCTTCAATTTTCTAGCGAATGCTACGCAAATTTTCATATAATATAATGAACGAACCTTCTGATTAAAAAATTACCCGGGAATTTGAAATAAATCGCAAAATTCTTTATCATCATCAATCTTTATTAGATCAGCTTCAAAATATCTTTTATTTGAAGCAATACACAAATGTCAACGCTTTTTCCAATCATCAAAACATTTTTTATAGTGGCTCTCCGATATGGCTTTCAGCTCGTTCAGCGAATTTTCTTGGATGAGGTTTATGAAGTCATACCGGGTTCCCTGAAGCGGCAATTTGAGTTTGGGAAACAGGAAAAAGTCACAGGGAGCCAAATCAGGTGAATAAGACGGCTTCTCGATGGTATTTATCGAGTTTTTGGCCTTATAATCGTGACCCGATAAGATCGTTATCGTCATGCAAAATCCACAAATTGTCGTATCACAATTCCGGCCGTTTACGACGGATTTTTTCACGAAAACGCCTCAAAACGGTTAAATAGAAGTCCTTATTGACCGTCTGGCCTTTTGGAATGAACTCATGGTGCAATACACCACGGATATCGAAGAAAACCATCAGCACCATCTTGATTTTCGAACGACTTTCGGTTTCGGCTTCGGCTCATTTTTTTTCCACACATTCCGATGATTGTTGGCTCGTTAGCGTGTCGTACTCGTAGACCCATGTGTCGTCACCAGTTATGATCCGTCCCATGAACGTGGGATCAGAATTTGCCCGATCCAGCATGTCTTCAGCGGCCTGCTGTCGATACTGTTTTTGGAGAACATTCAGCTCAATCGGAACGTGCCGCATGCCCAATTGATTGACCAAAATCAAACGAGCTGATTCACTAGCAATTTTAAGATCAGGTGCTATCTCTCTGACACTAGCATGATGATTTTCGAGCACGATTTCTTTAGTTTTTTGGACGTTATCGTCAGTTGAAGAGGTCGATGGCCGTTCGGAACGAGGCAAGTCATCGACAATCTCCTGATCGTCTTTAAAGACAGACTTTGTATTTGCCTGAGTTTTCGAAAAAAAACAGACACCGCAAGCCTCCTCCAGCATTCGCATCGATTCGGCACACGAAATTTCGTTCAAAACACAAAATTTGAGACAAACTCTTTGTTCAATTTTTTTTTTCATTGTAAAATTCGCCGAGCACTCATGAGGTGGACTGATTCAACAAGCTGCTGTAAATAAACTGGTTGATAGATCGCGCTCATTTTAATTAATTAAGGACAGTCCTATCAACATGCAAAAATAAAAGTAAGTATTTTATTTGTTCTACTCTATGGAGAGTTGTGTCGTTGATTTTTTCATGCGTGGTTGTATGTCAGTCTTGTTCTTTTGTTTGAAAATAATATATTTTGTTTTTCCCGCATTTATTGCCATCCTACTTTGTAAAAGCCAATGCCAATACTTGTCTAGGTCAGTATTTACGTTTTGTTCAATTTCGAGATTAGTTTTGCCTGAGTACACAAGCATAGTGTCATCTGCGTATGTAACCACTTTCGCAACAATGTCACCCCACATTCCACTGTTAAATTAGATGAAATTGAGGAAAAGAACACTTACAAAATAAGAACCATGAATAATGTAGCTATCGCATTTGCCAGAACTGATCTATTATAGTGTTTAATGTTCTTTTTCGTATTTTACTCGATTCTGTTCAATTTTGGTGAATTTTTTTGCAAGTTTGTGGTTGCTCCACTCTTTTTACATCTCGTCGTCGTTTGTTCTTCCGTTTTTGGTAGCCAATTAAAAAAAAACAGAAAAATTCAAAAAAATTACAATTTTGCCGAAACTGTAAGTGGCTCTATCATTTTTCACTCATTTTCACAACCAACAATTCATTTAGCCTATCCTCAAACCACTTATGCTCCTCCACCATTTCCAATGTTGAAAAAAAATGTGCAGATTCTTGTTGAAAATGTGAATATTTTAAAATCTTCGGTGTACTTATTTATAATCATACTTAAAAGGATATGAAAATAGGGTAGTTGCATGTTGTACCTCTACTGCAAAAATCAAATTATTCGGTTCTGTTCTCACATAGCATTTCACCAAATACAAAAATCGTCTGTTAATTACTTGAGCTCAAATTGAAATCACCTTGACAATGTGACCAACTTCACATTGATTCAACTGTCAACAGTTTGAGCAACACATCACTACATACAATCCAACTTCATTTCTACATGAATCTGACAGCGAACGGTCGCTGAAGTGAACGTGTGTGTGGGTGATGAAAGGTTTTGTCGAGTGAAAATTTCCACAATAATTTCAATTCCAGCCGCCGAAATTCGGTGGTCATTTTACCGCCTGTTTGTGCATGTTTTCGAATTGTTGTTGATTGAGTGACGCGCACGTGAAAAACAAGTGCGGCTTATTGTGGCGTGCGAAGAAAATGGCATGTGCAGCGACGGCTGCCTCGAAAGAAAGTGCATCAACGTCGTCGTCAAGTCAAGCCTCGTCGTCTTCGACAGTGTTGGCATCGGCAACAACCACGGGGGCCGCGGCTGGCGTATCTTCTGGGTCCGCCGCGGGTGCTGCCTCGACAACAGCAACAGGCACGGCGAACGGTGCGACACCAGGTGCTGGGGGCGCTGCCGCCGCCGCTCGACAAACTCGATGCGCCATGGAGGGCGTTGGGGCGCGTGTAATTCGCGGTCCCGATTGGAAATGGGGCAAGCAGGTGAGTCAGTTTTGATGTTACTTTTTGAATGCTTACTGTCTACTTCATCCTGAAATTGTCCCCTCGTCGAAATTCTTGTATCATTCCTCCGTAATCTCAAAACGTGCGACTGTCGAGCAAATGTCATTGGTCTCGCAGCCGTTCCCGACCCATCGACGACATCATCCAATTTTTTTTAGGGAGCTCGGATGGCATTCACACATTTTCCTAGGCCAGCTACGAATCATAACAATTTTTTTTTCGAGTTGAAGAGCATTTAGCGGACCATGGCCGTGCACGATTGCGTGCTGTGACGACGTCGAATTTGAAGACATGATAGCTCGATGTCACAACCTTGACCTGCAAACCTCGCCAATGCTGCGCGATCGCTTCTAAATTGCCATTAATTTATTGGTCAGTCAAAGAAGAAGATCGAAATACCTTGAATTCGATCGACTTTACAACCCTCTGAACGTCTGGAAGCAAAATATTCAACAATTTTAGCGCACGAATTGACTGTTTGGCGATCTATCAACAGCCAAAAGTGCTATAACTTCCTGCACTTTGCCGAGTTTAAGGTGTGGCTGATGGAAAGAGGTCGATTTCGTCAATCGAAATGCTTGACCTCGATATAAGCTGCTTCTTCACTCTTCCATTTGAAGAGATGAAAATGGAAATTAATTTAAATATTTGTCGCAGGTATATTTATGCATCGCAAGTGTTATATGCAATATATCCGCCTTTCACTTGAATTTTCAAGCGAATATTCTCGTTCTAAAGTGTCCGTATTTTGCCTGAAATTTACTACAAACCCTTCCGATGTAGACTAGCAAAATAGCAATCCTTAATGACGTCACATTCAGCTGCCGAAAAATGTAGGTAGGTAGGTTGAAGGGTGCTAAGCCGCACGGCTTCCGCTTCACTTAGGCCCCGTTGGCCCATTGTGCCCTGAAGACATGGAAAAACTACCATATTACTCCATGAACCACCCCGATTCCTTGAGGAAATCCAGGAACTGGTCCATTCTCATAACACTAAGCTCACTTAGCTTCACGAAAAAGAAAGCACCTAAGTGTTTTTTCCTATTATTCGCTAGAGCCGGACCACTGCAGAGAAGATGCTCTACAGATTCTGTCTCCTCTTCATCACCGCAGCTTCGACACAGGTCGTTCGCTGGGAGCCCGATTCTTCTTGCATGTTCACCGAAAGCCACATGACCCGTCAGTATACCCACAAGGTTTCTTATTGCACCTCTGTCTAGGGATAACAAGCCCAGAGTGCGCTTTTTGTTATAATTTGGCCACATCTGTCTAGCGGTACAGCATGTTCCTAAATTTCTCCAGCGCTTCAATGCTAGCTCGTAGGCTGATACCTTTATATCCTGCCTAAGAACTTTCATTGAGACCCCTACCCCCACTTTCTCATGCAGGTGCGCCTCACGGGATCCCTCCCTAGCGAGCTGATCCGCTTTTACATTTCCGTGCACTTCGCTGTGCCCAGGAACCCAACACAGTTTTAAACTGTTCTTTTGAAAGATCCTCCCCAGTTCCGACCTGTAGGTTTCAACTAATTTGGAGGACACTAAGACTGATTCTAGCATCCTTATGGCTGCTTTGCTGTCCACAAAGAAAGTGATGTCTTTATCGACCTCCCCTCTCTTGTTAACTTCTTTCGCAGCTCTCAGATTGCCATTATTTCCGACTGCACAACTGTGCAGTGCCCGAGGAGCTCCAACGATATACTAAGGCCCCAGTACTCAGAAAAGATTCCTGCTACCGTGCCCGTGCTCGTTTTCGAGCCATCCGTGTACACTGACACAATTCCTTTGCCGGCTAGCCCCCCGCTCTCCCACTCTTCTCTTGAGGGGACGACGGTCAAGAAATTTGCTCCAAAGTCCAGTGTTGGCACTCTATAGTCCATGTTGACATAACATTGCTTCCCACAAAGACTTTTCAGTACTGTGGAGTGCCCATAGGGCCTTTCCCTCCAGAAGCCTCCTCCCTTCAGACGCACAGCACTGGCGGCTGCCGCCTCCTTGCAGTGCAGATCTAACGGCAGAAGATCCAAGATGATCTCTAATGCAGCTGTGGGAGTAGTACGCAAAGCACCCGTTATCCCCAAGCACGCCACTCTTTGGATCTTAGTGAGTTGAGCCAGGTTACATTTCTTGCTCAGCGCCTCCCACCACACCATAGCCCCATAGATCAGAATTGGTCTGCCGAAACATGTACAATACGCTAGCAACAATTCTGAATTCATAGCAATTCAAGGGGTTCAAGTCTGCTGTAATTAGAGGCCAAAACACCTTGCATTAACACATATCACCTTGCCTGAGAGCCAATTTCGAAGCAAATGAGATGATGTACCATTTGTGCGTTCAAGAAACTGCATCCCTCTCGCCATAACAAAAACACCTACACGATAAAGTCTTCGTACATTTGATAGGTTGTAGTTGCAGCACTCTTTATCAGGAGATGGTTCACTTAGACCGTGACAGGCCCATTGTGATATCACCATTCCATTTTCCAAATCGAACACTATATATAGATGGTCAGAGAATGAGCACTCTTGATTCTTACTTGCTGGGTCATTAACACTAAAGCATCATCTGTTATTGGTTTTTGTTCGGGGTCTTATATCTCCGGGAACCTCACGCCCGCTTGTAAAAAATCTTATCTTTTCTTGCAGGTCGCTTCCATGATTTTAGTGACTTCTGTATTGAAGAAATATAATATACATACATATATATATATATATATATATATATATATATATATATATATATATACAGTGGTTTACACCTAAATAGAACACTTGCAGTTCTATCAATAAAAGGGCATTATTTTCAGTTTTTAATGAAACGACTGATTTTGTACTTATGTATTTTTTATTAAAACTATAAACGCTTATTTAAAATGTGAAATAATGACTGTATTTGTTTGTAAGTAAAAAAATATAAACACACTAATTATAATATGCGTGGCCACATAAATAGTACATTAATTTGCATTGCAGTAAAGTTATAAAAAAATATTTTTAAGCAACCGTATAAATTAATATTTTGTTGGAAATCCTTTGTTCTTAAGCACAGCTAAACATCGCCTTGGTAGACTCTTCACTAAAGTTTGACAGCGTTCGTTAGGAATAGATCTCCAGGCGATCTGAATTTGGTCCCACAATTCAGCGGCATTTCCAGATTTCACCCTGTTGATGTGAGTTTCGACATTATTCCACAGGTTCTCGATCGGATTTAGATCAGGAGACTGGGCGGGCCATTGTAAAACGTTGACATTTAGATCACTAAGGTAACCCTTCACAAGACGAGAAGTGTGCTTAGGATCATTGTCGTGCATAAAACGCCATATCAGTGGCATATTTTCTTCTGCAAAGGGGATCATGTGGTTCTCAAGAATTCGTTTGTAGACGTGTTGATCCATTTTCGTGTCTATCTTGATTATTGATCCCACCCCATGCCAGGAAAAAGCAGCCCACACCATCACATTTCCGCCACCATGTTTAACAGTTTTCTGTGTGTATTTGGGGTTGTGTTGTTGGTTAGTGGACGCCAAACATACCTTTTCCCATCTGATCCGAACCTGCAAAACTTAGATTCATCACTCCACAGCACATTTTTCCAGAAGCTTATCGGTTTGTTTAGATGTTCCTTTGCAAACGATTTCCTCATTTTTAAGTTCTTGTTTGTCACAATTGTTTTTTTTTTGAGCGATGCATCCTCTCAGATGTTTTTCTTGCAGACGCCTTCTAATTGTTCTCTCTGACACAAAAATATTGTTTTCTTTCAGAATACTGCTTTTTATTGCTTTGGAGCTCCAAAAGGGGTCGGCGACACTTGCTCTGTATATAACATTGTCCTCTTTTTTCGTTGTTTTTCTTGGCCTTTTAGCTTTCGGAACGTTTTTGGCACTGCCATAGAGGTCCTTATGACGTAAAGCATTGTAAACTACCATCCGCGAACACTGAAGGTGCTTGGATATTTCCGTAATTGTTGAACCTCTGTCTTTCATGTTGCAGATGATCTTACGCTTTTCTTCGGAGCAATGTGGCCCTCTTCCCATCTTCAAAAATATTTCTTTATATTTAACTGTCTTAAAAACTAATGTTAACTGTACTTACTTTCAAATAAATTTGTTAATAGTGAAAAAAATTCACTTCGACTCACTAAAACTAAGCGTGTACTATTTAGGTGACCAGATAAAAACACTTCCTTTTACACTGAAAGACGCAATGCGATGGGAAGATGCATTGTGTATTTTATGACGATGCTCAAAACTGGTTCTAACATATGTGAGCATGCGATAAGAAATGTAAACATTCGATTCCTGGCTGATCGTTTACAGGAAATTTAAATTGAACAGCCTGCGAGGATAGTGTTCTATTTACGTGACCACCACTGTATATATATATATATATATATATATATATATATATATATATATCAGCAAATTTAGTAACAACGCCCGGAAGCAACTGACCTTCGTATGTGAAAACGACATCCTGTGTTGATGCTCCTTCTTACATCTCCCCAGTTAACTTTATTATTGACAGGTTACTCACCTGAAATAACTGCAAAACAGGCTTCTTCTCTTCATCATTGATTCTATCCACCCAGGATTTTTTCAATATTGGAAAGCGTGTGAAGTCTTCGGGTGGGAAATTAAAATGGTTTATTTAAAATGATCTTCAAGCGTTTGTTTTGAATGATTTGCTGCTTATGTTTGTGCGTGTGAGCGCAATCGGACCAAACCGGCGAGGCGTACAAAAGTATAGGCTGCATCACTGTTTTATACAGCAGCAGTTTATTGGTTAGTGACAGGCTAGATTTTCTATTGATGAAACGGTAGAGGGAGCAGATGGATTTATTCATTTATGAGCCAGTTTTGAGTGTATGTTCTTGAAAAGTCAGCTTCTTATCTAAATGAACACCAGTTTAGCAGTTGTAGTGTTGAACTAGGTAAAAAACGTTTAGCTCGTTTTTTAGTGAAAAAATTGCTTGAGTTTTTTCTTTATTAATTTGGATTTTCCATTTGTGGTAGTAGCTGAATAATTCCGCAAATTGAATTAGTAAAGTATTCACTATTTCGTCCGGATTTTCTGCGGATGTATAGATGGCTATATCGTCAGCATACATGGCAATATTGCAGTTATCAGTTGTAGGAGTGTCAGCTGTGTATATGTTGTAGAGAGTGGGACTGAATATTGCTCCTTGGGGGACACCAGCCGGGGTAGACCGAGGAGTAGATAACGTAGAATGAATTTTCACTTGAAAGTTTCTCTCGGACAGGAAGGATAGAATAATTTTGACTAAGTAAATCGGGAATGAAACGGCACAAAGTTTGTGGATCAGTCCTTTGTGCCATACTGAATCGAAAGATTTTCAATATGTAAAGCTATCATACCGGTGGACTGCTTGTTTAGTTGAGCCCAGTGGCTCACCAAAGGGTGGCGGGTTACGGGTTCAAACACCCCCCCCCCTCCCCCTTGGGTAAATAAGCTTAGCCAGCCCTGATAACTATTATACTCTGTCTGTGCTTAGTGACAGTTTCACTTTCCAACGGCATTTACTTCATTAGTTGCTTTCTTTTCTGGCCTGTAGGTATTGAAGGCGTTTCAATATATGTACTTGCAAACATGCATATACACTTTACGGTTCTAAGGAAGTCTACAAATACAGTGTAGATTCTTTCACACGTCAAGCGCATAATTTTATAATATGAATGAAAATATCATGAATGATTCAATTAAATAAAACCAGTTATGCAATCGGGCTAAAGTCTGCCAGAATTATTTTTGGAGGACTCCAACTTTGACCGGTGAAAAAGTATGATTAAGTATGATTACATATTCATATCTACACCGAAGCACTAGCAAACGTACCTAGTCAAGACTTCAAAAATATGAACCCCCCCTTATCAAAATCCTGCATACGCTACTGGTTGAGCCCATTTGACATGTTTCACTACTCGGCTTAACTGATGATTGATTGAAAATTTCGGTTGAAAACCAAATTGGAATTTAGGGATTATCTCATGGGTGTTCAGTTTTCTGCGAATTCGAGTAAGGATAATTTGTTCGAAGATTTTACTTAAGCCAGGGAGTAGGCTAATAGGACGATAACTAGTGGGATTGCTATGATCTTTACCAGGTTTGCAGATGGGTATTATAATAGCCTTCTTCCAGCGATGGGGGAAGTAGTCTATTTTGAGGCTTTTAAATCACATAATGTATATATATGGCCACGAGTTTAGCACACTTGGTACCTGTGACTTTTAAATGCAAATATTTTCGACTGTTATATGTTATTCATTCCAATTTTTTCCTGAGTTTTCCCCACGATGTGATGATTATGTCATGTTGGTTTCATGTGGTTATTGCCTTCCCATTCTTTTTTATTTGAGGTTAGTTGTGAATAAGATGGAAAAAAAGCTGGACACGAATTTAGCACAAAATAAAAACTTTATTATAATGCAAAAAAAAATAACAAAGAACAAATTTAAATGCAATAATTTAATACTTTGTCGGATATCCTTGATTTTTGATGACAGCAGCGCATCTCCTCGGTAGGCTCTCGACCAAGGTCATACAACGTTCCCTCGGAGTTGCGTACCAAGCTTTTTGAATTTCGATCCACAAATCGGCCATATTTTGAGGTTTTACTATGTGAATATGCTCGTTAACATCGTTCCACAAATTCTTAATGGGATTATTGAGATCAAGTGATTGGGCTGGCCACTTTAGAACATCATCGGTTCTCTTCCATTTATCCCTTCACTGTGCGCGAAGTGTGTTTTGGGTCATTGCCATGCATAAAACACCATCTAAGGGGCATGTTATCATCAGTAAATGGCATCATTGTGTTAACAATGATGTTTTTGTGTTTTGTGATCCGTTCTTGTGTCAATTTTATGTATGGGGCCAACACCGTACCAAGAGAAGGGAGTTCACACGATCACACTCCCACCGCCGTGGTCTTCAAAGTGTACTTTGGATGGTGCTGCATGTTTGAAGGACGCCATACGTATCGCTTACCGTCAGGTTCGAACCGACAAAACTTTGAATCGTCACTCCAAAGCACATTTTTCCAAAAAATCAACGGTTTTTGCAAGTGCTAACGGGCAAATGCCGAGACTTTAATTTTTTTTTTGACACAAGCGGCTTGTGCTGTGCTATGCATCCACGCAATTTTTTTTCATTGAGTCGTCGTCTTATTGTCCTTGAGGATACGTCAATGCCAAATTCCGACGAAATATCCCTTTTTATAACACTTGCACTTGAAAGTCACAGATAAGGAGTGTGCTCCACTCGTGGCCACCACTATATATATATATATATATATATATATATATATATATATATATATATGTATATATGTATATATATATATGTATGTATATATATATATGTATATATATATGTATATATATATATATATATATATATACCTAGTCATGCCATAAATATTGATATAACTGCAAATGGGACCTCTGCGAATGATAGCTCGCAGAAAGCTAATTGCTATGTTGGTAGTCCTGATTGTTGACATATGCTCTAAAAACGCGACAAATCTTGTCAGTGTAGCTTGAGCCGTAACGATGGAATGGCATAGCAAAGAGAACCGCATCGCAGTGGTTGCTTTACGCACATGTGGAATGGAGAAAGGTACTGGAGATGTAATAGACCTTGAAAAATTCCGACAAACCTCGCTCGGCTCTAAGCCACAAGCTATCAAAGCTGTAAGGTCCAGAATCGCAAAAAATCCTGACCGCAATCAGAAAATCATGTCTCATGAAATGAATATTGCGCCGAGAGGCAGAAGACAAACAGGACGCAGACTCAATGCCGCTTTAAAACGAAATAGGGTGGAAAAGTCAAAACAGCTGTTATCGAGATACGGTAACGGGCAGTACAAAAGAATATTTTTTACCGACGAGAAAATCGTTATCGTGACGGAATCCTTCAACAAACAAAATGATAAGATGTATGCACGGTCTTCTTAGGAGGCTACAGAAAAGATCCTGAGGGTTGAACGACGACATTATACAGCATCAGTGATGGTTTGTGGGCAGTATTAGAGGGTATGGTCTGTAAAAACCGCCACCACAACCTGGAGTCGGTAAAACAGGCGTTGAAAAAAGCTGTGGACAATTTCCCGATGGAAGTCGTACGAGAATCAATAGACAATTGGCCTGAAAGACTTCGGCGCTGTATTCTAGCAAAAGGCGGCCATTTTGAATAATATTTTTTTTATTATGTAGTGTGTTCGTATCACAATAAATGGTAAAAAAAATTAAAATTCAGCTAGTAGTTTCATTGATATAATTAAAATCTTGTATCAATATTTCTGGCACGACTAGGTATTGTCACGTTAGTGTCTTGGGAACATATGTGGGTCTGTACGTTGATGGTTTTAGTCAGTGAAACCTCATCTTTTAATAGCTAGAAGGCTAATAATGTCCTTTTAACGATTCCCTAATCACACCGCTATGAAAGAGTGTACCATTACAAAAATATACACCAGAAACAGAACATCACGCATACATAATATCACAATTTGCGGAAGAAGACCGACCAACCATGAACGCATCAAATTAATTCTATAGAAACACGGCGCTCATTTTCCATACATTTGATTTATTTGATTTGTAAACATCACTTTCCAATCAAACCAAATCAAAATCGCGATTTTTTTCGTCTGGTGACATATATTTCTGAATGTTTCTTCTTCGAAGCATGATAATCTTTTGCTGGGGTCAACTGATAATAAACAATCATACTCAGCAAATTGTTTCGATTCCATTTACAACATGTTGACTCATTTTACATATAAGAATTGTTTACAACATTTACAAATAATCTAGCATTTGTTTTGTTGCTCTTCAATTTTTTTTACATGTAAAATTTGAATATTGAATTTTTGTTCCAATAATTCTTTTGGGGTTTGTGATTTCACAATGATTTTTTCACCTCCGGATAGAATATTTATAACAAATTTCAATATGTAGTAGATTTTATTAGTCATAGTTATTACATCAATCATTTATAATGAAATCAAAAGATCTATATTAAATATATTGTAACAAAATCATTGCGTCATGAACACCTCAAATTATATTTGAAAGTAAAGTAGAGAAAAACAAAATTTGAAAGCTATATAAATTGATGCTATGCCAAAAATGAATCATAATTCTTCGATGGCTGCCTCCTACCAAGTGCTTGCGTTTTAGATTGTTGAGACATTTACTTAAAATAAATACGTAAAACTGAGATGAGATGTATATATGTATATATGGGGGAAAAAGTATGTTATATCCTCTTTAAATGATTGAAATTGGACACAATATTATGCCCAGGCTGCAGCGTGTATTGCAATAATGTGCGAATCATTCAAGGACTAAAATTCAGACAAATGAATAGGTCATTTGCTGTAATTTTGCTATGAAAAAATCAGCAGAATTGCTAATGTAATCGTTATCGCATTCGTAATAACTAAAATATTGATTAAGATGGAACATCATTTTCCATCAAACTTTCGATGCACGATCAATTTTGTTTCAATTATGTAATTATATTATTGTTCTTAAATAAGCTGCTACACGTATTGTGGTAACTGTAGTGGCCAATCAGAAGATTAGGAGGATTGACTGTATGTCTGATGGTATACAATCTAGCACAGTTTACATCAATGGTAAAGCAGAGTTAGAATCTTAACAATTTTAGTGAATGCGCTTCAATACACCCTTGGCGAATTTAAAATAAATAACTGGACGACGATAGTCGCTAAACAGCATTTAAACTGATTACTCGGAGATTGGAAAATGGAATACAGCGTCGAAGTCTGTCAGGCCACTGGTCTATTGATTCTCGCACGACTTCCATCGGGAAATTGTCCACAGCTTTTTTCAACGCCTGTTTTAACGACTCCAGGTTGTGGTGGCGTTTTTTTAACTGACCGTACCCTCCAATACCACAATTTGTAGTCGAGGGGGGGGGGGGGACTAAGGTCTGGACTGGCTGATGGTCACAAATTAACGCTGATAAACTCTGGAACATGGTGCCCCAGCCACTCTTGTGTGGTTTTCGCCTTGTGGGCAGGCGCAGAGTCTTGTTGGAAGTTCATTCTTTATTTTCAAACATGGTTCGGCTCAGGGGATCTACTACCTTCATTAAGGGGGGGGGGGTAAGGTATTAAAAGGCATTTTTTTAAATTCTTTTTAACTGAATGCATAATATCTCAAGAATATTGTGTCAAAATTTCAAGTCGATTCGAGAAAAATTGACGAAGTTATTGAGTTATGATAAAATTCGCTTATGAACGTTTTATACCAGATTTTGAACACTAAAACCACAACTCACGTTTTCAAAGTCGGTGCTCTTCATAACGTTAAAACTACTGCACCGATCCTTTTGAAATTTTGAACACAATCTCTGTACATAATTTACGAGGTAACGCTGGAGAGTTTTTTTCAAATTTGTTAATTTTTATTTTACAATAACAAATTAGTCGATTTTTTCGCAAAAAATTGCGTTTTCCCCTTGAAAGTGTTCCAAAAAAAAGTGAGAAATTGAAATTTCAAAACACCATCATTACCTGGGGAAAACTATTATCTAACGAATGAACTTTAATTTTTTTTTTTGATTTCAAATGATCCAGCACCAAGTTATGAGGGCGACCGCAATTCTTTTTCCGAGACACGTTCGAATAATTGCTGCCATTGCCGTATTTTTTAAATATTTTTTCGTGAAAATTTTATACAATATTCTTCGAATGTCATACTTGAATGTTTTAATACAGAGATTTTAACTGTGTCGTCACACAAAAAAATCATAAAAACATGCCCATTTTTTGTACGAATTAATCTTACCCCCTCCTTAAGATATCTGACTGATAGTTTTTGGCAGCTGTTTTGACGCCTGTTTCACAGAAATTGATAGAAGTGACACCTTCGTAGGACACTCCCCACCAAACCATCACTGATGCCGGATAATGTCCTCATGCAACCCTGTGGATCTTTTCTGCAGCCTCCTTAGAAGACCGTGCATATACCAGGTGTGGCTAGGAAATAACGGGACTGGTTTTCTGTGAGATAAACCGTGCGAGCCTCAAAGTCAAACGCCATATTGCCGAGTCGCCTGACATCGCCCCTCCACATTCCAGTCAGTTGGACGAGCTTAGCTTGCTCAGTCGGGCCTCAGCCTTCGTTCCTGTTGGACCGTGTATATGCCGCTCGTCGGAAAAATGGTAGGCGTCTTAATTGAGCAACGTGAAATTTTTAGTGAAGCTGGGTAAATCCGCAACAGGGACTTATTCTCTCTTACAACAAGTGTATAGGGAAGAATGTATGTCACGTACACGCGTTTTTAAATGGTATAAGTGTTTCAAAGAAGGGAGAGAAGATATTGAAGATGATACGCGCCCAGGAAGTCCTTCAACCTCGAAAACAGATGAAAACATCGAGAAAATAGGCAAAGTAATCCGTCAAGATCGCCGATTGAGTATCCGTGCAGTTGCCGAGACTGTGGGAATTGACAAAGCATCGGTTCGGCAAATATTACATGAAAATTTTAATATGAGGAAAGTGTGCTCGAAAAAGGTGCCAAAAATCCTCACGCCAGAACAAAAGGAGTCACGGATGGAAATCTGTTCTGACATCTTAAAAAACATTAGGAAATATGCTGAACTATTGAAAAGAGTTATTACGTGTGACGAATCATGGTTTTTTACCTATGACCCAGAAACTAAGCGCCAATCAATGCACTGGAAGAGTCCGGATTCACCACGAATGAAGAAAGCTCGAATGTCCAAATCAAAATTCAAGGTCATGATGATTGTTTTTTTTGACATCTGTGGAATTCTGTATGTAAATTGGGTTCCTGAAGGTCAAACCGTGAATAAACAATACTATCTTGAGGTTTTGGCCACCCTCCGTGAGCGAGTGCGAAGAAAGCGACCAGAGTTGTGGAAGAACAAGTCGTGGATTCTTCATCAGAACAACGCCCCACTGCACTGGTGGTTAAGACATTTTTGGCCAAGCATGGGCTCCCTATGGTGGAACATCCACCTACTCACCAGATCTGACTCTGTGTGATTTTTTTATGTCCCCAAAAGTGAAGGAAGTGTTGAAGGGGACCAAATTCGAAACTGTGGAAGCTGTGAAGCAAAATACGATGGAGACTATGAACATGCTAACAGAAAATCACTTAAAACATTGTTTTGAACAGTGGGAAATCCGAATGGAAAAGTGTAGGGATAGTGGAGGGGAGTATATTGAAGGTGATAAGGTGAAAGTTGTCCACGGTAAAGATTTTCTCGTCGGTAAAAAGTATTCCTTGTACTGTCCACTACCGTATCTCGATAGCAGCTGTTTTGACTTTTCCACCCTATTTCGTTTTAAAGCGGCATTGAGTCTGTGTCCTGTTTGGCTTCTGAAAGCTGCAAGCCTCAAGTCTTCTTTAATAATACGACTCATGGTTCTCGGCGCAATATTCATTTCACGAGACATCATTTTCTGATTGTGGACAGGATTTCTTGCGATTCTGGACCTTACAGCTTTGATGAATTGTGGCTTACGAGCCGAGCGAGGTCTGCCGGGATCTTTTACGGTCTATAACATCTCCAGTATCAATGAATAACGCTATAGTTCGATACACGAAAACGCGTGATTTTTAATGGATTCAGTGTTTCGAAAATTCGGCATTTCTCCATTCCACATTTGTGTAAAGCAATCACTGCGATGCGGTTCTCTTTGCTAGACCACTCCATCTTAACGGCTCAAGCTACACTGACAAGATTTGGCGCGTTTTTAGAGCATATGTCAACAGTCAGGACTACCAACATAGCAATTCGCTACCTGCGAGCTATCATTCGCAGAGGTCCCATTTGCAGTTATATCAATATTTATGGCATGACTAGGTATAACAGAATTCAGACAATGGTCGTTTCTCTATGTAATCATTTATTTTGGGTTTTGAACCTCCGTGTCTAGTCGACAACACCGCCCACTAGTGTTCTTTTGGTTCGCAACTTTGCTAACACTATTTTTGCACATTAATGGAGGTTCTTTTTTGTTTCCAGATTTCTGGCTGGTACCATCATAATTAGGATGCCGTCCGTGACCACAAAACCATGCTCCCCTATTTAATCGTTTCTCTGTTTTATCCTCGAAGAGCGATCATATCTGCCTCATGTTTCTATTCACTTAACTCCCCAACGTCCCTTTTTTTTAGTTTCAAATGATTTTAAGAAATGTTAACTAATAATTTCCAATTAATAAAATTACAGGATGGTGGCGAAGGTCATGTCGGCACTGTTCGTAATTTCGAGTCGTCCGAAGAAGTGGTTGTCGTTTGGGATAATGGAACGGCGGCCAATTATCGTTGCGCCGGTGCATATGATCTACGAATCCTGGATAGTGCTCCGACGGGCATTAAACATGAAGGCACCATGTGTGATACATGTCGACAACAGCCGATTTTCGGAATACGCTGGAAGTGTGCCGAATGTGTGAACTATGACTTGTGTTCGATATGCTATCACGGCGACAAGCATCATTTGCGACATCGATTTTGTCGAATAGCCACGCCGGGCGGCGAACGAATAATGCTGGAACCGCGACGGAAATCAAAGAAAATTGCCGTACGTGGCATTTTCCCGGGGGCTAGAGTTGTTCGCGGTGTCGACTGGCAATGGGAGGATCAAGATGGTGGTGTTGGACGTCGCGGAAAAGTCAATGAAATTCAAGATTGGTCGGCGGCCTCGCCACGATCGGCAGCCTATGTCGTTTGGGATAATGGTGCTAAAAATCTATATCGGGTTGGTTTCGAGGGAATGGCCGACCTGAAGGTGGTGAACGATGCAAAAGGGAATACAGTGTATCGTGATCATTTGCCGCTGCTTGGCGAAAATGGGCCCGGGAAAGGTCCACATGGCTTTCAGATTGGCGATAAGGTCACCGTCGACTTGGACTTGGAGATCGTGCAATCGTTGCAACATGGACATGGCGGCTGGACCGACGGGATGTTTGAGTGCTTGAACAACATGGGCAAAGTGGTGGGAATTGATGAAGACCACGACATTGTAGTCGCCTATATGAGTGGCAATCGATGGACCTTCAATCCTGCTGTTCTTACGAAAGTCGCTTCGCCAACGGTGAGTGCACCTGAATTTGCAGTTGGCGATATTGTGAAGATTTGCGGCGATTTGGAGACAATCAAAATTTTACAGCGAGGCCACGGAGAATGGGCAGATGCTATGCAGTTTGTAAGTAAATCAACACGTTTGTCGGGGCGCATATTAAATCTTAAATTTTGCTTTGCAGACACTGGGCAAGATTGGTCGCGTTCAGCAAGTCTACCATGACAACGATTTAAAAGTTGAGGTGGGCAGTACTTATTGGACATACAATCCGCTGGCGGTAACGAAAATTGTAAGTGATGCGATTGATCGCGAGGGCTGCATTTTAACGAATATTCGATTTATTTCCCTATTGTCAGGCATCCGCAACGGCTGAAGGCGGTTGCGTTCAAATCGCTTCGAACGGCGAACGACTTTCAGCTATACTCAAAAAACTTTTCGATACAACAGCGTCCGGCGATGCAACCGAAGAATTTGTCAAGGCTGCTGCGAACGGATTTGCGGTAAGTCGTGTATACATTTTAACGTTTCGATTCCAGGATCAAATAACTCCATCCTTTCAGCAAAAATGCGAAGAATATTTGACGGGAGCGTCGCCCAATACGTCGACAAATGGAACTGCCGATGTGAACGGAGTGTTTGCTGGTCACACTGCACTACAAGCAGCTAGTCAAAATGGACATATCGATGTTATTCAAGTACTTCTGCGTCACAGTGTTGACGTCGAAATCGAGGATAAGGACGGCGATCGTGCTGTACACCATGCGGCGTTTGGTGACGAGCCGGCAGTCATCGAGATTTTGGCCAAGTCTGGAGCCGATTTGAATGCTCGTAACAAGCGGCGGCAAACGGCTCTTCATATTGCCGTTAATAAAGGACATTTGAATGTGGTGAAAACGTTGCTGTCTTTGGGTTGCCATACAAGTCTACAGGATTCTGAGGGGGACACACCTCTGCACGATGCTATAACGAAGGAGCACGACGAGATGTTGTCACTGCTGTTAGATTACGGAGCTGATATAACTTTGACCAACAATAATGGGTTCAATGCTTTGCATCACGCTGCGCTCAAAGGAAATCCAAGGTAAGATTCATAGCTTTTATCGTCGCATGAAGAAATACAAACCGGAATCGTTTCAGTGCAATGCGCATACTGCTAACGAAGACCAATCGCCCGTGGATTGTTGAAGAGAAGAAAGATGACGGCTATACAGCCTTACATCTGGCTGCGTTGAACAATCACGTCGAAATCGCCGAGTTGCTAGTGCATATGGGCAAAGCGAATATGGACCGACAGAATGTGAACCTACAAACCGCATTGCATCTGGCCGTGGAACGTCAACACGTCCAAATTGTTAAGCTACTCGTGCTCGAAGGAGCGAATCTGAACATTCCAGACAAAGACGGCGATACACCACTGCACGAGGCGCTACGCCACCACACACTTTCGCAGCTGAAACAGTTGCAAGATGTGGAAGGATTCGGCAAACTTTTGATGGGCTTGCGAAATGCAACCGATAAAAAAGCGTCCGCTTCGATCGCTTGCTTTCTAGCGGCCAACGGAGCCGATTTGACGATAAAGAATCGTAAGCTGCAAACGCCCTTGGATTTATGTCCAGATCCGACGCTTTGTAAAACACTCGTCAAGTGTTACAACGAACGCAAAACCGATGATTTGGAGCTACCCGGAAATGTGGCCGGTAGCAGCACCAACACCAGCAATGCAACTGGTTTGCCAGCTCCTCAACTGATTATCGATCCAATTCCTCCGAATGTGCCAATAAGCAATGTGACGAATCTGGCGGCAGGACTGAATACATTGAATATAAACGATGTCAACGATATCGCGAAATCAAGCTCATTGGAGGAGTGTCTGGTGTGCTCAGATCAAAAACGTGATACTGTGTTCAAGGTGAATTGAATTTCGAACTTCCTTTTCGATATTAATATGATAAATTGAAATTTTCCAACAGCCGTGCGGTCATGTTTGCTGTTGCGATACATGCGCGCCGCGTGTAAAGAAATGTCTGCTGTGCCGCGAAGCGGTTTCGTCGCGTGAAAAACTCGACGAATGTCTTGTATGTTCCGACAAACGTGCTGCTGTATTTTTCAAGCCGTGCGGACACATGATAGCATGCGAAAGTTGCTCAACAATCATGAAGAAATGTGTTCAGTGTCGCACGCAAATCGAAGAAATGGTTCCGTATACATTGTGCTGCGGCGGAACGGGTACTATTGCCAAGGTAAATCAGAAACGTTATTAGAAATGTGCATCGAAATAATTGGATTTTCAGGTTTCGGCATTCGTCGAAGAAAAGAAAGACACCAACATCATGGTTGGCGTGAGTAAATGCGGAACGGGTGTGGCAATGAATAATACTGTGAATTCGACCGGAACACCCTCGACTGTTGGTACGACCATTATTAATGCTACACAGAACACAAATGTGAATAATTTTGCGCTGGACGATGTTCAAAAGTTGCAACAGCAATTGCAAGATATGAAAGAGCATGTAAGTACGCGTTGCTAATGCATTTAATAGTACAATCAATTTATTCATATTACATCAAGTGTGTAAAGATAGGCGTCTGTAAGTGTTAATTTAATTACAGTATAACTCCGATTATCCGAATTAATTGGGACCGGGGTCGATTCGGATAGTCGAAAATTCATCGGACATAGACTGGTAATAAAGAAAAACGAACTGTCACACACAGAATAAACTTTATTAAGTTTAACAAACACAGTTCTACAATATCTTGTCACTTGAACATCTCGATCAGAGTAAGTTGCCTCGACGTTGGAGCTCGTTTCCGTGCGACAAGGTCACGCAGGCGCCAGACGGCAAGAAGTTGTACATCGTCGCATTCGGGTTGCCGTTCCATCCATTTGAGGGCGTTATCGAACCACATAAACGCCTTGCTGTGAGATAGTACACTTTGGTTTTGTGCCTCTTCTCCTCCGGTCTCATTGTCGTCCTCTTCATTATACTGTTCGTCCATGGCACTCGCTGCGATTTCATCATCTGTCTGTATCTGGAACCCTTGATCTTTCTTATCACAGTGCAACCACTCTTCCATGTCAGCGACATCACACGCCGAACATTCCGCGATTTCATTAGCCATGTTTACAAATTCTTCCATTGACGGTAATTCCTGTTCGCCTTCATTAATTTCAGCGGTTGATTCTCGTTCCTTCGCCAGCTTTTCTAACTCAAGTTGTTGTTTTTTTGTTGATGTGCCGTTTATTTTATTCCAAGCTCGTTTCAGTGAAACACTTTTAACCATGTTCCAGGAATCTGCAATAATGTAGCAACAGTCTTTCAAGTTGATTTTTTTTGTACAAATTCAAAACCCGTTCTTCGTTGTTCTCTTCAGCCAGAAGCAATTTACGAAGCAACTGTTGTCTGTTGAAACGTTTCGTGCACTCAATAACACCCTGGTCCATGGGCTGCAGCAGACTTGTGACGTTGGGTGGTAAAAAGAGACACTTAAATTTCCCTTCTTCTCTCACGAGAAGCTCAAGTGATGGATGCGTTGGTGCATTGTCAATAATTAGCCAAACTTTTCCCTTTTTTCCTGTTTTCTTTTTAAACTTTTTTGTTTCAGGAATAAAGGTTTTATCATACCACTCCAAAAAAATACTGCTGTCCATCCATGCACTCTTCTGATTTGTGTAGGTCACTGGTAACTTGGCTACGTTCTTAAAAACCCTCGGCTTCTTTGCTTTGCCGATCAATAATAGAGGAAGGCGATGGGTACCAGTAGAGTTAGCGCAGACCATTATGGTGACGCAATCTTTACTGACTTTGTGGCCGGGAGCACTCTGTTCCCTTTTAGATGCTAGGGTTTTTCTCGGTAAAGCTTTCCAATTCAAACCAGTCTCATCAGCATTGTAAACAAGATCAGGTTCGTAGTTTTCAGTTTCTTTTTTAAAGGTGTTCACAAATTTATTAGCAGCTTCACTATCAGCAGAAAGTTTTTCACCAGCAATATCCAGTTCCCGAATGCCGTGCCTATTTTTGAAATTGCGGATACATCCAGTGCTTGCCTTGAAACCAGCTACACCAATTTTTTCACTGAACATTCGCGCCTTTTCACATAAAATCGATCCTGAAATCGATTGTTCAATAGATCGTTGCTGCAGAAACGACGTAAAAACAGCTTTCTCAAGCTGTTCATCCTTTGCCATTTTCATTACTTTTCGTGACGAACATCCATCATCAGTTTTCAACGCAGTCATAAAACTTTAAAAAAAAATTCACTGTTATTTTTAATATCAGTTATTGTAGCCGCCCCGACACCAAATCTATCTGCCAGTACCTTTCCCGCCACACCTTTTTTCAACTGCTTGATTATTTCCACTTTGTCCTTTAGTGAGAGGACGACACGTTTCCGCTTTGCACTCATTTTGGTTATTCGCTTGTCATATAACCGTTCAAAATAGCGATCCGCACAATGAGAGAGGGAGGAGCTCACTGACAGTAATTCAGTGTTATTGAGTTGAAGAAAAAAAAACGTTCCAACGTTCCGTTTCAAAATTTGGGTCTTCGAAAACAGGGCAGTCCCCTATTTTGCCCTTATGGGTTTTTGGATCGACCACGTTGCGTGGTGAACGTAACACTATGTTTCGCTTTATAAGAGTTGCTAATTGCAGTTTTGCCGTATCTTATGAATTATGAAAAAAAATCACTCTAACGAACCACTCTAAGGATTTCTTCTGGAAATTTTCTCATTTCTCAGCCAGTCTACTGCCTTGTAAATCGCAATGACCTCTGCCTGAAAGACGCTGCAGTGGTCTGGTAATCGGAAGGATAGTTTCAGGCCTAGCTGTTCTGAGAACACGCCACAGCCAACTCTTCCATTCATTTTTGATCCATCAGTCTAGATGTCGACCGATTCCTGTATCCCATCTCTTTCTGTGGTCCAGTCCTCCCTACTCAGGATGATTGACCTGAAACCATGGTAAAAACAGAATCGGAGAAGCAAGGTCTACTATCCCTGGCGTTGGTCCATGCCTCTGTAGTATTGTGGAGTGACCAATTTTTCCTTATGCCAGAGTCGTAGAGCTTTCAACCGAACCGCAGAGGACTTGGCCTGCTGTCTCGTAAGGAGCTCCATCGGAAGCCAATTTAATAGCATAATATAATGCCTTTGTCGGGGTAGACCGTAGAGCCTCGGTAATTACAGTAGCAGGCCACCAAATAACTGCGCCATACAGAAGGATTGATTCTACTACCGCCGTATAGAGCCACGATACAGTTTTGGGTTTCAGTCCCCACCTTTTCCCAATAGCTCTTTTGCAGCAATAGATTGCGCATGCCGCTTTACGCGCTTTCTGCTGTGTTCGCTTTCCGTGCGAGTTTAGAGTCCAGAATTAGACCTAAATATTTGATCTGATAGGATGGGTTGAGACTTATCAAGTTTAGGTGGGACAAATCGTGGAATTTTGTACCTTCTTGTGAAGAGCATAAATTCCGTCTTTTGCGGATTAATCTTTAAACCGCACTCTTTTCTCCAGTTGGTAAGAATACCTTGGGCAAAGTTTAGTCTTTCAGATAGGATGTTAACGAATTTGCCCGATTTTGCTATTGCAACATCGTCGACTTTGCAGCCAGTCGCTTCTATTTTTGAAAGGAGTTTGTCCACCACTAGGTTCCATAGAAGGGATGATAGCACTCCACCTTGTGGTGTGCCTCTGCAAATCCTCCTTCTTAAGGTACTGTTTCCCAGTGTGCAGTTCATGTTCCTGCTGCTAAGCAGTTGTCCAATGAACCCTATCAGGTTGTCATCGGAATTGCTTTCTCCGAATGTTTTGCCAATTTGTTGACATTGTTGAAAACCCCTTCAATGTCTAGAAAAAACGCTTGCGCGTATTCTTTGACGCTTAGCGATTTTTCGATGGAGCTGGTGAGCGAGTGAAGAGCTGTTTCAACCGATCTCCCTTTTGTGTATGCATGCTGCGCATTGGAGAGTGGTTTCAGAGCAGCTCTCAGATGGATCTCTATTAGTCGTTCCAGAGGTTTCAGCAGAAAAAAGATTAGACTGATAAGTCTGTAATTCTTAGGTGAGGAGTAGGATGTCTTGCCCGCTTTAGGTATGAAGACTATTGTAACTTCTTTCCACCGCACATGCTTTGAAAATGGCGTTCAGCCATGGCAGTGCTATATTGATACCCTGCTGGATCTCAACAGTTTAGATGTTGTCCATGCCAGGGGATCTAAAAGGTTGAAAAGTGGTGATTGCACATCGTACGAGCCTGTCATTTACAGGCACAGTGGTTGGCATACAGCCCGGGAGCGTATGTGGATCCGCTTTGCCAGCCGCACCCTCACTACCCGAGAAGTGCGTATCCACGAGAACAGACAACGTCTCTGAGCTGGATTTCGTCCAGACTCCATTTGCGTCTTACTTTAGATCTTTAGTTATTATTTTCCATAAGAAAGTAAGTCAGCAAAATTTCATAAAATTTCAGTTTTCTATTTTTCGAAGCAAACAGAAAAATTGGCAACATTTTTCTTCGGAAGTTTTCAAGCAGAAAGTAAGGCTTTCTGTCAAGATAATCATTTTTATAGGTTAGGACATCACTTTAGCGTTTAACACGGTCGCGAAAGTCAAAATTAGCAAATTTTTTCCGGTTGTTTTAGGTTCTCATTTTTTCGTGTAAAACTGGAAGCATTGTGGGCACTTGTTAATACATTTCTAAAAAGATACATTGACAGGCTATCAAACGCATCCTTTTTCAAAAGTCTACACATAAAAATCAAATAGTTATGGCGGTTTACACGTGCCAGGTCGTGGGTGAGGAGCGTGGTTACTCCCCCTCCCTTATATTATCTCGAAACCCCTTCCGATTTACCACCCCCCTCCCATACGATTTTTTGCTCAAAAGACTTCAAGGATTCCGTGGTTTCATTTAATGCCATCAACTCCGAAACACCCTATATATATATATATATATATATATATATATATATATATATATATATATATATATTATACATATATATACAGTACCTGGCCAATGAATTATACTCAAACCAATCATTAGCATATTAGCCTTAAAATTTTTCAGTTGACAATAATATACAGCATGTTTTTTTTTAGTTTTTATTGAATATTCTTCAATTCATTTAAATTAGTATTTAAAGTAAAGGACATTCAAATATAAATAAAAATTAGTATTTCGTCCAACTACCTCGATTTTTTACTAAATCTCTTATGCGAGTTTCCATACTTTTTATGTTATTTTCTGCAGTTTTTTTGATTAGATCATCATGAAACCATACTTCTTTAATAGAATTAATTAATTCTGCTTTATTGCGATTACTTTTTTTTTGAAACTTGTTTTTTTAAAACTGCCCATACATTCTCGATGGGATTCATGTCCGGTGAATTCCCTGGCCTTTATATTATTTTCACTTTGGAATTTTTTTCACGCATTTAGCAGTGTGGCAGGGTGCGCCGTCCTGCATAAATATATATTGGTCCTTTTCTTCGAACCAATTCGCCACTTGAGGAAGAAAAACATCCTTTAGAACTCTCAGATACTGGTCGGAGTTCATGGTACAGTCCGAAGTGGATTGAAGAGAGCGTCCTTTATGGTCCAAATCCTTCGATTATTACTCATAAATGAACAGAAAACTCCTTTTTAGTTGCATTTCAGCTAACAACGAAATCACATTTACAATATGTAAGTGAATTAAGAATTACTTTATGTTCTTTACAAGCACAAAACTACACGACGAACTTAACTCGAGGACCCGTACCTTCGACAAAATATAAGGCTCCGAGTCCTTTCCCAGAAATCACACCCCATATCATGACTGCTATTGGGTGCTTTACCCTTTGCTCAATACATTGAGGCAACAGTCTTTCATCTGGTCTCCTTCTTACATAAATTGCTTGCTCTTCAGTCACTTCGATTCGGCATTCATCAGAGAAGCAAACCTGTGAGATGATTACAAATATTTAATATCCTTTAGTTAAAAAAAAATGTTTACATTTTCCCAGTCAGATGTTGAGAAGTGTTTATGCGTCTTTGCCCAAGCCAGTCTTTTCTTTATCATTGCAGGAGTTAACTTCGGTTTTTTGGTTATCCTCCTGCAGTCCAAATGCGCTTTTTTCATCCGACGTCTTAGAGTGCGCTCTGAAATTTCAACGCCCTGTTCCGAAACCATTTTATGGACCACTTTTATTGGACTCTTTCTGTTCCTTTCAACAATTGAAACAACCTTCCTGTCAGTTCGTGGTGTTGTTTTTCGTACACTTTTGCAATGCTCCCTCTTGTCCAATCGAATATCTACTCCATTATCTACCATTTTTTTTTTACTGACGATTGTGAAATATTGCACATTTCAGCAATTTTCCGTTGCGAAAAAGGCTTTTTCTTTAATAAATTTGCCACGATTCCTTTTGTGTCACTAGAAATGTCTTTTTTTCCCCATTATGACCGAATTTTTACTACTACACACTAAGCACTGTTAAAAAAATATTACTTTTAAGTTTTTACCAAAATATCCGTTAAAATCCTATTCTTACATCTTGTGAGTGAAGACAGACTCACAAGAACCATTTAAATGTTAAAAGGACCTTTTAACACTCGCTTATATACAAAACGGAAATTTTAAAATGTCCATAAAATAAGTGTGCCTGCAAATTTCTCTAGAATAATATGAATTAAGATAATAAAAATAAGGTAATAAATGCATAGAAAAACAGCCAGGGTATTTACTGCTCTTAAAATATGGAAATACCCACAAGGGACTTGCACCTGTGGTCATTATTGTTTCATTTCGAAGAAACATACTTTTAGTATAATTCATTGTCCAGGTACTATATATATATATATATATATATATATCAGTGGCGAGGCATTCATATAAGCCGATTTCCATCGGCTTCCCTTTCCAAATATGTTCCAAAAGTGTCTAAAACTTCAGTTTTATAAGGGAATTAAGGGTTTATTTACTTGCATGCATCACTGTAAACATGCACAATCGTTCCACTTGATCTCAGTGTTTATTCCATCATACTCCATTCTCTTCATTCTACACATCCTCATAGTTTCATAAAAGCCAGCAAAGCGATCAACATCTGTAAGAGTTGCAGCAAAGCTTTCCGAGTCTCGAATTCATCAATAATTGAAGGTGCCGTGGGCATTCAACTCCCGTTTGTTGGAATGGCAACTCGGATATGTAGGATATGGAAACAAATCAAAAAGCCGGTAGCGTTCCCGGCTTTGCGAATCATCTGTGAAAATTGATGCTAGAAAATCATCGGCTTACCCACAGTAATTTTTCACCCCTCGCTACTGATATATATATATATATATATATATATATATATATATTCACCACGCAGTGCGTCACTACAATCCTTTATCCGCTCATTAATAGAAAGTCCAATTTTTTTACACCTAACAAGCTCTTCATCGACAAGGTTACATTTCAGCCAATTGTTTATTACGCAGCACCCGTTTCGGGACGATGTGCAAATCAGCATAAAGGTAGGCTTCAAATCCTCCCAAGGAAATGCCTAAAAAGTATACTTGACAAACCCGTGAGACTTCTCGACTGCACAGCTACATCAATTGGCTCATGTCGTGACGGTTAAAGATCTCGCAAGCAAGCGGTGTCATGCATTCCTTTGGAAAAACAGCCATGATTGACTCGAGCTCATAACTTTCTACATTCTACAGCCATCTAGATGTTTAAGCTGATCCTAAAGGTAGTTTTAAGCTGGGCAAGTTGTTAGATGTAAGCAGTCGCAACCCAGATTTTTTATACGTTTTTCCTTACAAATTTCACAAACTTCGAGGGTGATCCGATAAGTACTTAGCCTCACCGCCCGATGGCGTCACTATCGCAAAAGAAATTTACTATCGTGTAGTATTTTCTCGTAGACGGCTACTGTCGAAATTTCAGCCCCGAATCGGACTCGTACTTTTAGTTTCACTGCGTGTGAAAGCGAGTATATCAGCGAATTTTAGAAAAATGGAAAAAAGGCAATATCGGGCGATGATTCGATTCTTGTTTTTCGAAAAGAAATCGCGCAGCGACATTAAAGAGCGCTTGGATGCTGTGTACGGTGACTCTTCTCCATCGATATTGACCGTCAAACATTGGTTTAACGAGGTTCAACGTGGTCGCACGTCGGTTTTTGATGAGCCATGCCCAGGTGCCTCGAAAACAGTTACCACGGAGGATAACGTGACAAAAATCCATGATCTCGTATTGGCAGATCGCCGATTGAAGTTGCGCGAGATAGCTGAGATAGTAGGCAACTCAAAAGATCGCGTGGGTCATGTCCTGCATGAAAAATTGGGACCTGGAAAAGCTGCCGGCACGATGGGTGCCGCGTTTGCTCACTCCGGACCACAAGCGCAACCGTAAGACCACTTCGGAGCAGTATTTTACGCTGTTTAAGGGCAATCCAAAAGAGTTTTTTCGTCGTTTCGTGGCCGCCGACAAAACATGGATCCACTGGTATACATCAGACACCAAGGAACAGTGGACTTCACCCGGCTAACGTGTTCCGAAGAAGGCGAAGACTGTCCTTTCAACCGGAAAGATGATATCCACCGTTTTCTGGGATTCACAAGGTGTGATCTTCATCGACTACCTGGAGTTGAGCAAAACGGTCACAGGGCTGTACTATCCCTAATTATTGGGCCGATTCGACGCCGAATTTCAGAAAAAACGGCCCTATTTGACGAAGAAAAAAATGCTTTTCTAGCATGACAACGCACCGGCTCACACCTTCGCCCTCGGGCTACGAATTGCTGCCCCATCCAACGTATTCTCCAAATTTGGCTCCGTGCGACTTTTTTTTTGTTATTTCCAAACATGAAAAAGCACTCGCCGGGCAGAAATTTGAGTCGATGAGGTGGTCATCGCCGCCACGGAGGCCTACTTTGCAGACCTCGAGAAAACGTATTTTTCAGACGGGTTAAAGAAGTTGGAGCATCGCTGGGGCAATTGTATCGAACTAAAAGGAGACTATATTGAAAAATAAATCGTCACTTTTCCAAAATTTTCGTTTTTCTTTTGTACGCTAAGTACTTATCCGACCACCCTCGTATATACTTAGTGAATACTTATCTGGAATGTCCAACTGAAAAGAACCGCAGATGTAAAGACTGTAGCCCGCCCGTATCTCTAGTACACGTGTCTAAAACAGTACTGCGCTGATACACGGTCTTTGAGACGAATGCGCTGATACCAGACATAAGTCTCAGTAGCGCAGTGTATCGTCATCGTTAGCGCAGCAGAAGAGGCAATCAATGTGTTGGCGTTTGAGCTGAGTTGTCTAGTTCGACGCATCGAGCAACGCAATTCAAGAACTTTGATACGCAGCGTTAGAAGCAAAATTGTGGCTAGTGAGTCAGTCAGGATATTCCATTGCGTTGTGGAGCAATAGCGCCAGCGCACTGCGCTAATACCGGGACTGGCGTAGCAGTCAAGGTATCAGCGCAGTAAAAATTCAATGAGCATAGCATAAGTCTTAGTACCATCACGAAATTGTGTTGCAACAATAATAAAAACGTTTTTATTTATCTATATATTTAATAAACATTAATTAAACAATAATAAGCATTTTATCGACGTGTAATTGTATTATCCTTTCATATATATATTTTTTTGTGGATATTCGTAAAACAAGTCACACTTTTCACTCATTTTCAGACAACGTGTCCAGTTTGTTTCGATCGTCTAAAGAATATGGTGTTCCTGTGCGGTCACGGTACATGTCAAATGTGTGGCGATCAAATTGAAGGCTGCCCGATCTGCCGAAAGACTGTCGAAAAGCGAATTTTATTATATTAGTTAAGTTAGTTTACAAAATAAGTGACATACACACACACACGCATATAGAAATATGTTTACTTTAAAAAACAGTCGCGCACGTTCTAATAATAATCTTCAATATACATATATTAACTTTCCTACTTATTGTCTCTCTTGTATGTAGAGTAAAAAGCGAACAAAAAAAGGGATAATTTATAAATGATATATATAATATTGTAATCAAAAATTTTTGTTTTTTCTTATCTACTACTTACACACGTCACATTGAACGGGTTAATTTTTCGCGAAAGAATGTTAATCATGATCGTCCTAATACGCGGCCCAAATGTGTTTTGTTAAAGCAATCCCGAAATGCTACACATATAATTGTTTAAGCTTTATTAAAAATAATGCCTTATTTTGTTTATAGCGTATCATCGATGCTTCCGTTCATTGTTGTTAGGCTACAATTGGATATATGTTACAATGTCCCAAAGTGTTTCTATTAGTTCAAATAGATAATTGTCGCCATTATATTTCAATATTTGTTTTGAAGAAAAAAACGTTATGCGATCAGTTTTTCTTCCGCTTCTACATCGCTATATATCTATATATACAAATAATCCATTTTTTTATACATAAGAAATAAAGAAAATCAAAATTGTAGTAAATAAACGTTGAAATCGATCATTGCCTGTCTGTCTGTCTGTGTCTTAAAAACGCAGTCGAAACAGGCTTGAAAACAGTATTCGGAAACAGAATTATCTACAAATCACATTTAAAATGAATGTGTGTGGCTCGCCGTCGTATGGATTACGGCGACAAAGTTTTGGATACTGAGTATGAAAAAGAAACTTAAAAAAACATTTTTCAGAATAAAGAATATGTTGTCTATAAACATGATTGTTTTATTCGAAACTGACGGGCTCCCGATTTCTGGATTCATATTGCAACGCAAAAATTGATGTCTTTAAATTGGCTTACGACAGAAATATCACTTCACATTTATTTTCCAAATATATATTTCCTTGCACGTACACTAAAACATCGGTAAAATTACTTCACTGATCCACTGTACTGACGATTGAAGCGTCACTCATCGACACCCGCCACCGTCTGCGCTATAAGTTTAAGGTTCGCCATTTGCACTATGACGTGTCGGGTTCTCGTCTCTGGATGACGTTGAGTGAAGTTGATATCCTCCATTGCGACAATGTTTTGTGGCGCTGAGAGAACAGACCGAGTGCATGTCGGGAATATTTTACACACTGTTAAATACTATTTTAGGGCAGGAATGAGTCGGGCAGGAAACAGTCGGCCAGAAAAGAGTTGGGCAGGAAACAGTCGGCCAGGAATGAGTTGGGCAGGAAAGGGTCAGCCATGACGATTAGCATTAAGTTTTTGCACTGTTTTATATAATTTGAATACAAAAAAAAATTGCATACGATGCAAGGAAAAAATTGTCTTCACGTTTTCAACAGCTACTATTGGAAAATTGAAATATTTGTGTTGTCATCCGCTTCGATATTGCGGCGCGCACACGGGCATGAATTGACCTTTGATCTGATTCAGGAGTCGCTCTATGGACATTTTATAGCGAAGAAACGTCCTAAAATTTTATCATGCTGCACAAATGGCATACATATATCCTCACCAGTGTGGATGTTAGAATATTTGTACTTTTCCCTGAAAAATCCAGGTATTTAAACAGGTACCATCCCCTCTAGACCACAGCGAATCTGTAAAAAAACAGATTACATTTGGCAGCTGAAAGGGCGTACACTGAATTTTGCAGTAAAAGTTGTGGAATAACTTTTATTACAATAATTGACCAGACCTCCCTCTCAAAAAATTCGGGAATATAAATAAATAAATCGAAATATTTAAGTTATTTTAAAAAACTCGTTTTTTCCTACTTTTCTCACGTTTAACTTTAAAACGATTCATTTTAGAGTAAAGTTTTGCGGCAATAAATGTTGCGTAATTAAATTTTCTATAAGATAAAATTGATTAAAAAATTAAAAAAAAAAATTTACCCTTGCCGAAAAATACCAATAAATATGAAAGAGGCGGAAAACCTTTTTTTAGAACTTAGAATGCACTAAGGATCTTCATAATTCGCATAAGAAATCCTATTCTTACCGGATGATTAGGGCCGACCACAGGAATTTTTGCTGAATTTGCTGATAAACTCTATAACATTGCTGGGCGGGTAGAAGAATGGTGCAACCAGACTGAATCCGCAACCGCCAAAACCAAAATTCGTCAAATGCTAGATCCGTCAGATACTAAACCACCCAGATATAAAATCTCCCAGTTCCTAGATCCCCCTGATCCAAAATCTACCAGATCCAAAATCCTCCAGATATGAAATCCCCACATATAAAATCCCCCAGGTCCTACATCTTCCATATTCTAAATCCCCCAGATCCTAAATCCACCATACCCAGAATACCCCGGGATCCTAAATACACCAGATTCTAAATCCCCCGTTTCAAAAATCCCCCGGGATCCCAAATACACCAGATTCTAAATATTCTAGATCCTAAATCCCCCGGGACCCTAGATCCCAAGATCAAGATCCCCCGGATCCTTAATCCGCGATCCTATCCCCCATATCCAGAATCCCCTGGGATCCTAAATCCCCTGGGATCCTAAATCCCCCATTTCAAGAATTCCCCGGGATCCTAAATCCCCCATATCCAGAATCCCCCGGGATCCTAAATCCCCCGGGATCCTAAATCCCCGAGATTCTAAATCCCCTATATCAAAAATCCCCCGGGATCCTAAATCCCGCATATCAAGAATCCCCCGGGATCTTAAATCCCCCATATCAAGAATCCCCCGGAATCCTAAATCCCCTATATCAAGAATCCCCCGGGATCCTAAATCCCGCATATCAACCATCCCCCGGGATCCTAAATCCCCCATATCAAGAATCCCCCGGGATCCTAAATCCCCCATATCAAGAATCCCCCGGGATCAATCCAACTGCGAGCAAATGACCCGAAAAATGGCTCAAAACGTGCGGAGCACCCTAGCGGTCGAGGAAATCCAGTTTTTTCCGCGAAAAAATCAAAGGCTCGCGAACGCCAGCCAAAACATGTCACAATCCAACTGCGAGCAAATGACCCGAAAAATGGCTCAAAACGTGTGGAGCACCCTAGCGGTCGAGGAAATCCAGTTTTTTCCGCGAAAAAATCAAAGGCTCGCGAACGCCAGCCAAAACATGTCACAATCCAACTGCGAGCAAATGACCCGAAAAATGGCTCAAAACGTGCGGAGCACCCTAGCGGTCGAGGAAATCCAGTTTTTTCCGCGAAAAAATCAAAGGCTCGCGAACGCCAGCCAAAACATGTCACAATCCAACTGCGAGCAAATGACCCGAAAAATGGCTCACAACGTGCGGAGCACCCTAGCGGTCGAGGAAATCCAGTTTTTTCCGCGAAAAAATCAAAGGCTCGCGAACGCCAGCCAAAACATGTCACAATCCAACTGCGAGCAAATGACCCGAAAAATGGCTCACAACGTGCGGAGCACCCTAGCGGTCGAGGAAATCCAGTTTTTTCCGCGAAAAAATCAAAGGCTCGCGAACGCCAGCCAAAACATGTCACAATCCAACTGCGAGCAAATGACCCGAAAAATGGCTCAAAACGTGCGGAGCACCCTAGCGGTCGAGGAAATCCAGTTTTTTCCGCGAAAAAATCAAAGGCTCGCGAACGCCAGCCAAAACATGTCACAATCCAACTGCGAGCAAATGACCCGAAAAATGGCTCACAACGTGCGGAGCACCCTAGCGGTCGAGGAAATCCAGTTTTTTCCGCGAAAAAATCAAAGGCTCGCGAACGCCAGCCAAAACATGTCACAATCCAACTGCGAGCAAATGACCCGAAAAATGGCTCACAACGTGCGGAGCACCCTAGCGGTCGAGGAAATCCAGTTTTTTCCGCGAAAAAATCAAAGGCTCGCGAACGCCAGCCAAAACATGTCACAATCCAACTGCGAGCAAATGACCCGAAAAATGGCTCAAAACGTGCGGAGCACCCTAGCGGTCGAGGAAATCCAGTTTTTTCCGCGAAAAAATCAAAGGCTCGCGAACGCCAGCCAAAACATGTCACAATCCAACTGCGAGCAAATGACCCGAAAAATGGCTCAAAACGTGCGGAGCACCCTAGCGGTCGAGGAAATCCAGTTTTTTCCGCGAAAAAATCAAAGGCTCGCGAACGCCAGCCAAAACATGTCACAATCCAACTGCGAGCAAATGACCCGAAAAATGGCTCAAAACGTGCGGAGCACCCTAGCGGTCGAGGAAATCCAGTTTTTCCCGCGAAAAAATCAAAGGCTCGCGAACGCCAGCCAAAACATGTCACAATCCAACTGCGAGCAAATGACCCGAAAAATGGCTCACAACGTGCGGAGCACCCTAGCGGTCGAGGAAATCCAGTTTTTTCCGCGAAAAAATCAAAGGCTCGCGAACGCCAGCCAAAACATGTCACAATCCAACTGCGAGCAAATGACCCGAAAAATGGCTCACAACGTGCGGAGCACCCTAGCGGTCGAGGAAATCCAGTTTTTTCCGCGAAAAAATCAAAGGCTCGCGAACGCCAGCCAAAACATGTCACAATCCAACTGCGAGCAAATGACCCGAAAAATGGCTCAAAACGTGCGGAGCACCCTAGCGGTCGAGGAAATCCAGTTTTTCCCGCGAAAAAATCAAAGGCTCGCGAACGCCAGCCAAAACATGTCACAATCCAACTGCGAGTAAATGACCCGAAAAATGGCTCACAACGTGCGGAGCACCCTAGCGGTCGAGGAAATCCAGTTTTTCCCGCGAAAAAATCAAAGACTCGCGAACGCCAGCCAAAACATGTCGCAATCCAACTGCGAGCAAATGACCCGAAAAATGGCTCAAAACGTGCGGAGCACCCTAGCGGTCGAGGAAATCCAGTTTTTCCCGCGAAAAAATCAAAGGCTCGCGAACGCCAGCCAAAACATGTCACAATCCAACTGCGAGCAAATGACCCGAAAAATGGCTCACAACGTGCGGAGCACCCTAGCGGTCGAGGAAATCCAGTTTTTCCCGCGAAAAAATCAAAGGCTCGCGAACGCCAGCCAAAACATGTCACAATCCAACTGCGAGCAAATGACCCGAAAAATGGCTCACAACGTGCGGAGCACCCTAGCGGTCGAGGAAATCCAGTTTTTCCCGCGAAAAAATCAAAGGCTCGCGAACGCCAGCCAAAACATGTCACAATCCAACTGCGAGCAAATGACCCGAAAAATGGCTCACAACGTGCGGAGCACCCTAGCGGTCGAGGAAATCCAGTTTTTTCCGCGAAAAAATCAAAGGCTCGCGAACGCCAGCCAAAACATGTCACAATCCAACTGCGAGCAAATGACCCGAAAAATGGCTCAAAACGTGCGGAGCACCCTAGCGGTCGAGGAAATCCAGTTTTTTCCGCGAAAAAATCAAAGGCTCGCGAACGCCAGCCAAAACATGTCACAATCCAACTGCGAGCAAATGACCCGAAAAATGGCTCAAAACGTGCGGAGCACCCTAGCGGTCGAGGAAATCCAGTTTTTTCCGCGAAAAAATCAAAGGCTCGCGAACGCCAGCCAAAACATGTCACAATCCAACTGCGAGCAAATGACCCGAAAAATGACTCAAAACGTGCGGAGCACCCTAGCGGTCGAGGAAATCCAGTTTTTTCCCGCGAAAAAATCAAAGGCTCGCGAACGCCAGCCAAAACATGTCACAATCCAACTGCGAGCAAATGACCCGAAAAATGGCTCACAACGTGCGGAGCACCCTAGCGGTCGAGGAAATCCAGTTTTTTCCGCGAAAAAATCAAAGGCTCGCGAACGCCAGCCAAAACATGTCACAATCCAACTGCGAGCAAATGACCCGAAAAATGGCTCACAACGTGCGGAGCACCCTAGCGGTCGAGGAAATCCAGTTTTTTCCGCGAAAAAATCAAAGGCTCGCGAACGCCAGCCAAAACATGTCACAATCCAACTGCGAGCAAATGACCCGAAAAATGGCTCACAACGTGCGGAGCACCCTAGCGGTCGAGGAAATCCAGTTTTTCCCGCGAAAAAATCAAAGGCTCGCGAACGCCAGCCAAAACATGTCACAATCCAACTGCGAGCAAATGACCCGAAAAATGGCTCACAACGTGCGGAGCACCCTAGCGGTCGAGGAAATCCAGTTTTTTCCGCGAAAAAATCAAAGGCTCGCGAACGCCAGCCAAAACATGTCACAATCCAACTGCGAGCAAATGACCCGAAAAATGGCTCACAACGTGCGGAGCACCCTAGCGGTCGAGGAAATCCAGTTTTTCCCGCGAAAAAATCAAAGGCTCGCGAACGCCAGCCAAAACATGTCACAATCCAACTGCGAGCAAATGACCCGAAAAATGGCTCACAACGTGCGGAGCACCCTAGCGGTCGAGGAAATCCAGTTTTTTCCGCGAAAAAATCAAAGGCTCGCGAACGCCAGCCAAAACATGTCACAATCCAACTGCGAGCAAATGACCCGAAAAATGGCTCAAAACGTGCGGAGCACCCTAGCGGTCGAGGAAATCCAGTTTTTTCCGCGAAAAAATCAAAGGCTCGCGAACGCCAGCCAAAACATGTCACAATCCAACTGCGAGCAAATGACCCGAAAAATGGCTCAAAACGTGCGGAGCACCCTAGCGGTCGAGGAAATCCAGTTTTTTCCCGCGAAAAAATCAAAGGCTCGCGAACGCCAGCCAAAACATGTCACAATCCAACTGCGAGCAAATGACCCGAAAAATGGCTCACAACGTGCGGAGCACCCTAGCGGTCGAGGAAATCCAGTTTTTTCCGCGAAAAAATCAAAGGCTCGCGAACGCCAGCCAAAACATGTCACAATCCAACTGCGAGCAAATGACCCGAAAAATGGCTCACAACGTGCGGAGCACCCTAGCGGTCGAGGAAATCCAGTTTTTTCCGCGAAAAAATCAAAGGCTCGCGAACGCCAGCCAAAACATGTCACAATCCAACTGCGAGCAAATGACCCGAAAAATGGCTCACAACGTGCGGAGCACCCTAGCGGTCGAGGAAATCCAGTTTTTTCCGCGAAAAAATCAAAGGCTCGCGAACGCCAGCCAAAACATGTCACAATCCAACTGCGAGCAAATGACCCGAAAAATGGCTCACAACGTGCGGAGCACCCTAGCGGTCGAGGAAATCCAGTTTTTTCCGCGAAAAAATCAAAGGCTCGCGAACGCCAGCCAAAACATGTCACAATCCAACTGCGAGCAAATGACCCGAAAAATGGCTCACAACGTGCGGAGCACCCTAGCGGTCGAGGAAATCCAGTTTTTTCCGCGAAAAAATCAAAGGCTCGCGAACGCCAGCCAAAACATGTCACAATCCAACTGCGAGCAAATGACCCGAAAAATGGCTCACAACGTGCGGAGCACCCTAGCGGTCGAGGAAATCCAGTTTTTTCCCGCGAAAAAATCAAAGGCTCGCGAACGCCAGCCAAAACATGTCACAATCCAACTGCGAGCAAATGACCCGAAAAATGGCTCACAACGTGCGGAGCACCCTAGCGGTCGAGGAAATCCAGTTTTTTCCGCGAAAAAATCAAAGGCTCGCGAACGCCAGCCAAAACATGTCACAATCCAACTGCGAGCAAATGACCCGAAAAATGGCTCACAAACGTGCGGAGCACCCTAGCGGTCGAGGAAATCCAGTTTTTTCCGCGAAAAAAATCAAAGGCTCGCGAACGCCAGCCAAAACATGTCACAATCCAACTGCGAGCAAATGACCCGAAAAATGGCTCACAACGTGCGGAGCACCCTAGCGGTCGAGGAAATCCAGTTTTTTCCGCGAAAAAATCAAAGGCTCGCGAACGCCAGCCAAAACATGTCACAATCCAACTGCGAGCAAATGACCCGAAAAATGGCTCACAACGTGCGGAGCACCCTAGCGGTCGAGGAAATCCAGTTTTTTCCGCGAAAAAATCAAAGGCTCGCGAACGCCAGCCAAAACATGTCACAATCCAACTGCGAGCAAATGACCCGAAAAATGGCTCAAAACGTGCGGAGCACCCTAGCGGTCGAGGAAATCCAGTTTTTCCCGCGAAAAAATCAAAGGCTCGCGAACGCCAGCCAAAACATGTCACAATCCAACTGCGAGCAAATGACCCGAAAAATGGCTCACAACGTGCGGAGCACCCTAGCGGTCGAGGAAATCCAGTTTTTTCCCGCGAAAAAATCAAAGGCTCGCGAACGCCAGCCAAAACATGTCACAATCCAACTGCGAGCAAATGACCCGAAAAATGGCTCAAAACGTGCGGAGCACCCTAGCGGTCGAGGAAATCCAGTTTTTTCCCGCGAAAAAATCAAAGGCTCGCGAACGCCAGCCAAAACATGTCACAATCCAACTGCGAGCAAATGACCCGAAAAATGGCTCAAAACGTGCGGAGCACCCTAGCGGTCGAGGAAATCCAGTTTTTTCCGCGAAAAAATCAAAGGCTCGCGAACGCCAGCCAAAACATGTCACAATCCAACTGCGAGCAAATGACCCGAAAAATGGCTCAAAACGTGCGGAGCACCCTAGCGGTCGAGGAAATCCAGTTTTTTCCCGCGAAAAAATCAAAGGCTCGCGAACGCCAGCCAAAACATGTCACAATCCAACTGCGAGCAAATGACCCGAAAAATGGCTCACAACGTGCGGAGCACCCTAGCGGTCGAGGAAATCCAGTTTTTTCCGCGAAAAAATCAAAGGCTCGCGAACGCCAGCCAAAACATGTCACAATCCAACTGCGAGCAAATGACCCGAAAAATGGCTCACAACGTGCGGAGCACCCTAGCGGTCGAGGAAATCCAGTTTTTTCCGCGAAAAAATCAAAGGCTCGCGAACGCCAGCCAAAACATGTCGCAATCCAACTGCGAGCAAATGACCCGAAAAATGGCTCAAAACGTGCGGAGCACCCTAGCGGTCGAGGAAATCCAGTTTTTCCCGCGAAAAAAATCAAAGGCTCGCGAACGCCAGCCAAAACATGTCACAATCCAACTGCGAGCAAATGACCCGAAAAATGGCTCACAACGTGCGGAGCACCCTAGCGGTCGAGGAAATCCAGTTTTTTCCCGCGAAAAAATCAAAGGCTCGCGAACGCCAGCCAAAACATGTCACAATCCAACTGCGAGCAAATGACCCGAAAAATGGCTCACAACGTGCGGAGCACCCTAGCGGTCGAGGAAATCCAGTTTTTCCCGCGAAAAAATCAAAGGCTCGCGAACGCCAGCCAAAAC
>OZ012663.1:95234769-95365033 GCA_963942545.1 Oxycera nigricornis | reverse complement strand
GTGCAACACATAAGTTGCGGTGAAATGGTGCAACACATAAGTTGCAGTGAAATGGTGCGACACATAAGTTGCAGTGAAATGGTGCAACATATAAGTTGCAGTGAAATGGTGCAACATATAAGTTGCAGTGAAATGGTGCAACACATAAGTTGCAGTGAAATGGTGCAACACATAAGTTGCAGTGAAATGGTGCAACACATAAGTTGCAGTGAAATGGTGCAACATATAAGTTGCAGTGAAATGGTGCAACATATAAGTTGCAGTGAAATGGTGCAACATATAAGTTGCAGTGAAATGGTGCAACATATAAGTTGCAGTGAAATGGTGCAACATATAAGTTGCAGTGAAATGGTGCAACACATAAGTTGCGGTGAAATAGTGCAACACATAAGTTGCGGTGAAATGGTGCAACACATAAGTTGCAGTGAAATGGTGCAACACATAAGTTGCAGTGAAATGGTGCAACATATAAGTTGCAGTGAAATGGTGCAACATATAAGTTGCAGTAAAATGGTGCAACACATATATTGCAGTGAAATGGTGCAACACATAAGTTGCAGTGAAATGGTGCAACACATAAGTTGCAGTGAAATGGTGCAACACATAAGTTGCAGTGAAATGGTGCAACATATAAGTTGCAGTGAAATGGTGCAACATATAAGTTGCAGTGAAATGGTGCAACATATAAGTGCAGTGAAATGGTGCAACATATAAGTTGCAGTGAAATGGTGCAACACACAAGTTGCAGTGAAATGGTGCAACACATAAGTTGCAGTGAAATGGTGCAACATATAAGTTGCAGTGAAATGGTGCAACATATAAGTTGCAGTGAAATGGTGCAACATATAAATTGCAGTGAAATGGTGCAACACATAAGTTGCAGTGAAATGGTGCAACATATAAGTTGCAGTGAAATGGTGCAACATATAAATTGCAGTGAAATGGTGCAACACATAAGTTGCAGTGAAATGGTGCAACATATAAGTTGCAGTGAAATGGTACAACATATAAGTTGCAGTGAAATGGTGCAACATATAAGTTGCAGTGAAATGGTGCAACACATAAGTTGCAGTGAAATGGTGCAACATATAAGTTGCAGTGAAATGGTGCAACACATAAGTTGCAGTGAAATGGTGCAACATATAAGTTGCAGTGAAATGGTGCAACACATAAGTTGCAGTGAAATGGTGCAACACATAAGTTGCAGTGAAATGGTGCAACATATAAGTTGCAGTGAAATGGTGCAACATATAAGTTGCAGTGAAATGGTGCAACATATAGTTGCAGTGAAATGGTGCAACACATAAGTTGCAGTGAAATGGTGCAACATATAAGTTGCAGTGAAATGGTGCAACATATAAGTTGCAGTGAAATGGTGCAACATATAAGTTGCAGTGAAATGGTGCAACATATAAGTTGCAGTGAAATGGTGCAACATATAAGTTGCAGTGAAATGGTGCAACATATAAGTTGCAGTGAAATGGTGCAACATATAAGTTGCAGTGAAATGGTGCAACACATAAGTTGCAGTGAAATGGTGCAACACATAAGTTGCAGTGAAATGGTGCAACATATAAGTTGCAGTGAAATGGTGCAACATATAAGTTGCAGTGAAATGGTGCAACACATAAGTTGCAGTGAAATGGTGCAACATATAAGTTGCAGTGAAATGGTGCAACATATAAGTTGCAGTGAAATGGTGCAACACATAAGTTGCAGTGAAATGGTGCAACATATAAGTTGCAGTGAAATGGTGCAACATATAAGTTGCAGTGAAATGGTACAACATATAAGTTGCAGTGAAATGGTGCAACATATAAGTTGCAGTGAAATGGTGCAACATATAAGTTGCACTGAAATGGTGCAACACATAAGTTGCGGTGAAATGGTGCAACATATAAGTTGCAGTGAAATGGTGCAACATATAAGTTGCACTGAAATGGTGCAACACATAAGTTGCGGTGAAATGGTGCAACACATAAGTTGCAGTGAAATGGTGCAACATATAAGTTGCAGTGAAATGGTGCAACACATAAGTTGCAGTGAAATGGTGCAACATATAAGTTGCAGTGAAATGGTGCAACATATAAGTTGCAGTGAAATGGTGCAACACATAAGTTGCAGTGAAATGGTGCAACATATAAGTTGCAGTGAAATGGTGCAACATATAAGTTGCAGTGAAATGGTGCAACACATAAGTTGCAGTGAAATGGTGCAACATATAAGTTGCAGTGAAATGGTGCAACATATAAGTTGCAGTGAATGGTGCAACACATAAGTTGCAGTGAAATGGTGCAACACATAAGTTGCAGTGAAATGGTGCAACATATAAGTTGCAGTGAAATGGTGCAACACATAAGTTGCAGTGAAATGGTGCAACATATAAGTTGCAGTGAAATGGTGCAACACATAAGTTGCAGTGAAATGGTGCAACACATAAGTTGCAGTGAAATGGTGCAACATATAAGTTGCAGTGAAATGGTGCAACACATAAGTTGCGGTGAAATGGTGCAACACATAAGTTGCAGTGAAATGGTGCAACATATAAGTTGCAGTGAAATGGTGCAACACATAAGTTGCAGTGAAATGGTGCAACATATAAGTTGCAGTGAAATGGTGCAACACATAAGTTGCAGTGAAATGGTGCAACACATAAGTTGCAGTGAAATGGTGCAACATATAAGTTGCAGTGAAATGGTGCAACACATAAGTTGCAGTGAAATGGTGCAACATATAAGTTGCAGTGAAATGGTGCAACACATAAGTTGCAGTGAAATGGTGCAACACATAAGTTGCAGTGAAATGGTGCAACATATAAGTTGCAGTGAAATGGTGCAACATATAAGTTGCAGTGAAATGGTGCAACACATAAGTTGCAGTGAAATGGTGCAACACATAAGTTGCAGTGAAATGGTGCAACATATAAGTTGCAGTGAAATGGTGCAACATATAAGTTGCAGTGAAATGGTGCAACACATAAGTTGCAGTGAAATGGTGCAACATATAAGTTGCAGTGATATGGTGCAACATATAAGTTGCAGTGAAATGGTGCAACATATAAGTTGCAGTGAAATGGTGCAACATATAAGTTGCAGTGAAATGGTGCAACATATAAGTTGCAGTGAAATGGTGCAACATATAAGTTGCAGTGAAATGGTGCAACATATAAGTTGCAGTGAAATGGTGCAACATATAAGTTGCAGTGAAATGGTGCAACATATAAGTTGCAGTGAAATGGTGCAACATATAAGTTGCAGTGAAATGGTGCAACATTAAAGTTGCATTGAAATGGTGCAACATATAAGTTGCAGTGAAATGGTGCAACATATAAGTTGCAGTGAAATGGTGCAACATTTATATGTTGCAGTGAAATGGTGCAACATATAAGTTGCAGTGAAATGGTGCAACATATGAGTTGCAGTGAAATGTTGCAACATATAAGTTGCAGTGAAATGGTGCAACAAATAAGTTGCAGTGAAATGTTGGCGGCAACATAGAAGTTGCAGTGAAATGGTGCAACACATAAGTTGCAGTGAAATGGTGCAACATATAAGTTGCAGTGAAATGGTGCAACACAACAACTTATATGTTGCACCATTTCACTGCAACTTATATGTTGCACCATTTCACTGCAACTTATATGTTGCACCATTTCACTGCAACTTATGTGTTGCACCATTTCACTGCAACTTATATGTTGCACCATTTCACTGCAACTTATGTGTTGCACCATTTCACTGCAACTTATATGTTGCACCATTTCACTGCAACTTATGTGTTGCACCATTTCACTGCAACTTATATGTTGCACCATTTCACTGCAACTTATATGTTCCACCATTTCACTGCAACTTATGTGTTGCACCATTTCACTGCAACTTATATGTTGCACCATTTCACTGCAACTTATATGTTGCACCATTTCACTGCAACTTAAATGTTGCACCATTTCACTGCAACTTGCATGTTGCACCATTTCACTGCAACTTATGTGTTGCACCATTTCACTGCAACTTATATGTTGCACCATTTCACTGCAACTTATGTGTTGCACCATTTCACTGCAACTTATATGTTGCACCATTTCACTGCAACTTATGTGTTGCACCATTTCACTGCAACTTATGTGTTGCACCATTTCACTGCAACTTATATGTTGCACCATTTCACTGCAACTTATGTGTTGCACCATTTCACCGCAACTTATGTGTTGCACCATTTCACTGCAACTTATGTGTTGCACCATTTCACTGCAACTTATATGTTGCACCATTTCACTGCAACTTATGTGTTGCACCATTTCACTGCAACTTATATGTTGCACCATTTCACTGCAACTTATGTGTTGCACCATTTCACTGCAACTTATATGTTGCACCATTTCACTGCAACTTATGTGTTGCACCATTTCACTGCAACTTATATGTTGCACCATTTCACTGCAACTTATATGTTGCACCATTTCACTGCAACTTATATGTTGCACCATTTCACTGCAACTTATGTGTTGCACCATTTCACTGCAACTTATGTGTTGCACCATTTCACTGCAACTTATATGTTGCACCATTTCACTGCAACTTATATGTTGCACCATTTCACTGCAACTTATATGTTGCACCATTTCACTGCAACTTATGTGTTGCACCATTTCACTGCAACTTATATGTTGCACCATTTCACTGCAACTTATGTGTTGCACCATTTCACTGCAACTTATATGTTGCACCATTTCACTGCAACTTATGTGTTGCACCATTTCACTGCAACTTATATGTTGCACCATTTCACTGCAACTTATATGTTGCACCATTTCACTGCAACTTATATGTTGCACCATTTCACTGCAACTTATGTGTTGCACCATTTCACTGCAACTTATGTGTTGCACCATTTCACTGCAACTTATATGTTGCACCATTTCACTGCAACTTATATGTTGCACCATTTCACTGCAACTTATATGTTGCACCATTTCACTGCAACTTATATGTTGCACCATTTCACTGCAACTGGGTCTACAAATACATGAAGAAAGGGGCTTGCATTTTAAAGAAACCAACATGATAGGAATGTAAAGAGGAGTCCAAAAAATAGCTGCGTAGCAATAAAATATGGGGAAACGGATGAAAAGTCCACAACATTTCTGCCTAAATATGTGTACTATAAAGTTTATTCTGTTGACGAAAAAAAACTTATTAAATTTATAGGAATCTACGTTTTTTAAGTGAAAAGCTTTCGATTTTGTACCTCGCATTAGATTTCGAATGTACGATTTACCTTGCTGACACCATTTTCGTCGAAACTGTTGTTTATCCGATACTTTGCCTTTGGTTCTCTTTAATTTAAATTTGATTTCACCTCAAAATGTTTCAAGGCGCCGAAGTTTTGGACAGTCAGTTTTGGATTTGCATCTTACAGTCAAACTCTTATATCGTTTTAAACATAAGCTCGCATTACCTTTTTCCTGTAATGTTGCGTTGCGAGATCTCGCCAGCAAAATGTGGAGACATTATTTCCCTCAATAAAGGATACCAATCGTTTTTTAAACAGTCCTTAATGTAAATATCGCTGTTGTTCGTACCTTGAGTGGCAAATTGCTGACTCTTTTTGCCGCAGGAACAAATTGCTTGCCAAACTAAATATTTGGCACGATATTTTGAGACTATTCGCTTCTTTAAGTTTGTCTGCTCTGTCGTCTTTTTGCTGTCACATAATATTCTTGGCCTAGGATTGTTCTGAAATCTCCAACTGAATACGTCGGCTCGTCATCTATGATGCAGCGGTTGAGTCAAGCCCGACTTTTCGCTATTTTTTCTTTCTTTTCGCCCCGGTCGGGGACTTTCTGGGACATTGTACGATCGTAGCCCTGCTCTTGTTTCGACACGATAGAAACCAATCAACTTTATAGGCTTTATACGCTCCGAGAGGTTCGAATTCCGTTTTAAGGCAACTGCAACATTTCTCACGACGTTTCAGTCAGACGAACCACGCTTTCTATCTGAACTCGCCATTCTCAATTGTCTTGTAACCGGTCAGCTAGTCCTTTCTCTTTTAAATCTGAAGATGGAACACCGTCACCATTAATGGCGATCGCTGTTAACAAATGTTTCGTATTTTTTATTTCCAACATAAATGCCAATCGTCTGAGGGACAAATTGTTCCAATAGGATGCCGAAGCATGACATACAGCCCGTGAAAACATTTTTTTTTCGTCGTTGGGAGGTGGAAATCTTCAAAAGATACCGAGTTGCTCCTGCTTCTCGGCATGTCGGATTTCTACTGACTAAAACCACCTCCGTTTCCTCCAAAAAATCTTTACTCCATTACTCATTGCTTGCACTGTCCGTGTGCAATTTATTTCCTGAAATCTTGTTCATTTAAATAGTACTTCTTCCCAGACGATGTATATCGGTATAAGGGATGAATAAATCATCTCAAAAAATGGACCAGTGAACTGGTCATCCAGATCATGTAATTTGACTGGATTCGACTACTTTTTGAGAGGGTATGTCTAGTGTTGTGTCTAGGCTGATAAACCAGTAACTTTTGATAACTTGGAAGCCTACATTCGACGCGTTATTGACGAAGTAAGGCCGGCTACGCTGTAAAAAGTAGCGGTGCAACATTCGACCGACAGAATGACCTTCTAAAGACGCAGTCGCGGTGGTCTAACGCCAGAAATTGTAACAATAAACGCCATAATATTTGCAAGCCAATCAAGCCAAAAAGACCATGTCAATTATTTACGTTTTATTTGTTTAAAAAGCTATTTGCTTCTACAAAAACACACTATATATTTTGTTGTTTTATTGGAACGGCATAGAATGCTTTCCATGCTTCGAACTTGCTTAGCAGATGCTGAGTGAGCTACAGAAGCTGTATGTGCTTCTAATGGCTTGCATTTTGCAACTGTTAATTTATCAAAATTGAGCAAGACACCCCACCACAAAGTGTGGAATGGTATCAATCCCTCTTTGGTGATGGAACCCCTAGAGATGGACAAGCTTCTATCAATCATAGAGGCAACTGGCTGCAAATTCGTAGCCTACGTTGACGACATTGCAATATATATCGGGCAAATTTGTCAAAACAATATCTGAACGATTCAACTTTGCTCTGAAGATTCTGTTCAGCTGGAGTACAGATTGCGGACTACGGATGAATCCACAGAACACGGAATTAGGGCTTTTTACAAGCTGGCAGTTCATCACGCCAAAACTGAAAGATCAAAAGTTAAATTTGACTCAAAAAGTTATATATCTTGGTCTAATTTTAGACACCAAACTCGCGTAAAAAGCATTTAACACTAAGAAGAGGATGCCGAAAGCATCGTTCACGATTTTTGCAGTTTGTTTTTATTTAATTAAAAAAAACGACTTTACTTTTTTCAAAACTTTATGGATTCATTCAAGTGTTAACATTTTTCGATTGACATTGTAACGTCGCTAGAACACAACGTTTCGTTCGTGCGATATCATGCGTGACGAAATCATCTTGGATGTGTCAAAACAAAATAAAAAACTACCGGGCAAATCTTACTAAAATCTAATCAGCTCAGCTTCTTGCTAAAACGCATCGATTGACACCATTAAATTAAAGCTATACGATTAATTTGCCTTCGTAACATAACGTTCCAGAAAGAAATGATCCGAACATACGTACGTACATACGCACACATACATTATTCCTTATAGAAAAACGTTTTATATTATTCCTACAACCGTAAAATGTAAAGATATGTTGAAAATTTCGATTTTCCGGCCAATTACTATAACTTTCCTACCTACAGGAAAGTTAATAACAGTACAAATTGTTGAAAACTAACTTTTTGCGGAAGAAACGATTCTTGAAATATGGGAATGTTTTCTACGACCGTAGAAATTCAAGCGTACGCTCATTATTAGACATCGTATAAAAAATTCGCCGTGGCTACCCAAAATGATCTGATTTTCGCGACCATTCGCCTGGACAGTAAAATTTATAGGAATTTATCTTTCTAGAAATTGCAATCAATCAATCGTGGTTGCGGGTCATACGTATGCACTTATTTTCGCAGCATTTTCGTTGAAGATAAGGAGTCATCAACGAAAATACATGCATTTGCGTCGATAATCAAAGCTAAGTACATATTAGTTGGTGATAAGAAACAACATCAAGAAGAGGACGAGTATAGACTGTAGTTGAGCATTAAGAAAGAGATTTCAGTTCAGTTGAATCGTTTCGTTTTAAAAAAATAAAGGATATTACAAGACTCCTAGTTCCATTCTGATCCCTGTTTGCATTTAACCAAAAAAAACGTGAATCATGGCGATTTGATTAAGTGTAAATTAAGGCACTGTCTTGTGCGGGCGTTTAAACAAATAGCGAAATATTACTGTCTCGAATATATAGTGATGGTCACCTTCTTCCAGAACCGTCCATTGGAGGAGATGCTAACGCTTTCAGGACCCATTCTTGACCGTGTTAAAAAACAACAAGGAATAATGTATGTGTATAGTGAAACGATACAGTATTCGCGTTTGTTTGTTTCTTAGTAGCAAGACAAGAAAATATCGACAATATAAATAATAATTGTTTTTTTTGGAAAGACAATGGCGATTGTAGATTGGATTATGTTTGGAATATCGATGGCGCTGATCTTTCTACTCGTATGTGTAAGATTTGTTGAATATTATCGCGACAGCAAATTAAATCGACATAAAAATGATTTGGAAACGTTTATAAAATATTTCGATGAATATATCACAACGTTTTCGCCATTGGACGATGAATTTGCTGAGTTAGTAATGGAAAATTTCACTTTCGACGACTATATGCTGGATCCAATTTTTTTAGATGAATCCTACAAAAATCAATATTGGAATACGGACAGTGAAGTGTTCGGCGACATGACAATTTTAATGGAAAAGCTCATGCTGCTGACAATCACTCCGTCGAGCATATATTATCAAAGTCATGATGTATGGAAGCGTATTCTTCATTATATTTCTGTTGTGGCCGCCAAACTACCGAAACGACCGACTAACTTTAAAGTTCCCTGGGGCATCAATTGGTATCAGTTCTCAATCACATATCCTCTGTTTTTAACAACTGCCTATATTGTCCATAAGCGTGTGTACGAACAAGACGACAAGTTTTTAACACAGCACTTATGCCGATACTCTCATAATTATTATAAGAATCCACCGTCGCCGGAATCCGGAATAATATCACTGGGCTGGCTTCGAAATGGTCCCAATGCCATATTAATGGGCACTCCCTACATTCTTAGTATGTTGATAATGAATCGTTACGACGCCAGCGATAACATTTGTACATACATACGCAATTATCTGAAACTGTCGGCTGTAACGAGCGGCGAAGGCTACTATACAGACGGAACCTTTATTTTTCACAAGGTGCTTCGTGCCAAGGGCTATATCACTGAAGCTCTAGTCGATTTTGTATTGCTTGCTAAGTTTTTTAAAATCCAACAAACTCTTATCGCTGTCCGAGTGATCCTGGAAAAATGCGAACATCCGACTATTCCGTTACATTTTGGACCGTGGTTTACACGAACCGGAAACCTGAAATCGTCATCATCGCAATACGGTCGTCTCGGGTTCTTTGTTGCTGATCATGGTCGCGAGATATCATGCAAGTGCGACAATTGGATTATCAGCTTCAACGGACAAAATCCGGCACTTTGTTTTTATGAATCGGACCGTACCAATTACAAATGGGCACTGTATTGGATATTTGCCAGGCGATTTTTAACTGAAAACAGCGAACCAACCATTTACCCCTCATTGGTACCTTATTATTCCGGAATTCTATCGTATGGCAATGAAAATCTTGAAATCAGATCCACTACGACAACAACTCAAACATTCCTTCCTGATTCCGCGGAATGTACAATTAGTTTAGCCAAGGAGGCCGTTTGTATGCGAAATAAGTTTGTCATTCGGAAAGCTGCCGACCACACGTTCGACATCAACGAATTGACTATGATAACCAAATCGGGAGTACATGTATTTTACAGGATGCGTCCCAATGCTGTTTTGGCAGCACGTCAACCAATAATGCTTGGAGTAAATATCGGACGATTGGCAGAAAGCACGACCGTCCTCATCAGTCCGGGCCGACCAATTCCATTTGAAGATGATACCGTATCATTTGTGTATCCGGGTGCAGGACGAATAGAGCATAATAAAATAAAACACCCTGTAACCGGTGGCATGTTGGATACGATCCAAGTGAAAACTGCATTACAAACAGATCGCGATGGAGTTTATGTAGAAGCCGGATTTTCCAATGTGTGGACGACGAAACAATTGAACGATTTGGTGGAGGATCCGCGTATAAATCGTTTGGAAACCACAAATTATATAGCATATTGTGATGTTGAAACGAACGGAAGCGGTAAATATTTAATGTTGATTGAAAAGAATACAAAAACATGCTTCATATCGGAAGACATGGGAGACAAGGTCAAACGCAATTTGTCGATATCGACCGATTTTCTGAACGAATTGTTTGGAAATGACAATTATACTGTGCGAAATGGTATTCGTCAGGACAACATATACATTTGTCAGAACACGAAGCGTTATCAAATGGAATTGACATACAAACGATTGCCGGAAAAATTTCAATAAATGTGTGGTTCGGTGCAAGAATCAATCGATGATCTTCTTCAACCAATATATTATATGATATATACACATCTGGACAAAATAATAGGTGTGAACGATTTTTTAAAAACAAGCTTGGTTTTTTTTATATTTCTTTATTATCCCTCAAAAATTAAATTAGTTTTCAACATAAACACACTTCATCGTCATAGCAAAAACCAGAAGGCTTCACAAACCCTTAAAAAACCTTAAAATTTTGTTAATTTATAAAATACGCCAATTTTTATATGGCCAGAACAATAGGTGTGCCCTACAAAATTAGTAATTAACATTGAAATTTCGATACTTAGGGTCCCTTTTTATACTTATAATTCGTTAGGACACATCTAATACCCTGAATATTCCCCATTATTCTTGATGACTTTTTCAATTCTTCCGGGCATAGACGATATCAACTTCCGACAAATGTCTACAGGAATATTGTACAAAACTTTTTGAATATTCTCCCATAACTTCGTTTTGTTTTGGCAACTCGTCTTTGAAACTTCTCGTTTAAGTTCACCCCAGAGGTTCTCAATAGGATTGAGGTCTGGGGATCGACTTGGCCACTCAAGGACGTCCACAATATGCTCTTGAAACCATGCTTTGACCAATCGAGATGATTGTTTAGGATCATTGTCTTGCTGAAATGCATACAACAGCGGCTTAATATCCTCGGTATATGGCAGCATTACCGGATCCAACAAATCCTTGTACACGAATCGATGTATCATACCATTATGCTACCACCTTTGTGCTTCACTTTTTTTTTTGGTAAACCTAACATGAAATTGTTTGCCTTCCGGTCGACAAACGTTTTTTGCCGCATCATTACCAAACAAATTTATCTTTATTTCATCGCTCCAGAGGATATTGCGCCATTTTTTTCGTCCTGCGATCCGCACCAGATTTTATGAATCACCGCAAAGTTTTTCCTTTTCTTCAAATTTGCAGTTCTAAGCAGCGGAACTTTCCAGGCAATCTTGTTTATTGTTTATTGTTGACAAAGCTACTAAACAGAAGAGTTCCAATTACATAGTAGCGATGAGCTAAAAACTAAGACTAAGATAACTCTAAAGAATAAATGAATTAATTAATGAAATAAGTATAGGAAGTAAGAATAAAGAACAGTGGCGAATGAGTTATAAAATTTGAGAACTAAAATTAAGAGGAGAATATAAGATTTCTTAGTTTGATCTTGTAAGTATTTAAAGAGTAACCGAAAGAACCAAACTGCATAAGGTCATGGTTTCGTTGTAAACGAATCAGGGGAGAATTATAATATAGGTTAGATGTGGTGAAGGGAGGGGCGAAAATAGTAAGGTTTCTACAAGGGTGAGAAGAGTGATGGAAGTGAAGTTCATTGCAGAGAGGAGTGTCGAGGATATTCAAAAAAAGCTTGCAAAGGAGAGATTCGTCTAAATATATTCTACGTTGTTGTAAAGTGGCAAGGTTGAAATGTTTGCAACGATCATCGTAAGGAGCATAGGGAATATTGAATTTGTAGAATAGAGTGCGGGTAAACTAACGTTGAATAGATTCGATCAAATAAGTATCACATTTGCTGTGTGGAGACCAGATCGGGGAGCAGTATTCGACCAAGTTACGTACAAGAGAATTGAAAAGTTTTATACTAGTTTCGGGTCTCCGAAATGCAGTGGAATTTCTTAGTAAGAGTCCACAAAGCTTTGACGCTTTAAGCACAATGTTGGCAATATGATGATCAAATTTTAGTTTGCGATCGAATATGACACCTAGATCACAGAAATGGTCGACTTCATTGAGAGTACTGCTGTGTAAGGAATAAGGAAAAACAATAGTGTTGAATTTGAGGGAAAAGGTAAGTTTATGACATTTGTCAACATTAATCGTTAGATTATTGAGGTCACACCAGGATTGAAACGCACATAGATCCTGGTCAAGAGTTTGACAATCGATAATGGAGTTGATTGTCCTAAAGACTTTAAAATCGTCAGCGTATAGGAGGCAGGGAGACTGAATGAATTGGGGCAAATCGTTGACGAAAAGTAAAAAAAGAAGAGGACCCAGGATAGAGCCTTGCGGAACACCTGATGATGGATAGAAAGGAGCAGATGTATGATTGCAGAAGGAGACAATGCATTCACGGTTTACCAGATAGGAAGAGAACCATCTGAACCATCTTCAGCTTACGCACTAAAATATTATGGTCAACGGAGTCAAAAGCCTTAGACAAATCCGTGTAAATGCAATCAATTTGCTCTTTATTGGCCAGAGACTTGGCCGCGAAGTCGGAGAATTCTAAGAGGTTAGTAAGTGACGAACGACCAGCAACAAATCCATGTTGTGCATTAGTGATAACAGGTCTGATGGAAGTAATTATTGAATTGTAGACGAACCGCTCGAGCAGTTTCGAAAAACAAGACAACATGGCTATGGGACGGTAGTTGCGTGCAAAGGAAGGGAGTCCAGACTTGTGGATAGGAATTGTATGTGAAAGTTTCCAGGAAGCAGGGAAAGTGCCCTCTTATCGGGTAGTTTTGCACTTACTAATCGCCGTCGAAAGGTTCGTGATGATACCAAATTCCCAATTTCGCTGGCAATTGTCCTGGATGATTTGAACGGGTCGCGTTTAGCTAATATAGCTATACGATTGTCGGTCACCGGTGAAGTTTTTTAGGTGCTCCACGGATTTCAATGGATTTTTTTCTGTTTCAAAGCATTCGTAACAAAATTTCCAGACCGTCCAATTGATGTAGCAATGAATTTTTAGGTTTTCCCCTCATCTCGGAGCTGACGAACAAATCTTCTCTCTTCTGCACTGCAGTGTGGTCCGCGGTCCATCTAATATTATTACAACGTTATAATTGTACCTTCATTTAGTTTAATATCCTCAAAATCTCACCTTCTGCAACTATATAACTATTTAAATTTATTCACTTGAAATTTTTATCAGCGCACACCTACATATTATGTTGTCCAGCTCAATTTTGAAGACCGAACAAAGAAACAACCCGCCAATATTTTCCACTTGTCGTAGTGGTTTTTTGATTACAAAACACATTGTCTAATTTTTTCTCTTCATTTTACAAATTTTGGGGGTCCACACCTTTTATTTTGTTTGGGTGTGTACATAATATTACTTAGCAAATACCATACTCTGAATGTGTGAATAAAATGTGGTATCGACTTGAAATCAACACATAACATGTAAATTTTGCTCCTAAAACGGTAAAATAAATAGTATTTAGAAAAAGATATTTGGAATAGCGAAAGCAAAAAGAGGGATATTATCATAATTTTCCTTTTTACTTATTTTTTTTTTTACTTTTTTCTAGCGAAGCAAAAGTAAATAGTATTTAAAATGGTTTAAGACTGCAAGTAACACCGTGGAGGGCGTCAAAATTACAGTTTTTTCACACATTTTATTTTAGGGTCGTCCGTAATACAGAACCTTCAGTGCGCGGAGTTCGGTTCACACGTTTTTACTATTCGACATATTCGAATCAAGATTTTGAACTGTAATATAATGTAGTTGCAGCTTTCACTTATTTTTTTAAACAGCGTCAAATAAACAGGACGTACTATCAATCAAAAGAGAATCATACGAAGAAGCTACTTTGTATACTTCTCAATTACAGCAAAGCAGGCTTATATCGTGTTCTCGGATTCCTATTTAAGCTTTTCCTGATAGTGTTACCCAATTCTTACTTTTCAGATTTCTATATTCAATTTGCTTAGAAGGAGAACCCCGTCTTTGTCAAATCGAATATGCTGGTAGTCCAACATGGAAGCTTGTTTGAAAACAGTTCAATTTACACAAGAATAGTAGACTGAAGGCTGTCAGCTTCCCACGACGCATGAAGTCGCACGCCATGCGAATTGTACGCGCTTCGATTTAAACTTTCCGACTTTCGTGGAAAGGACATGCCACTACGAGATATACCATTCCCACGGAATGTTGGTGTGAGCCGAAGTTGCATGATTTCACACGCCGTGTAAAGCTGGTATTATTTTCAAGTGAAGAAGAAGTTGTTCTTTTTGTTCGTTATTTCAAGGCTAACCACGGCCCCAGGAACTTGTCCCTGCCTATTTTTGTTGAGAAGCCTGTGATGGCTGAATCTTGGTGGCTGTAGTTGACATCCAAAGCGGGTACAGTCATTTTTAATACAGTTTGAGACCGGTAACTGTTCGGTAACTCTTCTGTATCGTGATGCATTGGCGTGCTGTTGCGTTTCAACAGGGGTGCCGCTTCCCAAAGAGCGGTAAGGATGCTGATAGTCCATGCAAGCTGCCGATAAGATTCTGGTACTCATACTCAGAAAAGCAGTACTCATAGCATAAGCTAGTAAGTTTATGGGGGCTTTGGTGCGAGCCTATCGCTCGTGGTGTTAAGACATATCTTGTCAGGCCACCACGTAAAACTAAGAAACCTTCTGTTCGTTGTTTCGAAATAATTTACAGCAATAAATAAATATTGGTGTACGACTTTCCTTCCGCGGTTTCCCGATAGATGCTATATCGGTAAGCTGCGGTCGGTACATTCGTCGATTAAAATTGTCAAAAGTAATTTTGGACATCTGCATACGTATCGACATTGTCGTATTAGTGAAAGAGTTGTTTGCATTTTTGAATGATTCCTTGATTCAAAATGTCTGTTTTTGTGTCAACATCTCGTCATTTGCGGAACGTTTTGATCTTCTGCTTTCATTTGAAAAAAACTGCAGCTGAGGCTCATTGAATGCTTTCCAATACGTACGATGAGGCTGCTCTTGGTGAAAGAACGTGTCAGGAGTGGTTTCAACGTTTCAAGAGTGGCGATTTCAATGTCGAAGACAAGCATGGTGGTGGGAAAGAAAAAATATTCAAAGACGAAGAATTGGAAGCACTGCTCGATGAAGATTTATGCCAAACACAAGAAGAACTTGCTCAATCACTGGGAGTGACTCAGAAAGCCATCTACAAACGCCTCAAGGCCATGATGGTATGATTCAGAAACAAGGAAATTGGGTTTCGTACGAGTTGAAGCCGAGAGATATTGAACGACGCTTGTTTGCATATCAACAACTGCTGGAAAGACATAATCGGAAGGGATTTCTACATCGCATCGTAACCGGCAACGAAAAATGGGTCCGTTACGTTAATCCCAAGCGCAGAAAGTCATTGGGAAAACCCGGATATGCCTCCACATCGACAGGAAAATCGAAAATTCACGGTGCCAAGGTTATGCTCTCCATTTGGTGGGACCAGCTCGGTGTGATATATTACAAGTTACTAAAACCGAGTGAAATCATCACAAGAGATCGGTACCGTATACAATTGATGCGTCTGAAACGTGCGTTGCTTGAAAAACGGCTACAGTACCGAGAAAGGCACGGAAAAGTCATTCTCCAGCACGACAATGCTCAGCCAGTGGTCAAGACATACTTGAAAATCCTGAATTGGGAGGTCCTGCCCCACCTGCCGTACTCTCCATACGCCACTCCTTCCGACTATTATTTGTTTCGTTCGATGACCCACGGCCTGGCTGATCAGCATTTTTCTTCGTACGAGGAAGTACCAAAAATGGATGCAATCATGGATCGCGTTAAAAGACGCCTCCTTTTTCCGAGATGGCATCCGAAAATTGCCGGAGAAATAGGCAAGTTGCCGCAATTGATGGACAATACTTTGAATGATATATCTGTTGATGCTTTTTGACAATAAAGCTTTAATTCGGGGTAAAACACCGCGGAAGCAAAGTTATACACCCAATAAAAAGTTACTCACCGATTTTGGTAGTATCGCTGCTGCCTCATGCAGTGGGTGATGGAAGTTAGAATGACATACTTAATCAGTGTTTTTTGTTTTGTAGCAGTATGACTGCTGCTGGTGGTGCTCTTCAATTTACCTCACCACAATAGCCTCTTGTTTACCTCTAGTCGTTGAAACTTTTGCCATTATCGTTACAATGTCCGAAATGATCAAATATCGAAGTTTTACGAAGTCGCTCTTGTTGGAGACTTGGAGCAATACTCTTGCAGATTCATCACCGATACAGTAGATCATCTTGCCTAGCGTTTTGTGAGGTATCGCTTGTTTTTTTACAAATCATGGCTCTTGCACGCCTGCAAGAGTAATATGAGTTTTAAATTGAACATTTCTTCATGTGTGTCAAATACCATTCTAGCATGATGGAGGTTTGCTTGGAGGAATCTAAAGGATTCCTGCATTGTCAGCAGTTATGGAAATGGATTATCTGTTACTGTACATTTGACAAAATGTTGAATAAAATCCTCAGTCAAATATAATCGCAAGGGTTTTACCGGCTCGTTGTTCTGCGAAACAGTCACAACTGATCATAGAAGAGATTATGTCCACTTTTCGCTCATCTGAGGCCAATCGGCTTTGATGCATTTCCATTAATTTATCACGCTGACGAATGGAGGGAGGTACCTCTAAATTAGTAGCAGTCAAAAGTTGTGATCTGCAAAATCTACGGACATTCATTTTTTCTTACCACCACCAGAGTCACCATTTGATGCCTTACCGTCTCTTCAGATAATTCAATATACAGGGTTTGTCCGGAAAGTAATAGAACTGAGCCGATTTAAAAAAAATTATTGAGCCAATGTAAAATTGACAAAAAAACGTTTCAGCGAAGAAATGCAGTAACTGCGGAGGAAATCACACTGCGAACTACAGGGGATGCCCGGTGTTTAACTATATCAACAAGAGCAATTTTCCAAATCAACACATTCCAACAACGAGTAAAACGCAACCATCTGAAATTCATGATACACTCACGCAGTCTGCTGGCAGACAACATCCTATAACCTCTCAACATAACACCAACGCTCTGTCGTATGCATCCGTCGTCAATTCATCTAAGGTAGAACCAAACAACCAGGAAAGTAATATGCTACAAATTCTCATGACCCTTACAACCAATATCCAGCAGCTTAGTAATACTATGCAGCAAATGCAAATAATGCTTAGTAGGCAAACAGAAATTCTATCAAAATTAATAAAACCATGAGTGACATAAAAATAGGTCAATGGAACGCAAACGGCGTATCAAGCCATAAATTAGAACTAGAAGCTTTCCTACATGAAAACCAATTGGACATAATGCTTCTTTCAGAGACCCACCTAACAAGTAGGAATATTTTTAAAATCCACGGCTTCAGCTGTTATACCGATAATCACCCAGAAGATAAACCGCATGGAGGCACAGCAATCCTTATAAAAAACCGTATAAAACACCATTTAATTGTTCATACACAACTACCACACCTGCACTACACTGCTCTCTCCATAACTGACTCTTGTGGCCTACTAACAGTAGCTTCAGTTTATTGTCCACCCAAATTTGCGATTCCAACAAATGAATTCGACAAGTTTTTCAGGTCTCTCAACAATCGGTTCTTCGTGGCTGGCGATTTTAATGCTAAATCACCCCACTGGGGATCGAGATTAACTTCCCCTAAGGGCAGACAACTCCTCAATTCCATTTATAACAACAACCTCTTCTGCATATCCGGCGGCTCTCCTACATACTGGCCAGCTGACAGAAAGAAAATTCCCGACGTCATCGACTTCGGTATCTCCAAAAATTTTAACCCCCTAAGAATAACTGCAACAACCACCACCGATCTTTCCTCTGATCACTCCCCTACAATCTTTATAATTAATCGTACCCCTAAAATAGTAAACTTAAAACCCTATCTTACCAACTCCAGTACCAATTGGACCAAATTTCGCAAAATCGCCGAAAACTCTCTCTGTCCAAACATACGGCTCAAGTCCATCGGTGACATTGATAATGCCATCTCGTATCTAACCAATACAATTGCCGATTGTGCTCATCTCGCCACCCCACCTCTAACCCATCACCCAGACAGAACTCCACATAGAACCAATAAAACCATTCTAGACCTTTTAAAGGATAAAAGAAAAGCAAAAGCTGAATGGCAGAAATATAGGTCCCCCCAAGCAAAAGCAACATTGAACGCAACCACAAAAAAGCTCAAAAAAGAACTTTACCTAGTTAAAAACTCACAATTTGAGGAATTCGTTAAAAACCTCGATCACCGCCCAGACACCGATTATCCTATTTGGAAAGTAACCACAAGAATTAAAAAACCTCTGCAAACAGATCCTCCAATTAGAGATCCCAATGATAATTGGATCACAGACAGCAAAGCCAAAGCTGAAGCCTTCGCACAGCACCTAGCCAATGTCTTTACTCCAAATCCTTCCAAACCCAACGATTTAAATTTCATACCCTACCCATCAACCCCAGGTGTAAGACCTATAAAATTTTCATTTCCTGCCTTAGTTAGAAAGATAATTGAATGCAAGCCCAAAAAAACCCCAGGACACGACTATATTTCTGGGAAAATACTAAAGGAACTCCCCATCTGTGGAAAACTAGCAATCCTATTTATCTTTAATGCCATACTCCGTCTGGGGTATTACCCTAAAGAATGGAAAGAGGCCCAAATTATTGTTATCCCTAAGCCCGGTAAAGATAAAACCAAAATCGATTCTTACCGTCCAATCAGCCTTCTACCAATCTTATCTAAAATATTCGAAAGACTTCTACTAGATAAAATTCTTCCCGTGTTAACACATAAAAAGCTGATTCCAGACCACCAATTTGGGTTTAGAACCGGACATAGCACCATTGAACAAGTCCATCGGCTAGTGAACAAAATCAAACAAGCCCTAGAAAAAAAGTACTACTGTGTTGGACTATTCCTGGACATATCCCAAGCTTTCGATAAAGTATGGCATGAGGGCCTTAAATACAAAATTTCTGCAAATCTTCCTCCTAAATTTCACAAAATTCTTTTTAAGTACATTGAAAAACGCACTTTTCGTGTCATTTTCAAAGAATCCATTAGTTCTAAATACTTAATTAATGCAGGCGTTCCGCAAGGAAGTGTCCTAGGTCCCATCTTATATCTCATGTACACAGCCGATATACCAACAGACCAACACTTCATGACGTCAACATTTGCGGATGACTCAGCCGTCCTGTACGTCAATAAAAACCCCTATACTGCAACTAGAGAACTGCAAATCCACGCTAATAATATTATTGAGTGGGCCAGAAAGTGGAAAATTAAAATCAACGAATCTAAAACGGTCCAGATAACCTTTACGCTTAGAAAACTCACATGCCCTCCAATAACATTGAACGGTAAAAGAATTCCCTTAGCCGATAAAACAAAATACCTAGGAATTCACTTGGACCGGAGGTTAACCTGGAAACCCCACATTGAAAAAAAGAAGGAGCAGCTACAAATCGAATTTAAAAAACTTTACTGGTTATTAAACAAAAAATCTCGACTAAACCTGAACACAAAAGTCATGATATACAAAGCCATATTAAAACCTATATGGACATATGGTATACAACTTTGGGGATCGGCTAAAACATCGAACGTAGAAATTCTGCAAAGAATGCAAACCAAAATAGTCAGAGCAATACTTGGGGCTCCTCGCTATGTTAAAAACGACATAATCCAACGCGATCTAGGTCTCAAAACGATTAGGCAAGAAGCTTGCAATTTTGCAAAAAAAAATACGTAGCAAGACTCCACATTCACACTAACAAACTAGCGAGCAACATTCTCCGCACGAAAAAATTCTCAAGACTTAAACGTACTGACCCGCTCTCACTACCTAACTCGGCATAAAAATCCATAATAAATATCCCAATAGAAGCAAACCATCACCAGAACAATGGGCAGTATTCAGACTAAGCAAGTTAACAATAGAGTTGAATGGTCAATCCTTCTGACTCAATATTCACTTCAAAGTCGACCTCCATGCGTCATTCCTATAACGATGCATAAGTGCACGAACTTGTCCAATGACTGAAGCCGGCGTATCTCTAAAATAATCAGTCGTCCTACTACTATTGGCTTTTTGTCAACGCTATACCTGGTTGTATTAAATTTCTGTTAATCATTGTAATTTTGTTAAAGCTGCAACTTGTTGTAATGAACTACTGTACTTTTTCAAAAAAAAAAAAATTAAACAAAGACGCTATGTGGAAATAGCGGACAAAATAATTTAGTCTTAAGAGTTGCAATAATGTAAGCTAGAGACCGGTCACCGGTCTAATACTTATAACAAGAAATAAAGCAGAAATAAAAAAAAATGAGCCAATCGTTACAATTCTTTAAAAATTTTCAAAGTAGGCTGGCTCCTTCTGCGTCGATGCAGCGCTGCCAGCGCGATTTCCAAGCATTGAAGGCGTCACGGATGGCATTCTCTGGAATAGCCTTGAGAGCCGCGGTGCAAGCTGCTGGGATCCCCTCTGTCGTCTCAAAATGCTTGCCTTCCATCGGCCTTTTCAGGCGAGGAAACAAAAAGAAGTCAGGGGGGCCACATCTGGGCTGTAGGTCGGCTGCGGAAGCGTTAGGATGCCGGCCTTGGTCAGGTAGCTGTTCTCAATTCGCCGCAATTTCTGGTCGTCAGTGAGCACTTTTGGGATCATCTTCAAATGCTCCGTCACAATGTCATGAACCACAGATTTTGGTAAATTTGACATCTGGGCAATTAAACGAATACTTAGTCGACGGTCTGAGTTCAAAAGTTTGCGTACACGAATCACATTGTCGATGTTTGTCGAAGTCGAAGGTCTTCCAGCACGGTCTTCATCGGCGACCTCTTCCCGGCAGTCCGAAAAGACCTTGTGCCACCGAAACACACCACTTCTTACTAAAGCATCATCTGGGTAGGCCTGCTCTAACGAACGCTGCATTTTCGGCTTGCACCACTCACGGAAAAATGTCGCGCGAAAAAGCCTGTCCTGACTCTCCAGGTGCTAGGAGATAACTGAACAGCCGCTCGTTCGTTAGCTAGGAACCCCTTCTACCGAATCCAGTCGGCGCATGCGCGCTCCGAAGTACAGTCGCGGCGGAAGAAAATCAGTCCTATTACTTTCCGGACAAACCCTGTATACATCAGCGTCTCCATCATCGTCTTCTTTTTATAAATGACTCAAAAAACCATATTTCTGTCACGATAAGGCTGCGATGACTATTTGCCGCAATTGACCGTTATCAATTCCTCGGGCTAAAAATGAAGATGATTGATTATTCACAAAATTTGTAGAAGCAAATCAAAATTAAAAAAATTGCTCAATCATTTCATCCTAATAATTCAATTCAATCTTGCAGACAACAACGTTTGCGCTATCTCGGAATTTCATACAATCAAAATGATGTCATTTCCACAAAAAAATCTTGTCAATCTTTGAACACCGAAAGTTCCGAATGGATTCCAAATGACGATGAAAACAAGCCATCTATAAAAGTTCGCACAAATAGTATTTCTAAAGAGAATCACGGAAGATCGTCGTATGATATTCGCAAGCATCATAGGACTTTTGAAAATATGCCAGCACCCAAATTTCGAGAGCCTACATTAAAAAATAATCCAAGAAATCCACGAATTGATGATGATGATACACCTTATATTTCAAATTATTCGTCCGCGGATTCAGTAAGCATAATTTCACATCAACATGTTAATGCGAGTCCGCCTAGATCAACGGTTTCACCAAGGACTCCTTATAATGTGCCTAGGTTGGCACCCGTTCCACCCGATTATGTCAGACCGGCAAATCTGGATGTCAAAAAGACTGGATACACTCAATTATTTGATGCTCGCCATCATCATGCTCATGTTGATCCTTTGGATCATAAAGTCATTCAAGTTCGCTATAAGAACAAGATACCGGATACAGAAACGCCGGAAGCAGTTGTCGTGGAAACAGTTTCGAAACAGAAGCGTCCCTTTGAAAAAGCCTATCCTAGAGGTAAAGATTACAAGGAACGTGATCTCTCCATTCCCCATGTCATATATGAAGAAGAAATTAAAAATCTGCGAACGAAGAAAAGCCAAAAGCGATTCAATCAGGACAATAGACAGTCTCGAACTCACGTTGCGTATCACACAAAAGAAAAAAACTACAAAAGCCGTAAAACATATCGCGACGATCTTCCTGGTAAAAGTGAGTATATTGATGCGGTTCGCAATATGGCAATTGACTTAAGGCGAGAGTTGGAAAACATCAAAGAAATCGAAACTAAACTAGCAGTGGATGAAGACGAATATGCGCAGGAACTGCTAAAGGATATCCAAAGTATTGATTCATGCGTCACCTCTTTGGAGAGTTCAACGTGCACCAATTTCACCAATGATAGTGGTAGCTATCTCATGATTGAAGATAAGAAAATCCCATTTGATTATTTAAGGAAATCGTTTGTCCCGTTTGAGGAAATTGATCGGGTGAGAGTAAAGGCGTCTGTCGCTGATGCTGTGGATGATGAATACAATGCGCCGTATTTCACGGTGCCGTTCTCCGGGCAAAAGCAAGACCAACTGAACTTGGTCAGGCCAAAAGACAAGTTCTATACATGCAATCAAAGATTTCGCGTTGGATTGCGGCAGCGTCTCGAAGTGAAAGCGCCAGACTTCAAGACGGAAGTTTTAGGGACCAAGAACATCAAGGCTCCGTCAAGACTAGCGACCGAATGGGATGAGAATTTCCAGCATGAAATTCGTCAACGACCGCCAACCGTTCCATTCAGAAGAAAAACTTCGATAATGGTGCTTCGCGAAGGGGTGCGAAAGAAGTTTGAGACCCTGTATATTCGGGAACAGATGACCAAACACGAAATCGTTCAGCAAAAGGAAGCAGAATATGCCGATGAAGTTGTAAAGCTGCGAAACCTGTGTCAGGATCTGTTTCAAAAATGGCAACAAAGTCAGTATCACATTACACGGCTAACGATCGAGACGGTCCATCCGTTTTATCAGAAAACCGATGAGCTCAAAAAGCGCCATAGCACCCTTGAAAAACAAACGATCCAGCTGAACATGCTTATCATGTCTATTGAGGACGGTTGGATTCAACGGATAATATTGCAGAATTTCCACTACCTAATTAAGGAGCAGAATTGGCGGCTAAAACATGATTGGATCCATTTGCAGGAGGATGGAACTTTGGAAAATTTCCGCACGTCCATTAAAAATCGAGGCACAGCAAACATAAGGAATCGTGTTCGCGGTGATGCTTGGGACATTAAGGAGTACTATGAGAATGTGTATCTGACAAACAGACATCCTGTCGAGATAGTTTTTCCCGATGCTGAAACATTCAATGACGGCGTGAAGAAACTCAAATCCAAAACGTTCATTTGTCTCCTTGAAATGCATTTCTCCATGTGGGTGTTGGTTAATCTGCATAATGAATACAATCAGTTCGCTAGAGATTCGCAAAAGTTGATTGAATACACTAGAGCCATTGTGAAGAATCGTGGAGTGAATCGATATTTCATGGAGGATCGTGTGAGAAAGTTGGAGAAGGATACTAGAGAGCTGATCGATGAGCCGTTGCACGAAAGTGTAGCGTCTCCTGTTTTGCGAACGATTCAGCCAGTTTGTGATATGCTATTTGAGGAAATTATACCGCAGCATATAAGGAACGATGTCAAGGAAGGCTGCAGTGCGCTCGATAAACTACAAATGATATTTGCAACCGTTACTGATCTCATTGGTAAGTTCCACATACATTTGACAGATTTATCTGTTTATAACTTAAAATAATTAGAGATTGTGTACAGTCCAGATCAGAAATCATTAAAGCTATAAGATTATCAATTTAATTCATAAATACTTACATATAGAACTTGACACGTTTCTATTTATTTCCCCAGGAAAATTGGACAGAATACCGCCAAAGAAGCGTCAAAAGATTGAAAAAGCGCACCGCAAAAAATTGGCATACCGAAAAGCACTATCGCGACAAGCTTGCCAAATTGAAAAGCGAATTCAAATGTCCCTGGAGGAAGTGAAACGAAATATGGCGCCGCCATATAAAAAGCCTCCTCGCATTGGCAAGCTTCCACGTATATTGTTCGAAAAGAAAAAGATCGTGAAAAAGCAGGAGGTGCAACCGATATCTGAGAAAAATATGCTATTCATGCAGGCATTCGCTGAAGATCATATGGACGAGGATAATTTAGAGGGTGCCGACTCGGCCATTCTGAATTCAATCCAAGACAATTGTATACCATTTTATTTCGATCACTTTTTACGTTTACACGATTACGAGCCAAATTATGATTTCAAAACGCAAATTGAATTGAACGAAGGTCCCGAAGAGAAACGTCTCGTGTATAAAGATGTTTTGGGTGACGTTGCGAAGGGTCTGGAAGCGTGGCAGTTGGCGAAGAAGAAGAAAATGGAGGCAGACATACAAAAAACGTTGTATTTGTATAAAGACGATTAACTTGTCAGGAGATACTAATACTGTAGTCAATATTGTCGTGTACATTCGAGTATATTTATAAAGTTTATTCGTTTGGCGGACTTATTTTAATTTAATGCAAACTTGTCTAGAGAATCGATAAAGAATACACTTCAATTACATTCTAGGACACATCCAAGCTGACGAAAATGCCGCGATTCAAAGAATTCAAATCGTATATGTAGCATTTCTTTCGCACATTGAATGATCAGTTTTAGTCGCATCAAATATTAGAATCCAATGTTTTAGGTATGACCTGTGTAAAGACATCATTAGATCCTGAATGGCATTCAAATGTACACCGCTCAAGTATTACCGTTTCTTAATCACTATTCGGTGATATGTGGGGCTGGCCAACAACCGAAAAACGTTTGCAAATATTGTAAAGTGACCTCCAAAACCCTACCGATTAAACACAAACGACAGCCTGCGCGCTAGAACATCCCTGATATTCGCTTCAGCCCACAAATTCGACAACCATGCCTTCAACAGGTCTACACAAGCAAAACTAGTTCTATTGCTTGATCCAAAACATGATGAGGACAATTGTTCACAGTATGTTCACTCCCCAAACGATTCTAGGTCTGGAAGCCAGAACAATGGAAGTTGGTTACATTGTCTGACGAGTGAAAAATAAACAGGTTATGTTCAGATGGGCGACACTGGACGTGGGTCCAAATCCGTTGGCTTACAAGAACGTAATGTGCAGAAAACCCTGAAATTTGGAGGTGGCTCATGAAAGGTTTGGGGATGTTTCAAAGGTAACCAAGTTGATATTTTGAGACGTAAAGGCGGGCAACTGACTATATAAATAGCTTAGAGGACTCATATCTACCAAGTCTTGATAGATTTGGCTGCGAACCTGGAGACAGCTTATTTATACAAGACAACGATCCAAAACACACGGCTCGCATAACGGTCAAATGGCTTCAAGATCATAATATTGAGACTCTGAAATGGCCGCCACAATCGCCAGATCTCAATCCTATAGAGAATGAGTGGGATCATTTGAAAAGAAGAGTAGTAGCAAGCAACACTGTTCCAAAAGACTGCGAAGAACTTTGGATACGCAATCAACAAGCGTGGAATGAGATTGATCCACAATATTTGGAGAACTTGTTAGGAAGTATGCCTAAAAGAGTGAAGGCTGTAATTCGTCCCGAATTTCTGCTATTTTTAAATTTTGGTTCCCTAAAATTTAATCTATTTTCTGAAGTAATTTTATTTTGTAAAAACTTTTAATTTGTTATGAATAAATTCTTAGATTTTCCCAAAAATTAATCCCAATAACTTTTTATGAACAGTTTTGCTAGTCACTGTATATTTAGAGTTACAGAGATCAAAGAAATTCTGCATAGAGTTTAGAAAATAAAAATCTAAGTGTAACAAATAAAATGGAATTAAATCTGAAGACCAACTTACCATATTTGGCATCTTTTCCATGAAGATTTTCTTCTGCTGTCGTAATCGCCAAACTAATCGGCTACACATGAAAGATATCGGCACTTCGAATGCACTACGGGTAGTATTTGCATTCTTCTCACAAATTTCAGTGGCAGACCTTGAGGTTGATTGCTCAAAATTGGCATGTATAAGTCCAGATGGATTCCAAAATATAAACTAGAAGCTTGTGGGCTACTTTCAGGATTGAATGTTTACCGAAAAAACATTATAGACCGTCTAATTTGATTTGATGGATTGGTTGTGCTTCTTCCATGTGCATACACTACATTATGTTAACCTGAAATTTGACATTTTTTATTTAACCTTCACCTTCACCTTAACGTTCACCTCTATCCTTCAGCTTTTAAGCCATTCCGCGATGCGATTTTCGCCGTGTTTTTGCAGATCAGCAGATGCATTGCGTAGATTCGTAGGAGTGATGATAATATTGTTATCATCCGCAAATGTTGGGGTCATTTATCAGTTTGGTATAAAGGTTGACCTTATGTAAAATGTAGATACTGATTCAAATGATACGCTAACTTGTGGCATCCGGGCGGAAAGGTTGTGCTTATCTTGGTCGTTTGAATATCACCCGAAATCCAGGTAAGACTTCAATATAACTGAGATAGTTTCCGTCCACCGTGCCATGCTTTGCCAAACACTTCCGCAACATCTAAAAAAAATAAAGCAGAACAGTATTTTTTCTCTAGCTATGATCCAGTACACTTGCTTGATTGTGCTCTGTTTGGTTTGGATACGAAATTAATGAGTAGGGGAGACTCCTTGCTGCAACTGCAAAACGGTCTTATTGTTGGTAGGAAACTCATGACCTCATAACCACTTTTATATGATCCTTGTCAGGCTTTTAGTATCCTCGTGATGGTAGATCTCTTTCAAATATCTGAAATGAATCATTATAGCATTGAAAATTTGCATGAATCAATTGATTCCAGACTAAAGAAGCTTCTTTACCATTTTCCTAGTGATATTTTACCATGATGCATTATGCATTTCGAAAGAATTGTAGTTACTATTCCTTATCCCCGATTCCTATCGCCTGGGAGATACAATTCCTGCTGCAAGACATCATTATTAAGAACGCACAAGCCTAAACGAATCTTTGGACTCCGTAAAACATCAACATCAACCCCGGTCGGTCTGTTTGCAAATCTTAACAGAAATTTGATATGTGCGTCTCATAAGATCTCACAATGTTTGTGTGATTTATCTGATGAACGGTTACCAATTGTTCGACATTTCATGACGCGCCTGATAGTCCACCTAGACTGTTTCGATGTTTTGCAATCATAATGTTTTGATTCATCAAAAAAAAAACATCTACAGCTACTATAAACAACGTCAACTTATGGATCTGTTAGTTCTTTGGAAAATAAGAATCTTTGCAACACAGAACGAATTATTTTTGATTGCCTTCTCTTTAAATAACAAGTTTTTTTTATATAATGACCATGAATATCGACGTAGAACCCATACATTTTATCTGTACTAAATTGAGATAAAAACCAACGGTGTTTAACGACCTAAAAAAAAATTCAGACACCAGAAAGAGATTCATCAATAATAATGAACATCGACGATCAACTGTTAAATAATTTTATTGCAGCATTTATTTTACTCCAAATAATAATAATAATAGTTACATTAAGAACATTAACCTACAGAATATATCTTAAAGGAAATACTTCTCAATTTTCCAAAAAAAATATTTATTTAATTATTTCATTTACTTACTTATTTCTTGAAATCATTAAATTTATTTATATTAATTTATTTTAGTTATTAGTTATTTTATATTTATAATTTTATTAACATATTTATTATTTTATTATTGACATTGACATTAACATCTGATAAGCAAACATCAAAAACTTGACTGTGGTGGTAAAAAGAACTTGAATTTGTTAGCTCTTGCTATGCATTTTTATTGAATATAATATATAATTTAATAAACTCTCCGATAACACATAGAGTGTATTTATGATAGTCACATTTGTGACAACACAAGCAAATTTGAGCAACAGACAATATACCAGGCAGCCCTTGAAAGAATATCAATTTATTGTATCCAACCGATTTAAGACCGCACTCACCATGTGAGGGCAGTTCCTAATTTTGTAAATTGCATTCAATCAACGTTCAATGCTGAAGCGCCATCGACTGATGGGCCGGCTTATTTATTACTCATCAAAAAATCGTTCTACAACAGTAAGGTGACACCTGGTGATCTATTGTTTCCCATTTGCTTGAGTGTCGGAACATGAATAATCGAATCACCATAAATGTGAAAATTAATTTGATTTTGTAGGTCACTCATGTCATGTATTGTCGGGTCATGTGAACCCTATGCGTAAGCATATACTTCCCATGCGGTGCGCATGGGAACGTGTTATTTTTTTAAGAACACAATAGAATAAGTAAGAGACTTTAAATATAATTAGCTTGTAAGAAATTTGTATAAAAGAAGGAACGATCGATACAAACATACAGAATCAAATTCGAAATCAATCTGGTCACACTCGGCAACTTGAGAAATAGCAAAAAATTCAACAACAAACATAACACGTGACTTTAATGCACCGAAATGAACATAAGAACGCGACTTGCTGCAAACATTTTCAACTATCACCTGTATTTTCGTATTGTTTAATAAAAAGCGGTTTTATACTGGTTATATATTTAGTATTTAGTAGCTAAATAGTTGTTTTGTTATTGATTACTTGAGGCTTTCCGCCGTGAATGGTTTCTGTGATTGTGGGTGTTTCTGTGATAGCGAGTTCCTTTGATTCTTAGTTTCTTGTCGTGAAGGGTTCGAAGATAGAAGAGTTCTTCCCTTGAAAGTTTCTTTGATTGTGCGTTTCTGTTATGTAGATTGAGGGTTTCCGTGATTACGGGTTTCTGCGGTTTAGAATGTCTGTGACGGCGAGTGTCTTGGCTTGAGGATCTCGGGGATTGCAGATTCCTGTTAATAAGGGTTTTTTGGTTTAAGGTTTCTGTGATTATTGGTTGCTGTTATTGAGCCTTCGAATATGTTAGAGTTTAGAATATAAAAAATCGAGTGGTTTCCCCATTGTGGCTTTCTGGCCGCTAGCAAGACGAGAAAGCATTCTCGGCCAAGTATCGCTGGCGCGAGACGTAGTCCGCTTGGCAGCCAGACAGCGCGGAGCCCCTGAGGGCAGTCTTGAGACCTCGACGCAGTGGTTTGCGCGGAGCCCAGTCCCGGTCGCTATGCCTGCGTTCTACGGTTTCACCATCAGCAGCAGTCTTTCGCGGGGCAGGGCCCAGCCAGTCTTTCCCGCCTCCTCTTTCTAATCATAGACAGGATTTCGTAATAATTAGCGCGTCGCCAACTCGAAGCTTGCTGCACGCATTTTATCTCATTCTCTCACGGCCTAATCCATTTAAATACATTTATAGTTGTCTCTTTTTCGTTACACTTTTTCGTTTCATAACATTCAATTCACACCGTCCCAAAAGAAATTTCACTTCAAAAATAAAGTCATTATCGCATTTCAGTTTAAAAACAGATTAAATACAGCAGCAACGGCAAATGAAATTAATAAAGCATTAAGCTTGTGTGGAAAAACTACATAAAGAGTTCAGTTATTATCAAACAAACTTTGAGCTAACACCTACAGCTCTTTCGCAGCTTTGGTTTCCTGAAACCTACATCCCTTCAGGTTTCCATCAAGCTTCAGCTATTTTAGCTGCTTCGAACCACTGCAGTTACAGCTCGTTCAGCTGCTCCTACCAGCGAGCTTAAAGGGATATAATCTTTTAGGAACCACTACACTATAAATACGAAATAAAGAACAGGAGATTTCTCTGTGGAATATCTACGAACAAGAGAAAAACCTCAAGCAGCCGTCAATGATAACGCAGAATAAGCATTAGCGGTAGATTGACATCAGAGAACAGCAGTTAAAATATAAGTATGTAGGATTGAGCCCTCTATTCTGGCAGCAATGAGCAAGGTAAAGAAGCTCGAAAAATGGATACCTCATGAATCAAAAGTGATGAACGTAATTCGAACTTTCAGAGAAGGAGGAATATCTTCACAGGATTTGTGGTAAATACAATTGTCATCTTCCACTTGAATGCGGAACAAAGAAACGTGGTATGTACTTCTTAATAAATAAATGATGTCGCACAGCGATGAATGTGTGAAGGTGAGTGAGGTTAGGTGTGTGGAAGATCAGGTGAAGTCTCAACCGGTGAAGGCACCTAAGAAAATAAAAACTAGGCAAGCGGTGAATGAAAATAAGAATGCGGAGAAGGTAAGGAAGGTGGAAGTAAATTGTGTGACGAAGACTCCGGACTCCAGGGTCCTTGCTATCGGCGCTAGATTGGATGTGGTCATGATGGACAATGGAGCTAGTACTTCGTTGTTGGCTGAGATGCATAAAATCGTTGGAGAATATCGTCTGGTGATTGGAAGTCCAGTAGATGCATGTGAAAGACAGTAGGTGAGGATTGTGGAGCTTGTTGAGCAGAGGAAAATAGGTGAGCCAAAACAGCAGGTTGTTTTAAATGAGACTCATATAAAATAAAGTCAAACTGGAATCGACAGATATAAAAGAAGAAGTTAAAAAGATAAGAGATCTTTCAAAACACCTTTTAGAGACTTTTACCACAATTTTGAACGAAAACATAAGAAATAGTAAGGAATATCCGACGCTACCATTGCCGACTAAGGCTGGTGTTAGTACACCAGTACAACTCAAGCCTAAACCTACGGAGACTTGGACTGTGGTGGTGAAAAGCAAGAAGCCAGAAGTATCTGCTAATGAAGTGTCGGATGTCCTCCTCTTTTACTATTTTTTGTATTTTTTGTTTGTTTTTAGTATTAATGCAGCTCACTCGTGTGGCTTCACCCGCTGAAGCAACATTAATAAGCGCATTCGCGGACGATGTGTGCACGGACGAAGTGATGAATGATTGTGTGACTGGTGCACGCATCCCAACAGCAGCAACATCGCATGTCCCGCCGCCGCCCGTTGCGGGAACGTTATCGCATGACCCGTCTATTGTTATTGTTGTGCCTCCACCTTGGCATGGAGGCCTCAGCGATTAGAGTGCGAACGGGCCCAATCGACTTCGTGGCGATATCCGCCTATAGACCCCCTAGTTTTTCCGATTATATACCGGATCTATGCACACTGTTTAACCAACAAGGCCCTATCTTTCTTGCTGGCGATCTGATCGCGAAACATCGCCAATGGGGCGCGGCGAGAAGCAATCAAGCAGGTATGAAGCTCTGCAGATTCATCGTCGAGAAACAGTTAGACCTGCGCGCCCCAAACGAGCCAACACAATACGGCCGAGGGCCAAATGGAATAATTATAGACCTTGCTATTGCTGACGATTACAACAGCATGCAACCATCAATGTGCCGGATCCTGCTTGTGAAGCATCTTGCTCCGGGCTGGCGTGCTAGCGAGGCCATTTAGATGCTCGAAATCCAGCATTCGGCACTATGATCCCTGTGTGTGATTCCTATAAAAAGGACCGACCCATTGTAATTTCTCTTCAGTATTTTACGCGTTCCAAGGATGACGAGATTCCAAGAAGCTTACGCCACCAATTCATGGTTCGCAAGGAATGCAGTATTACCGGGAAGGCAAGGCAGAGGCCTTCGCAGATACCCTCGAACTCCAGTTCAGGGAGAACGAACTTTCGAGCGAGGACGGAGAACACGAGCAGCAAGCATGCCGAACAGTGAGGGGCCTTCTGAATAATACAGATCATGATCCGCGCGAATACTCCCTTCTAGAGATGGATCTTGCAGAAATGAAGGGCCTGGTGATGAGACAGACTAGACGCTAATCTCCTGGTTAGGACGAAACCACAAACGACTGCCTCAGGCATACACTGGACAATATACTACGCACGATTACAAATACCATTAACGCGATCTTCCACCTTCGATGGTACCTGTTAACGCCATAATCGGAATCAATTGCTGGCAATGCTATGCCAAACATCATTCGACGATTTTTTTATCAGTAGTCTCTTGCTAAGTGTTAATTGCTACGTACTTTTCCACTGTTACACAATTGGTAAACACATGTGTTTTTATGGATAGTCCCGACGGGTGAATCTTTTTCTTAATTGCTATTTACCCATGTCGGTACCGAGGCAAGGAGAAATCCCAGGTTTGATTCTTAGAACAAGGAATAGTCCAATCATCAAGCAAGGATTTCGCTTGGGTCACAACAGTGTGTATATTAATTTTTTTTGCACAAATTATATTAATTAATAAATACACAATAGATTATATTAAAAAATAATCACCACTGAAGAAGGGAGCAACTTACTCCCGAAATATATATATGGGGAAAATTAAAAACTATAGCGTTTTAATGGAAAATAATAATAAAAATATTAAGCAAGATTATATTAGTTGGTAACAAATTCATCAATACTAATTTATTTACAGCTAAAAAAATATATGTTTGTGATGTGTGCAAACGCACGATCACAAGACAAGATACATTGGAGAAGCATGGTGCTTTACATGACGACACCAAATTATACAAGTGTCACCAATGCGACAACGAATATACTAGAGCGTCAATTTTAAAGCTTCATATCATAAAAAAATATGAAAAACATAATTCGATAGAGCCACGACATGAATGCTTTATATGCTTCAAAGTAAATTATTTTTAATACAATAATAAAATATTTTAAAATGAAAAATAAAAATCAATAAAAAAACAAACAAAAACAAATTCAATTTCCTTATAGTCATACAAAAATGCGTGTAGTCTATCAAGATATCAAGGATTTTCACAACATTGTAAGGTAACAAGAGCGGTAATCATAGTCAACAAAGAGATTGTGCAATATCATATGCATTTTCCTTATTCGTGCTTTAGGAAATGGTTCCGCAAAAATCATATATAAAAAGAAGGCAAGCAATACTGAAGTTAACATTTTCGATAAATATTTGGATTGAACAGATTTTCGTAATAGTAACGATGAGTATTTATGCGAAACCGAATGGGTAAGTATCTATTCATATATTATCCTAGTATCCTATTATATATTTTTAAATATATTTTCTTTAGTAGCTTCTCGAATGCAATGCAAAATGCAAAACGCAAAAAAAGTACAAGTAAATATTACATCTAGATGGATGTCGGATTTGAAAAAAACTGAGCAGCCATCATTGCGTTTTAAACCGCATGCGCGAAGCAAATGTTTTTTAGATTTTCTTCAGAAGTTGTAGAGGCAAGACTCGGCTTGTGTTTTGTTCCCAATAAAGAGTGCTTATACATCCAAAACGTGGTTTAGTTTCATTTCGCTAAAGTTTAGATTGAAAAGCGTTGAGAGAATTATTTTAAATCGGCAAACAAGATTATGGCTACAGTTTTTTTTTGGGGGATGCGAGAGGAATTATATACATTGATCACCTTGAAAAGGGTAAGACTATCACTGGTCAATACTACGCAGAGTTATTGCAACGTTTGAAGCACGAGGTGCAAATTAAACGACCTCATTTGGCGAAGAAAAAAGTTTTGTTTCGTCACGATAACGCACCAGCGCATTCGTCGATTGTTGCCATGTTTAAAATCCACGAATTGAAGTTTGAATTGATGCCGCATCCTCCTTGCTCTCCAGACTTAGCCCCCAGCGTCTATTACCTGTTTCCTAACCTCAAAAAATGGCTTGGCGGCAAAAGATTTAAGAGCAACGAAAAAGTTATCGAAGCTGTAAATCAGTATTTTGAGGAGCTTAACGAATCTACGTTTAAAACTGGTATAACTAAATTAGAACACCGATAGATAGATATTACTTTTATCTACAATAATCTAGCGGTACAAGATGAATAAATTTATAATGAACTAAAGTACCCAGAGTTTCCTTAAGGGTCTTCCCTCCTCCTGGCTTTAAGGTACAGGATTCACCCCGGCTGAGGTAAGTATTGGTGGGCCTAGTGCGCACAACAAATGCTGACACGCAAGCGCTAGGCCATGGTAGGGCGGGCCCAGGCAGCGACATCTGCGCCTGGCGAGCTCCACTGAAGCTCGTCTTTCTAATCGAGAGTAGCACGGCCACCCGAGAGATGGTTCTGGTACGTGGTAGTCTTTCGTTTTTTTTCTTGCCTTTTTTGAGTAGTTTCGGAATTTCACCAATAGATCAAAGTAACGTACATGGGTGCGGGCTCCCTGGGGCGCTCAACTAAATGAATATCGCTCGATTCGCAATTCCGCTTGCTTGGGCAGGATCCCAACTACACGATCAAGAATTCAGCTCGGTCTCGAACACGACAGCAGAACCTCACGACGGGCTTCAACTTCTCCTGAAACTGAACTTTGCGGTTTTCAGTACTTATCGCCACGAGAGGACCACGGCCAACGCAGTGAAAACGGCAACAAACTACACTCGACTATCCGGAAGCCGGAACGGAAGGCTCGGGCGGCTCGAGAGTTCTATCTCTTTCCAAGTTCTAAACTGTGTTCTCGTCTAGCCAAAAAAAAACTTCTTCACTCGCTGCTGTGAACTACTACTAAGTCCGCCGGGGTCGACAGTCAAATTGCAACTCCCTCACACCCACTCCACATTTCCGGCGCGTCGAACATTTGAAAATCTACTTTTCGCGTAGCGTTGTATGATCGATCACTCGTATTCGCGAAAGCTCGAGCAAGAAACCGAGGGTTGGAGCGGACGACGCGTTTTAACAGCTTTTTCGGAACTTGGCGAGCTTTACACTTTCAGCCAATCGTTGCCAGGTAGGTATTTCACGGAATTAGTTATTTCGTGCAGAAAAGGCGCGAAGATAATTTGAAGATAATTATGATAGGTACGCAACAATATGAGCACGAAGACGCCGTGTTTGTGCCTCCTGCTCCGCCTGCAGCCGAGAATGAACAACCGCAACAGCATTCCAAAATGATGGAGTGTATATGCTGCTTCGATCCATGCAACGTGCCCGTGGGGACATACTGCGGGCACTTTTTTTGCAGGGGTTGCATTTTAACGCACCTTGAGGTGCAATACACGTGCCCTATATGTAGGGCATTTTTGACGCCATACGGCGTATTTTATATGTATCCTAATTTTTTGTGTGTATTGAATATTTTTACAGACGATCTACCGGCACTGGCAGCGCCGCCACCACAGGAGCAAGAAACAAAATCAATATGAACATTACTGAAATTCCAAATTCCTCTAAGAGAGGCCAACATCTGCAAAGAACTCCCAGGAGGCATATGAGATATGGTTGGGACTACATGATAAAATACAACCGGCACAAATGATGAGAGAAGAGGACAGAAGCAATGAAGAAGAAGATGAGACAGAATATGAGATAGAAGAAGATGAGATAGAAGAAGATGTAATGTATCCCTAGTTCCAAACCTGGAACTAGCCAATACATAACTAATCTCCCACACAAGCTTCTCTAAGCTTCGGTAAGCTTTCTATCGTAGCACAGCACATCCTCAAACCTACATTGATATGGCGTGATACCGTGTGAAACTATTAGTAGAGCATTGAACCCACAGTAAGCAAAAATATAACTTATGCGACGTTAAGTGGGTCAGTGCAAAGTAAGCTATATTGGATACGACGAACTCTGTGGGAACTAATATGAATCGCGTTCGATTGGTTATGGTAAGTAGATTTAAAACTAGAGTAGGAATTTTTATAGAATAAGCAAATTTAGTTTACATAGAAACTAAGATAGAAATTTGTGAATAAAATGAAGGAACCAAGCTGGCACTGGGCTCAGAATTGTTCCTTAGTTGAACGAAGTTGTTTGTTTTATATTGCAACTTTTGCCTTAACATCGGCAAAACGTTCAATAGCAATACTTGAGTAAAGTCTGCCTTATTCGGCAGACTACAAGTTGCCTTTAAATTCGGCAATATGAAAACTTAGAAATATCGGCTGCCTGTTCTTTTGGACTGCGCCAAACATGTGGCAATTAATCAGTTGCCGGTAGGTACCTAAAAATCCTCATTGTTTTCTTTTCTGAGAATAACTTCTTTCACAGTGAGAAGAAGCTTATATCTCTAGAAGAATATCGTAGAAGACGTCCATCACTTGGTCTACCACGCGCTCCACATGCAATAAACACATTACAGGACGATCCTACGATAATCTCATTACAAAGATGAGATAGAAGAAAAAGAACAAAATAAGACAGTGAGTACTACAAATAGTAAATATCATAAATAATCGCGAATGAAATTAAGCCATAAACCCACAAAAGTTGTGAAAAGAAGAACCAAAATCGAACACAGACATAAATCTGCCGGCAGCGAAGCAGCAGATTAGGTAGCGAATATCGGATCGTTTTTCTAATCAGGGCCGACTAGACGACTCTTAGCTTAAATGAGCAATTATCATTAGAGACTTATTGATATTGATTCCTTTAAATGTAATAAAGACGCACAATTGATTTTGTCATTAATGTTTCGCCATCAAAGAAGCTTGTTTCGATAGTTACGTTTCCATTTAAATCTTGGCGGGCATCATTTGCGCCTCATTTCTTAGTAAAAAAAAATTCAAAACTAAAAAATACGTGTATTTTTATTTATTAAAACCTACCACAAAACAAACTATTTGATAAAATATATGCAGTTGAGGTATAAAGGGTTATTCGCACAGAAAATATTAAACAGTTTCTTCCTCTTCTTCAGATCTGCAATTTCGGCAAAAATCGCTGAAGGGAACGCCCAATCGTTTTGCATTTTGCGCAACTTGCGTAAATTTTCCAGTAAACAACAAAATTTTAACTTTAACGAACTATAACTAATCGCACGCGCGCGCAAATTTTGTGATATGATCTTGCGATGTTTAACGACTCTTTTCAATTATTGTGAATTGATATGGCAGCCCTCGTACAAATCCTATTGCAGCGTCGTGTATTATGACGTTTCTGTTGAAATTGAATTGAATTGGTGAAGGGACTGTAACGATGGTAAGTACCATTTTGGCGACTTTGCGCGTCCTTTTCCAAAATAACACCTCCGTCGACGCAAGTGCACAACTTAGTTGTGCTGCAGTGGGCCCACCTTAGTAATCCACATCTAATCGGCATGTTTTTTGGCTTGATCATAGCGAATCTTCACTTGAACCGATTTTTTGCAATTATTTATTTTCAGCAATTGCTCATCGAAATTGTTTTTAATTTATTTTACCGTCCCATGTATGTTGATATAGGACAAATGCAATTACCATGCAAACGTCGAGAAAGTAAAAGAAATTCGATGCGCGGCGCGTGTTGTCTTTACACACACATAACCTACCCCAACCCCAAATTGGTTTTGTTCGGTGTGCTTAGTCCTTCGTCCTTCGACGCGATGACAGTTTCGGTTTAATTGTGTGTGCCTGCCGCAAGTTCGACGAAGCTCGTCGTCGTCGGCGAGGGACGCGATCCTTCGTACTTACCCACCGAACATTTTGGCGCATTGTCGCCTAGGCGAACTATAGACGAATCGCCGTTTCTTCACCAGAATGATGAAAAGTCGTAAAAGAGCATGTGCAAGCATATGTGCAAGTCAATTTATTGCTTTCAGCTGTTGTTTTTACAACATTTGCTGGAATTGGAGACGATAATTTTTCTCATTTCTGCCGCATAGACACACGTATGAAGTTCGCGTTTTGAATTAGTCGCAAAACACGGAAAGAGTGACAAAACGCGAAAATTATTGCGGAAGTTGTGGAAATAAAAGTGTGGTGATAAAGCTGAGTATTTTCTGTTTCATTATTTTTCGACAGGTAAGCGCATTCAGTAAAGTTTAGCAAAAACAGTGAAAATACATATATTTTTAAAAAAGTGAAGAATAATTAAGTGCGTATCGTTTACAATGTCACGAAAAACTATTGAAAAAGAGGCTCGGGATATTATCAATAATCTGACAACTGACTTCGATTCCTTTCTTGAAACCCCTTCCAATGCTTGCTCCATTAATTCTTTTGATGATATTATTCACAATGAAATTTCAGAATATAATGTCACTAATAACTTACAAAATAATTCATTTCCTCATATTGAGAATCTTAACGTAGCAAGTAATTTATTTAACAAATTTAAATATAGCATTGCATCGGAATTGGCCGAGTGGGCTACAAAACATTTGATAAGTAATTCAGCATTAAATGAATTGCTAAAGCTTCTAAGTAATTACATTAAAGACATTCCAAAGGATGCACGCAGTTTAAAAAATACTCCCGTTAGTGTGACAACAATTACAATGGGTAATGGTGAATACATACACTATGGAATTGCTGATGGACTAACAGATTTCTTACGCAATAATAGCAATTATTGCAATAACAATATTTTATTGAATTTTAATGTAGATGGTCTTCCAGTCGCAAGAAGCTCAAAAAATCAGGTTTGGCCAATACTGGGTAATGTAGATAGTACGGGGTATGTTTTTCTAATTGGTGTTTACGGTGGAAATGAGAAACCAAACGACTCGAACGAATACTTAAAAGCTTTTGTGTTAGAGTTACAAGATTTACTTGTAGAGGGAATAGTTTATGATAGCAAACATTTTTCAATAAAATTCAATGCACTTGTATGCGACGGTCCGGCAAGAGCTTTTGTACTTAAAATAAAAGGGCATAGTGGATTTTATTCGTGTACAAAATGTGTTCAGAAAGGAGAAATAAATTCCAGACGCCTAGTTTTTCCTCCAGAACATTGCGGGTTACGATCAGATGCATCCTTTCGTTCGCGATTGCAAAAAGAACATCATACTTCTACTGGTGCAATATTGCTAGAGGATTTACCTATAAATTTAATTGATCAGATCCCACTTGACTATATGCATGTGGTATGTTTAGGTATAATGAAAACCTTGTTAAAATTATGGATCAGAAGTTCTGGGGAAATGTTTAAGTTATCAAAAGATAAGATCGCTCTGCTCGACTACAAATTGAAACACTTAAAAAAACAACTTCCAAAAGAATTTAGTAGGAATCCTAGGAGTCTCGCTGAATTAGATAGATGGAAAGCAACGGAATTTCGTCAATTTCTTTTATATACCGGTCCATACATATTAAGTGCAGTTCTTGATGAAGAACGATATCAGGATTTTTTAAAAATTAATATTTCGATGCGAATTTTATTAGAAACTACGCCTTCTGTCTCAAATATTGCTTGCGCGCAGAGCCTTATTAATAGTTTCATTAAGAATTTTCCGACGTTATATTCAATGAAATACTTAACCTATAACTTTCACTGTTTGACACACCTGCCGAGAGAAGTTCAAATATATGGTTCATTAGAAAGAATCAGTGCATTTAAATTTGAAAATTACTTACATCAAATTAAAAAATTTGTAAAAAAGGGTAATTTTGTTGTGAAGCAAATATATAATAGGCTTGTTGAGCGTAGCGTACACCTTGCAGACGCATCTGATCCGTCTAAATTTCCCCTTTTTTCACCACCATTAGCCGATCACACTTATGCATTTGTTGTCAATCACAACTTCAAACTTTCTATTAAATACCCTGATTGTTTCTACCTCGCGGGAAGCACTGTGTATAAAGTCCACAGAATTTTAAAGGATTCGTCTAATGGTGCGGCAATAATATGTGGGCACGCAATGCATAATTTAAATATAGCATTCGATTTGCCAATGCCTTCAAATTTGTTACATATTTACGAAGGGGACGCTCGAAACATACTTTTGAATGAAACCGTGCATAATTTAAAAGAAGTCACACTCAAATTCGCTACTTTTTCGGAGACAGAGCAATCTTCATGTTTTTTTATTCCTTTGTTACACTTTTAATATTCTAACCGAAGCACCCTCCTAAATCTAACGTCTTTACTTTTTGTGAAGTTGTCCCCAGTCCTGGAAATTCCACACCCGTCATTCTAGAAATGGAATATAAAGACCTATTTTACACAGAAACAGATGAGCTAGATTACAGGCGTTTTCTTATGTTGCGGCCAGGTAAATAAATCTAAAACAAATCATCATCGGAACAAAAAAAAAATGTTTTATCTTTTAGGAGCTGAGAAACCCTCTACATCAACAGCAGTTCTGAATATGGAAAATAAAGATGATAGCAGGTCCTGCTGATTCTGAGTCCATATTCAATGAAGGCAAACCTCAGAAAAGGCGAAGAACATTAACAAATTTAGAACCAAAAGGTGAAATTAAAACTTTCAAATGAAATCTTATTGAAATCATTATACTTTCTCAGATATAAATGGTCCTCAAATTTCACCAGTGGCCACAAGCAATCGAAAATACAGCAAAGCGGAATCGACCAATAAAGAAAATAAATGTAAAGCTAAATAAATTTTAAATAATTTCAATGACTGAGCATCTAATTTGTGTTAATAGCGTGTGATTGTTTGGCGAAATTATCGGCCGAAAACAAGGAGACAAGAAAAATCTTAGTTCGATTGACGGAAGAAGTTTTAATTTTAAAAAAAGAGATTCAAAAACTAAGAGAGAATGCTACAAGCACAAACATCGTGGGAATATTGCCAAAATTTCCTTTTAGCCACTCAGAAGAGTTAGCTAAACTGGAAATGAAGGTGCAAGATAATGAATCTTGCTTTTCCCAATTGGTAAGTTCTGATTTAAGAAAACAAATATATATTTCTAAGTTTTTTTTTTTCATAGAAAGCGGAGTTTATTTCTATCGGGAGCCGATCCAATCCACAGCAATTCGTTCGCGATGCCTTGAAAGCAATTTTCACGGATGAATTAGCGACACAATTCACTTGGCTTGGTACCAAGCAGAAGAAAAGTCTACGCTCGATGAATGTTGTTCTGGCCCTTAAAAGTATATTTCTTATAAATAATCAACACAGTTTGATCAATTAATAAAATGTTCTTTCAAACAGGTGCATTTAAAGAGCGGTTCAACTGTCTAGCCTGATACCGCCTGATGTCGCTATAGCGACATCAGGCGGTACGCGAGTAAGTGTTTGAGAGACATCAGGCGGTACGCGAGTAAGTGTTTGAGAGACATCAGGCGGTACGCGAGTAAGTGTTTGAGAGACATCAGGCGGTACGCGAGTAAGTGTTTGAGAGACATCAGTCGGTACGCGAGACAGCTACCGCTTGGTCTTTCGATAGCGTTTGAAACATCAGGCGGTACTCGAGACATCTACCGCCTGCTCAGTTTACCGCGAAGAACTGAGCAGGCGGTACTCGAGCCAGCTACCGCCTGATGTCTCTTACGCTATCGAAAGACCAAGCGGTAGCTGTCTCGCGTACCGACTGATGTTTCAAACGCTATCGAAAGATCAAGCGGTAGCTGTCTCGCGTACCGACTGCCGCTAGTGGAAATTCAATTAAATTTGTAAAATCAACAAAAAAGAAAAGCATTTAATATCTTTTAATCCTTCTTTCTCTGATTTCGTCTGAATACAATCGATGTTGGAGTAAATGTCGACAATAAATTTGTCTGCAGACTGTTGAATAATATGTTGAATAATTCAGACATCTTCAACTTGCACGCTTTACAATCAAACGTTTTTTTAAGTTGAAATAATTTTTAATTTTAATTTTAGGAATCTAACAACATATTGCGGCTGCAATTGATATTGCGGTTGATCACTACTTGCCGAGAGATGTTAATGATTTTAAATCGTAAGTGTGTGTGTGCGTATAAAATATGATTTGTTTGAATAAATTCCATATTTTTTTCAGAACTATTCAATGCGCACCGAAATCCTGCGCAACAGGTGTTGGCAGAGGCGGCGTCCATGATGCCGCCTCCTGCGCCGGAAGTGGTAGGCCAAGAACCTCAATGTAAGTAGGCATTTTAAATATAACAAAATAGTGCCGTGTGTTATTTCAGTTACGTATTAAGCATGCGTGGAGCCTGGGGCTAAAAGTAAAATGGGGCCCCCTATGATTACGCAACAGCATCCCTAAAACATTAATTAACCCACCCAAGTAGTCCAGTAGGAAAGATTGCTTGAAAGCAGATAAACATCCTAAGTAAATCAGTAGAATAGAGGAACGTAAGTAATAATAAATAGAACAATTTTTACGTTGCATGAATGGAACAAATAATTTTTATTAAAACAAATTAACATTTAAATCTTGATTTCGGTTCAGCGAATTCACTTATAACATCATCAAAATTGAGTGATCGGAGAATTTCGCTTTCAATACTAAGTCTGCCTAATGACGACAATCTATAATCAGTCATTGTAGATCTATACATATTCTCAACGCGTTTTAATACAGAAAACGATCTCTCCGTTTCGCAGTTACCAATCAGAATCTAAAGGCATCGTAAATTTTAACTAGCTCATTCGTTTTAATCCGCATTTTGTCTTCTTTTATCGATAATAACCTTTGTTAAAAAACACAAAAAAAAACCAATTATATACGCGTAGGCCTCGCTCCTTTTCTTCAATTCAACCACCAATTTATCTATTATAAAAAAAAATACTCAACTCTAAATTTATCAGACCCAGATAAAGTACGTTGTTGCGTACTTGCATCTGTTAATTTTTTTTTTAATAATTTTTCTTTTCGTTGAGTCTGAATAATCAGATTTCTCAATACATATACTACCAAGATTTTTAGCATTTTCTTCAAATTCGTGGAACTTATCTCGCATGTTCATCACAAAAAAAAAACACCAATGAATCGAACATTTGACTGGCTGTTATTAAAGCAACACCTACTTTTTGTAAATACATACTTGTCAACTCAAATCGATTATATTTTAATAAATTTTTTTATGAAAACGTAGGCTTCACGTCTCACCTCTCGGTTTTGGTCGTAATCATTTTCTAATGTTTCTAATGCTTTATAAATGCCTTCGAAGTTATTGCATAACGCTTGGCAAGCATCTGATCTTCGAGACCATCTCTTGTTACAGATAAACTTTTCACATTGTCTCCTTCATGTTTTAGAATAAATATCCCACCTGTGCGTTGAAGCACTAGAAAATTGTGTACAGCTGTTGCAAAATTCCAAACAAGTTAGCTGCGGGCAAACATTCATCAACACTGCACTCGCCAACTAAGTTCATTGAGTGTCTAGTGCAACGGAACATAAAATGCTGACGCGTTTTTTTATTTGACGCAGGCTTGTAGTCCGTTATAATTGCCAGACATATTTCGAGCATTGTCGTATGACTGTGCTCGACAGTTTTCAATTTTGATGTTGTGCTCATCTAGCAAGTGCAGTACGTTGTCAGACATTGATCGACCTTGATGGCTTTTTATTTGAAGAAAAGTAAAAAATCGTTCGTGGACTTGGTTATGAAGCACATATGTATCTAAAAACTACTGATATAATGATCCACATTTGTTATATCAGGCGTTGAGTCTAAAACTATTCCCCAGTATTTAGCAGTTTGGATCTCCGTTATAATATTCTGCATAACTTTGTTAGCCACAGCCTCTATAAATTCTTCATAAATTGTTTTAGATAGGTAAGACGCATTTCCACGACCTTTATTTGCGTGAATTCCAATGTGTTCTTGCAATAAAGGATCATATTCTGCTATCAACTCTTTTACACCCAAGAAATTTCCGTTACTTGATGAGCCTATTACTTCATTCGGAGTCCTCTGAAATAAAGTCCTCTTGCGCTCAAAAATCTGACAACGGATAAAACTCTTTTCAACACTTTTCTCCAATATTAAGTTTCATTTTCAACCGCTGCTATCGCAGCGTATGTCAAAGCGAGAATCTTTTGAAAAATATGAGATACACTTCAACATGCATTCTGTATGCTCCTGATTAGCTTCATGCGAAGATATAATTTCTTCGTTTTTTTCCCCAATTAGAAAATCCCTCCTTAACAAAAGAATTATTTAAATTCTGTGAAAATAATTTGCAAACAAAACAGAATACGGATCCACTAGATTGAAGTATACTTTAAGTCTAGAAAATTATTCACAACTTCCCGACTATTTCCGCTTGCTTTACTTCAGAATGAGGTTTCCTTAAAAAAGAAATTTAAAATCTCCGACTTTGCAGTGGTTTTTAATATATATATATATATATATATATATATATATATATATACATATATATATATATATATATATATATATATATATATATATATACATATATATATATATATATATATATATATATATATATATATATATATCCATATTTTATCGACCATAAATAATATTAATAAATTTTGGTTTTTGTTTAACACATATAGATTACGTTATTGTTAACGAGGAAATGCAGGCAGCTGGACCGGCACCGGCGGCACCTTACGAAGGTAAGGTCGCAAAACAGATTTTATTGTCCTATCCAGCCACATGCCACTTGATACACATTTTGTTAGATTGATTACTATTTAGTAATTTTCTATTTTAATTTTTCAGTAGCAGGGGACTTCCACTTGGATATTGGCGATGAGGTCGCCAATTTTGATTTTGTAAACGTCAAAGATCAATAAATTTATAAGAGATCGATCGCGCTGTAAGTATTGTATGAAGTACGTGCACGCTTTGTATGTGCAACTACTTATTTTGAGGTTTTATTTATTTTTTCTTTGCAGATGAAGTTTGATTTAATTTTTATTGTTATGTGATATTAATCATATGGGTATAATTAAAAGTTTATTTTTGGTTTAACATAAAAGCATTTTTAAATGTACAGATCAGTCAGTCCATAGTAGTCCATAATAGTATCCAGAAATCCAACCCATTAATACGATCATCTGTAGCGATGCACATCACGGAAAAAGGACACACCATTCACCGTGAAAACTGGAAGTATTACGATCTACGATCCGATTAAATGCATTGGATCCTTGGGAGAGCTTGGCAATAATGCGAGAAGACGCGAGGATACTATTAAATACGGACCAAGGAAATTGTCCGTCCAAACTAATTAGTTTAGCTGCGCATAATAGTAAATACCAGGTAGAAAAGAACACAAAACCGATAAGAAGACAATAAAATGTGTTTAGGGTTCTTATCTGCCGGATAGATTCTTCTCTTTAAAGTAAGATATCTTAGGATAAAAGAAGTTGTATCTTGCCATTATATTTAAGTAGCTTTGTACTGATGAAGAGGGTAAGTCGCCTTCGAAATATATATCTACATATAAATTAAAACTTTGTAGTTTTGGTTAAAAAAGCTGCGTCGACTGTATTTTGGAAGACGACTACAAACATCGGACAATACCTAACATATCTTCATCTGCTTCTTCCACGTTGCTGACGATATCATCAACCAGCTTCTGTATAACCTCCATGAAAAATAGATAATCGGTGGGCATGGCCGTATTTTTTTGCGACTAACAACCGAACTGACTTCCTTGCGACTAACAACCGAAAATGCGCCGGCCTTGTTTATATAGTCTGCTGTGTTGGGGGGTGGGGGTTGTAAACCATCATAGTCGTTGATCGTTGTCAATAAGCCACGCCCACGATCGGCTGCCGGCTACCGCGTGGTGAACAACTCCAGTGCCCATACGCATTTCATATGGAAAAGTTGTGCAATACAGCCACCCATCGCGGAATCCATTTAATTTTTTTTCGGTTCGAATTTATCGTACGGACACCGCGTAAACTTTGTGCATGTGTGATAATTGTTTAAGATTTGCACGTTTAGCCACGTTAATTCTGACATAACGTTCGCACTGCATTTTTAGATTAAAAAAACCCATAAAATCTTTGTGTCTTGCACGTGTTTATCACGCGCACAGGTACTAACGTGCGCAAAATACGAATTTCTTTGCGTTGTGTAAAGAAGCCCTACCGGGCTGTCTAAACACGTAGCCTTTTTTTTAATAAAGAATACTCAATAATACTAATAATAATTAAGATTACATCAAAGATATGCCGAAACGGTCGTATCCATGCAATTTGTGCGATAAAGTATTTAAATCGTCCAGTGGAATTCGCATGCACATTTTTACTATGCACAAGTGTATGTATTAATAATTTATAAATAATTTTGGTTTTCGTTTGTTTGGTGTTTTTTGGTTGTTATTTTCTACAAATCAATACAGGACGATTGTTTGTTCAGCCGTTCGTTCGTATTTATTTGTTAAATGGCTGCAATTAATTGGTATTTGTTGTTAGTTCTCATCTATAAATGCCTCGTATGCTCAAAATTGTACAAAAGCAGTGTAAAGCGCAATGCACACATGACTAGACATCATCCGCACGCTCCGTACAAGTGTACTGAGTGTCCCGTTAACCCTTCATTTAATACATGCTGCTCGCTAAACTATCATCGGATAAGGGTGCATGATCGTGGTACGACGGTCACAATGACGATTAATGTGTCCTCTAAATAAATTTGAAATTAACTTATATTCGCAGAGAAGGGCACAAATTGCGAATGCAATGTAGCGCGGCCAACGCGCCTCGTTGCTGCTGCTGCTTGTGATGATGATGCTGTCGAAGAAAAATTCTCGCCGTTAAACAGCGAAAACGATGCCGGAAACGTGGCGCTATGGTTCGACGCAACAACGCCTGCTATGAGGAATGCAATGGCAAACGAAGAAGGCATCGTGCCCAATGCTACTGCTATTACAACATCTACAATAACTCCCGAAACTACTACTTCTTCTGCAGCTGCAGAACAACCGGAAGCGGAATCCATAGTATACGCGCTAAACTCCGATGATGAAGACGACGAAAACGACGGACGCAGCAGCGTCGTCAGCAGCAGCAACAGCAGCAACTATAACAACAACAACATCCAATTCCGTCAATTGACCAACACGCACATATGGCAGATACAGACAAACGCGAACCGGGAACTTACTTAGGTAAACCCGAAAATCGCCGCAATCCAAACGCCGTACAGGGTGACAGAGGCTCAAAGCCCGCCCCTAAAACTACTGGTCAATCCCGGAAGCCTGCTTTTCCAAAGCAGATTCCACGCGGAGGACGAGCTTCTCGGCTCCCTCCCCTGACTAGAAGTGAGATCGTGGAGAAACCTACAGCTCTGGAGACTTCTGCATTCCAAAAGAATCAAGTCGTTCAGGAGGTAAACATCAACACTTCTTTCTCACCTTCCCTAGTCGCATACGTCGATCTATCCGATATGGTATATCGTGAAATCATGATTGACAATCCAAACCTGAATAAGGAATGGACCCCCGAAATGTTCTCATATTACACAAATGCATTATTGTGGATGAGAATCATTTCACTAAAAGCTAAATTTCAACATGGGATGACTCAAAATGAGATCAATCTTATGTCTAAATACGAAAGTTTATCTTTCGACATCCCTGAGCCTATACGGCTATACCTTAACGGTCTAGGGAAAGTCAAAACTTTAGCAGGTCAAACTCTCTACCCAACATTTCCAGCATTGCCTGAAGTGGTAGTTCAAAATGTACCCGCTACATTCGGGATTGTGACAAATCACAATCACAATTTGTATGAAGAAAATCCTACATTGGGAATACCTATCATACAAATAAAGGCTAGCTTCAATGAAGTTAATCCCTTTCCCCAGCCAAGCTATCCCACTTCTGAAGTTGTTACGTTCATATTTTCAAACACAGAAAATCACTTCTTAATATATATAGAATCAGAGCCCGTCGCGGAACAACTCCCTGCCTCGCCTTGCGTACGATCAAGGACTAATCTGCCACCTCTATATCAGGAAACCGTCCGGAGACTAGCCGTTACATATACTCACACACATAACCAGTCACAACATACCATTTACCCACGTGCATTTTGTTATCATTAGTCTCTTGCTAAGTGTTAATTGCTACGTACTTTTCCACTGTTACACTATTGGTAAACACATGCGTTTTTATGGCTAGTCCCGACGGGTTGTCCTTTTTCTTTATTGCTATTTACCCATGTCGGTACCGAGGCAAGGATAAATCACAGGTTTGATTCTAAAAACAAGGGATAGTCCAATCATCAAGCAAGGATTTCGCTTGGGTCACAACAGAACAAGGAAAATTCGAAGGATTCGGGAACACTATTCCATATGTACATACAAGAAGTAGACCAAAAGATAAAGAAAAGCATAATAGGATTAGCAGCAAGACCACTAGTGAATTTTTATATACCGGATAATAACAGATCACAATTCTTCTCATCAGCTAAGGATAAGATTAATCCACTATTCACATGGAATTGCCATGCAACTATATAGTGCAAAGACTGCAATAAAGTATTTAACACCTTCGCCGAAGGAGCGCTACCCTTAGCAAGCCTGCTAGACACAGAAAATATGGAAGATAGGGACAACAGCCTAAGAATACATTTCAAAAATACACACAACACCATAGACAAAACAAAAGTAGAAATAAAGAGGGCACGGTTTGATCACTCAGCACCATACTTAGGGAATATTAGAGCCATAAGATTAGCAGCCCAACAACCAGGAAAAGAAATTAGATCCAAAGAAACAGGTTTCGTTCCACATCAAATCAACAATAGTTTAAAATCAATCTACACCCACCTCCTTGCAGCGGAAAAATCACCACAACAAAAGAGAGAAAGGAAACAGAAAGAAAACACCACCAACAACGAATCCAACCACCCAAGAGAAAACACCACCAATAACGAAACCAACCAATTGATAATAAAAATAAAAGTAGGTAAAATTTCCAAACTAAAGTTACAATTGGTCAGCATCAAGAAAAAGTAGGTCAAACCCCTCAAAACCAACACTAGGATAGGTCAGGCCTCAAAATAAGGAAAATAACAACAAAGGTAGGCAAAGGGTTGAAATCCAAAAGTAAAAATAGGCCAAGTTTAAAGTAAAAGAAAGAAACACCTCAAGGCCAAACAAATCAATATTAGGTTAAGTCTTTTTAGAACCAAAACATAAAATAAGATAGAGAAACCTCAAAATATCTCAAAATAGGTCAAATCTTCAAACCAAATAAAGGCAGATTAATCCTAACAGAAAAAAAAGTAGAAATAATAGTCACGGAATACACGTAATCAAATCAGCCTCCTTTTCTTTGTTCCCAGCTCTATATATTGGTTCGGTCTAACGGATCAGCTGGTTTGCGGAACAATTCCAATCCCAATTCTGGTTTTAGAACCACTGGTGTTGGACTCACTGGATTTGGTCGAATCAGCTGTCTGCGCACGGCCATCTTGGCTTTTTCGCCACCAACGATGTCACTACGACATTTCCCAGTGACAGCTCGCGTATGTTGTTATTGTTTACATTGGTTCTGTTGCGAGTGTTTGTGTCCCCAGGCGCTGTTGCTTTGGCCGTTCCGCGCGAAATAAGGACATAAGCAGGGAGTCTTGCCGCAGATGGGTCCTGTCGCCCTTCCTCCAATTGCGCGCCTGGATGTTGCGATGCATTCCCGTTCGCTGTGTCTACAGCTGCTGCTGTGCTGTCGGTAAGAATTTTGTATTTAGTATTTGATCCTATGCTCGGGATGTGTTTTAGTCGTGTGTTGCTGTTGTGGTGATAGTTGCGATTCAACTTCAACCCCCAAAAGAAAAGATAACGTGACACGAAAGGAAAAGAAGAACCGAAAGGAAAAATAATAATGGAAAAGTAAGGATTTGAGGAAAGGGCAGCAGGAAGGGTCTCCAAACGAAGAAGAGCCCTTGGAACCAGCCAATGATTGGTATTAAGTTCATATTTTACTTATCGTGTCTGTCCCAGTTAGATTTAAAATTTTATGCATGTTCATGTTTGTTGGGTAGCTCTAATTCGTTGTTTACGCGGCGTAGGGTTTTAGGTCTTTGGCGTGCCACACCCCAGCGTCTCTGCCCTTGTTGTCCGTTAAGCGGTATGTAGACGAGGACAATTTCTCTTTGACCACGAACGGTCCCACATATTCCGGGGTCAATTTTGCCGAAAAATACTTCGTTGCATCTGACAGGACGAAATTCCTTCTCCACACTTGGTCTTTGGCATAGAAAGGCTGGGCCTCGCGCGGGCCAAGTTTTCATCACGGTTTTGATTGGTTTCGGGTTCGAGTTCAGATTTCAGTGTCGCGACCCAAACCAAATCCCAGTCAGGGTTTAGGTCGCTGGACGATTGTCGGCGCACGAGTGGGTGGCGCCCAAAAATTATCAAAAATTACCCCGCCCCTCTTCGCGGGCAAGCGCCGGGCACAATCGTCCACCCCGCAGCCATTAGAGGCTTCGGGGGTAAAAGTGCGCAAAAACAGAAGCGAACAGCCATACAAAATCAAAGACAATGTGGCAGGTGGCAAATACCAAAACAGCGGTAAGTCTAATCGAGATAATTAAGAAGGAAAAATGGCAGAAAACCGGAGTTTCAGTAAGTTAAATACAATCGAAATAAGAAACTGTTGCGTACCATAAAAAAATGCTAGCTTTTGTGTGTTGTATAATATATAATCAAAGGTGTTAGTCAGTCAGTCAGTATATATTAATGAGCTAAGTAAGTATATTTAAAAGTGATGTGATTGTTTTCTTGTGCATGGGTGACGCGTGTGCGAATGTGGTTCGTGGTTCTTCTTTTTTTTGTCCTAAACCCACGATTCGGTGAGCTAGTCGGGGAAACAAAAATATTAACTCGGGACCGCCACTATACGGTCGACTTTGTACCGGTCCCGGCGGCGCGGGTGCACACGAGGCATCCGGGGTCGAGGAGCGTCCAAAATGGTGGAGCACTCGATCTCGGATCCTCGGGTTTGTGCGCGAAGTCGGGACCGTGACAAAACAAACCATTATAACAATCAACTTAAGCATGCTACGAAAGGAGCGGAGCAATTGAGAAAGAAACATTGAAAAAATGGACAAAAATCGGGAAAGGAAGAAGCAACGAAGAATATCTGGAGAAAACGAGGGACAAATGGAGTGGAGACTTGAAGGATACACGACAGGACTTCAAGAAAGTCCCCCACAAGTAGGCATAGGAAACAAACCATGTAATTAAATTAAGATTACACCCCAAACGTCATCAGGGGTGGCCAAGGTTTCTAAGTTTCCAACAGGTATATGAGATATGGGTAGGTATACACGACAAAATACAACCGGGACAACAAACGCCAGAGGAAGCAGAGTGTGAAGATGATGAAATACAACCAGGACAACAAACACAAGAGGAAGCAGAGTGTGAAAACGAGGAGGACAAGGAAGTAGGACAAACACAACGAGAAAACGAAGGACAGACAACAAACAAAAGGACTCAGAAGACGCAACAAGCAGAAGTGCCAGATAAGAAGAAAAAGAAGAGGAAACGACGGAACATTGAAGAGGAAGAAGGCAGTGAGGTATACTCGAAATATGCATGGTCTGCTGATAGCCTCAAATCGTGCAGCTTACATTTAACTTCGCGTTAATACAGTTGTGGCGGACCTATCCACCACCATCTGCGGACCGACCCGACACCAACATATTGATCCATCGCCGACGCCTCGATCAGCCGTCAGCAGCAGTGCATGGCGGCGGCAACAACATTGTCGCCGACAGCCGATTGTGCCTGGGCCCGTCCACGGTCCCATCATTCGCGGCATCCCGTGGCGGCGGTATCCACAGCACCTCCGACGAACTAGAGTGCCCAAAACTGCTGACCATCGTTCGCGGCGGAAACTGCTGATGGCATCCGTCGCCTCCACTTGACGTGTAACGTTGCATACGCGCCGTCGCCAATTGCTGATAACGCGCCGCATCCATGGCGGCAGAAGTGCCCGCCGGCCGGATGCTGCGTCAGCAAGTGTGGCACATAAAGCTAGACGGATGCCAGCATTCGCCCCCAGTCAATCAGCGACGTGACCATCGCGTACTTATCCGTATTATATTTTCACTTTTTTCGATTGCAATAAAGGCTATTATTTTAGACTCGCTCGTGTTTTTGTTCCTGGCAAAAAACAGTTTTCCACACAGTGATACCCAGGGAAGACAACATAGTAATCGAAAACATTAAAGTAAGGCGTCGCAACACAGCTGCGACATCGTCGTCAGAGAAAACATCATCGCACCGTTAACATTGCTGAATAACATATCGCAACGATAAATGCAGCTGGAAAAACGATTGTGTAGTTTGTTTTCTATCATAAATGGTATCAAGGTTGATGGGAGCAAAATCACCGTGAACAAGAAAGAATTATGAAAACTTTTCAGTAACAGTGTTTGAATTATTGAAACTATTTTCGTACGGATCGCATCCTCGCAAACGACGAAATAGAGAGTGCTGTGAATACCTTATCATCATCTATCTTGTTTTGTATGGACAAGTACGCTCCTGCCCACATGCCAAAATTGAACAAGTACGGAGAGGTCACGCATAAAGATAACGGAGAAATTAAATTCACCATCGAATATGAAGACGAATACCGAGCCATCAACTTCTTGGATGTCATCATCATCAGGGGAGACAAGGATGTATACACAAGCTGGTACAGAAACGACATTGCATCAGAAAGATTGCTAAATTACCATTCAAATCATCCTGAAAGCATGAAAAGATCGGTCACCTTAGAATATGCTACGATCAGCAGCAAGATTTTTAATATGCTTTTTTTGCAACAATGTTGATCAATTGCAAATATTCATTTGGCAATAATTGTTCGTCCTTTGTGTGATCTAGAGAGTGTGTAGCATTTTTAAAATATTTAACAGCAGTTTTTGGTGGTTGTTCAAGTTATTTTGTTGTTTGATTCACTTTCATCAATTACATTTGTCTTTTTCAAAACGTTTTTTTTAAATATTGTGTTTGTGTTGTTGTTTTTTTGGGTGAAACAAATTGGTTTTTTTTTTGTTGATGAAAATGTCGGCGAACTGTGATAAATGTGTGTTCCAGTGCGAGCAATGCGATTTAAGTTTCGCTAATATCTGGTCGAGGCAACGCCACGTTATAACGAAGCATATGAGTAAGTAGTAACATAACCTTTTTTTTTAGTATTATTTTAATATTATTGTGAAGTTTATATATATTTAAATGTACAAATTAAAATATAAATTTATCGAAATAGACTTTCAGTTTAAATGCGACATATGTGGGCAGTATTTCAAACAAAAAGAAGCATTACATAAACATAGAAATAAGGTACATAAAGTAAGGGATGCATGCCAAGACTGCAGCCGTGTTTTTAATTCATGCTGTGGATTGCATTTCCACCAGCGAAAGTCGCATACATCAGGTGTGTGTTTATATTGCCAAAGTTAAATGTTTGGTAGAAATGCAGTCTAAAAATGTAAATTTCCTAATAATTATCAGCAGCTATCAGCAAGTACTGTAGTTGCCATAAGCCACGAGTTCCAGCCACGGAAACAATAACCACAAATAGAATTGAAAATGTCTCCTCCTATATTGCAAATGCTGCTGTGATCAGTTGTACCACCGCATCAACTGCTAATGGTACTTCATTATTTTTACTATACAATTTGGCCCATCGAAATTATAAATATAATTTCAAAAATAGCTGCGATAGCCGTTAATAACAAGACATTAAATAATGAAGCTCATCTTGAGTTTAATAACGCTGACAATGATGATGGTTAGTACCAAACTATGTTGTATACACATATTTATATATATATATAAGCATATATATATATAATATACATACTTTCAAAATAATAATTTATTGACAACCACAGAGGCTATTTTAGAAGAAGCCCTTCAACACGATGTCATCATCATTAATGATGATACAACTGACGCTGCTAAAGATATTCCCAATAATAACAACGAACCAAAACCCAAAAAATACAAATGCCCGCATTGCTGGATGTCGTTCGATAAGGCTTATCTCCTACAAAGTCATCATCTCGGACGGCATCCACATTTGCGGCATGAGATGCTGCAATGCAGACCCAAGAAGTTTAAATGTTGTAACTGTGAAAAAACGTTTCAACATCGCAGCAGCAAGTTGCGGCATGAGGAGCTGTGCACAAAATGTAAACCAAATAAATATAATTGTCTATTATTATTACACAAAAACAAAAAAAAAATTATAAGTTATATGTTATTAACGGAGGTTATTTGCAGCCAAAGAATTATACGTTTGTGAAGTATGCAAGCGCACCTTCACACGTCAAGACAGTCTTGACAAGCATGGCGCGCTTCATGACGAGTCAAAATTATACACATGTGTAGAATGTGGCAGCTCATACACCAGATCATCGACATTAAAAATACACATGGAAGAAAAACATGTAAAGAAGATTGGAGTTCAGCTACGACATGAATGTTTTTTATGCTTCAAAGTAAGTAGCAATATATATTGTTTATAGATAATCTTCTGAAATTCCAAATTAAAATAAATATATATATATATATATTACACAAATAACAACCACTACATAATTTTTCGTTACAGAATTATAAGAATGCATGTAGTCTGTCAAGGCATCTACATAAGCATGACCCAAAAAAGGAGGTCATGCAATGTCGCAATTGTGGAATGAAATTCACAAATGACAATCAATACATGGCCCATATGCGTATGATAGAATGGTGGCCGACGCGGACGCCTGATGGTTCGACTCATGCAACACCGTGTTGTTCGCAGCAGTCTGCAAATTTTTAAAATGATTATTTTTTCTTGATTTTAGACTTAACAACGTTTATAGTTGTTGCGAACTAGAATATTTAACTTGTTCATTGTCAAGGAGAAGAAAAACTAGTGTTCATCGTAGTTTGCGACGTTTTAGACTTCAACATTTTCTATGTACAGATAAAAGACGATCTCTAGAATAAATACACATTTATTATCAATAAAGGGCAGTCGTTCTGGTAGCGTTCAAGTGTTCATCGTAGTTTTGGGGTTTAGAATTCATCATTAGTGGCGACCGTGACAGGACCCCGACAACGATGGATCGCTTGCGGAAAAATCGTGCTGTGCTCAGAGGAACTTTCACAAAAGCAGCTGGGGATTTCGAAACGTTGTTGCTAAGTGAGCACCCGAATGACAACAAAATTTTCGCAGCGTGGGAAGTTATTGAGCAAAGGTATGAAAAGTTGCTTGTTGCTAACCAGCAGCTCTATGAGGCGCTTCTGGATGATGCTTCCGAAGAGGAGTTGCAGACGGAGCTGAATGGCTGTCTCTCGTATGATACGAGATATTTTGAGACAAAAGGACTAGTTCAAAGTCGTCAAGCGAATGCTCACATTGCTGCGGAGTCGGCATGTGTAGGCGATTCAGTGAGTCAAGTATCAAGTGCGGTAAGAAGGCGTAAATACAAGTTGCCCACAATTGAGTTTAAGCGATTTGGTGGAGAACTCAAAGACTGGCTGCCATTTTGGAGTCAGTTTTCCAAGATTGACGCTGACAATGAAATCGACGATTGTGACAAAGTGCATTATTTAGTGCAAGCGACAATCGCTGAAAGTAGAGCTAGACAATTAGTAGATAGTTTTCCTGCGACAGGTCAAAATTATGGAAAAATTGTTGAAAGCCTGAAGACTCGTTTTGGTCGTGAGGATCTTCAAATTGAAGTCTATGTACGTGAACTACTGAGAATTATACTGCAAAATTCAGTGGCGAAAACCAATTTTGATTTAATGTCGTTATACGACAAGTTGGAGGCTCATATACGAGCTCTTGATACGTTAGGTGTTACCGCAAATAAATGCGCAGCAATGCTGTTCCCGTTGATTGAATCCTGCATTCCGTGTCAACTACTGCGTGTGTGGCAGAGATCTTTCGATTTCAGTCTTAAATCGAATTCAGATGCTGGCGATTCCGCACCGATGGAGCAACGGCTTTCAAGTTTGATGGCGTTTCTCAAACGAGAAGTAGACAACGAGCAGCATCTTTCTTTAGCTTCGGATACATTTCAGAATTGTCATCCGAAAGAGCAGAATATGAAATCGAATAGGAGGGAAATCGTTCCAAGAACAGCAGCTGACTTAGTTAATTGTCAACATCAGCGGTGTATATTTTGTGGTGGTAGTCACCCCACAGCAGAGTGTCGTAAAGCAGATAGTTGGACTTTGCAACAGAAAAGACGGAGGCTGGCAGATCGTGGAGCTTGTTTTCGCTGTTGTCAGGTCGGACATCGAATACAGATATGTAAACTTGCCTTGAAATGTGAATTATGTGGCCAAGAGCATTGTAGAGCAATGTGCCCACCATCGTCGGACTCAACCACCAAGGCGAAACCAGTTGGGCAGAGTCAAACACTTTCATCGCAGGCAAACAACCAAGTGTTCTTACAAACCCTGCTGATACGGCTAAGAGGTGTTCATTCGGACAGGATTGTTCGAGCTTTGATCGATACGGGTTCACAACGATCCTATGTTTTAGGTGATGTTATCACAACTCTTGAATGTAAATTGAAGCGAAGAGAAAAACTAGTGCATTCTCTATTCGGTGGTTTGAACTCGGCTGAGCAGTGGCATAATGTATATGACGTAAATGCTGTGTATGACAATTCATCTTATAAATTTGAAGTTTTGGAGCAGGCAACCATATGCAATGACATTCTACTTAACACGGATGGTCCGTGGAAACTGGAGCTGGAGGAATTGGGTGTTACCCTTAGTGACAGCAGTAATTCAGGGAGAGTGGAACTGCTGCTTGGAGCCGATATAGCAGGAAAGCTATATACAGGCAAAATATATGTTTTGCATTGTGGCTTGGTTGCCATGGAAACTATATTCGGATGGTCATTGATGGGAAAAGTGCCACATTCAATTGAGTCACGGGTGTGTAGTGCAACAATGAGTGTATGTTCACTTTTGAATAAAGACGCTACCATCACTCATTTATGGGAACTAGATGTTTTGGGAATTACTGATCCTCATGAGAAGAAAACGGAAGAGCAAAGAGTTAACTGTAGCCCATTTTTACTTGGTGCAACAATCAATCATCACTTGGAGAGATCAACAAATGATGATGATTCGGACGAGACTATTTTGAGGCTTCGTAGTAGTTTCTACGTAGATAACTGCGTTACCAGTCTGCCTGATGAATCTTCTCTACACCAGTTTAGAAAAGAATCTACAAGAATATTGGCCACAGCTGCGTTCGACTTACGAGGGTGGGAGTCTACACGAATTGATGGAATTGAAGGCGTATGCATTCCTGTTTTAGGCCTTATGTGGGACTCAGGGCGAGATACGTTGTTTCTGAATCGAGACAACCTCAGTAATATCGTTAACTGCGCGAATGGAGTAATAACGAAAAGGACTATTCTTTCTGCGGCACAACGTGTTTTTGATCCCATCGGTTTTACTTGTCCGGTTTCATTGAAGCCGAAATTGTTGTTGCAGCAACTTTGGAAATGTTGTTTGAAGTGGGACGATCCTGTGGACGGCGATATCGAAGTTTTATTTCGAAGGTGGCTTGAAGGCTTGCGCTACCTATTGAACATTGAAATACCCAGGTGGGTGAATATCGATATATATGGAACTAAATACAGTTTCCATGTCTTCTGTGATGCGAGTTCGGCTGCATATGCTGCGGTGGTATTTCTTCGAAGTGTAAAAGATGGCAACGTGGCGGTAAGATTGATTGCAGCCAAGGCCCGAGTTGCGCCAGTGAAACAAATCACGATACCGCGTTTGGAGTTATTGGCTGCTACGATTGGTGCTAGACTTTTTACTTTAGTCAGAGAATGTTTTCCTGGTGAACAGTTGGAGTATTATTTCTGGACTGATTCTTCTACAGTCTTATCATGGATTCGACGTGAAGAATCATGGGCAGTATTCGTAGGAAATCGAGTTAGAGAGATAAGGACCCTCACGACTGTCGAGTCTTGGCGTCATGTTCCAGGTGTGCAGAACCCTGCGGATCTTGCATCACGTGGATGTTCTGGGAAAACTTTTTTGGATAGTAGATGGTGGGAGGGACCACGGTGGCTGTATGATCCTCCTTCTTTATGGCCTGCAGAAGGTTGCGAGCAAGACGAAGTTGAAATTAATGAAGAACGAAGGAAGTGTCTTGTTATGATTTCGGTCGATTGTGGATCGGATTATTGGCATTTACTATATTTTTCGAAATATATGAAAACGGTACGTATGATTGCGTGGATGAATCGCTTCATATTTAATACTCGTAACCCGAGAAATAAACGTGGTGGAGAATTGACTACAGAAGAGACTGATATATCGGAAATATTTGTGTTAAAGACAATACAGAGTGAGTGTTTTCGCGACGAAAAATGTAAAGACTTATGTTCATTACACCCCTTTCGGGATGAGCATGGACTAATTCGTACAAAAAGTCGCATTTCAAACCGCGATGATCTTCATGACTTTTTATATCCGATAATATTGCCGAAAAAACATTTGTTAATTTCGCGACTAGTTCACGACACACATGTTAGATCTTGCCATGCGGGGACGGACATATTACTGAGCTTGCTCAGAGAAACATATTGGCTAATTGGTGGTAGGAGGGCTGTGCGGTCAGTGATATCTCGTTGCGTCGTGTGCAAAAGGTTTGCAATGAAACCAATAAGACTAGAGGCTCCATGTTTACCTATTGATCGTGTGTGCGATGTAGCTCCGTTTGAAATTACAGGAGTAGACTTTGCCGGTCCTGTATATTTGAGAAATGGGGAAAAGGCGTGGATATGTTTATTCACCTGTGCGGTTTATCGAGCGGTGCACTTAGAGCTTGCCACGTCGTTATCTACTTTGTGCTTTTTGAAGGCTTTGCGTCGATTCGTTAGTCGTCGCGGACGACCGAAAATAGTTCATTCGGAAAATGGAACGAATTTTTCGGGCGCGGCAAATGCATTATCGAAACTTGATTGGAATCGGGTGCTGGAATATGGAACCATTGAACGCATTATTTGGAAATTTAATCCTCCTGCAGCACCGTGGTGGGGAGGTTATTGGGAGCGACTGGTGGGACTTCTAAAAAGATTACTGAGGCGTACTTTGCTGCGATCATCACTTTGCTACGAAGACCTGCAAACGGTATTGTGTGATTGTGAGGCGAGCATCAATGCCCGACCTTTAACTTATATGCCCAGTGACGATGCCGGATTTGTCACTTTAACGCCTGCTATGTTCCTGGGACAAAGAAGAAGTCATGGAGTGTTTGATTGTGATCTATTAGGTGAATCCGTCAATCCGTCACTGACTGATCATCAGCGAGAACTAAGTGAGACGCTTCGGAGGCGTTTCCGAACCGAATACCTGGGCCGTGTTAGATGGCCTACAAATAGTAATCAACGCGAAACGGCTAATCCTATTGTTGGGGAAGTAGTCCTTATTGGGGAGGACAATAAAAAACGGTTGGATTGGAGTTTAGGACGCATTAAAGAAGCTATACGTGGAAGAGACGGTGTGATTCGACTTGTGCGGCTAGATACTGAAAAGGGAACGATTGTGCGACCTTTACAGCGTGTTTATCCGTTGGAGTGTAACCACGCTTCTGGAGAGTCGGCTAATATACCGGGTTCAAGTAATGACAGAGAACAAGAAATCGAGGATACTGATAAGCAGAAGTCAGCAGTACCACAGTTATCCATATCCAGGAGTGGTCGAACGATAAAACAGCCAACAAAATTACGTGATTTTTGTACATAAATGAAAACTTTGTAAAAGTTCTCAGGTGGGAGGATGTTGCGAACTAGAATATTTAACTTGTTCATTGTCAAGGAGAAGAAAAACTAGTGTTCATCGTAGTTTGCGACGTTTTAGACTTCAACATTTTCTATGTACAGATAAAAGACGATCTCTAGAATAAATACACATTTATTATCAATAAAGGGCAGTCGTTCTGGTAGCGTTCAAGTGTTCATCGTAGTTTTGGGGTTTAGAATTCATCAATAGTATTTCGTTATTATTTGTGTTTGGGTTGTATCACAATTTTGTCGTGTTATTCCATTGTTTTAATTGGTCATATCGTTCGTATTAATTTTTTTAAACTATAATTCCATTTATTTGTTGCACTATATTTTCATTCGCGTTAACATGTTTTAATTGTTCATATCATTCGTTTTCATTTTTTTACATTTATCGGTTGTACTTTATTTTCATTCGCGTTATCTTTGAAATTCAAATTTTAGGTTTTTTTTTTAATCAAATAAGTTTTATTAAACAAGAAAACATGCTAAAAATATGCAGATAAACTCCGTACTTCGCATATTATTGTTGTCACCATTTTACGGTTTCATAATGAATGTTGCAACCCTCAATATAAAGTGCACTTGGTTTGTCGCGATACAATAATGATAAATTCAAACCAATTGATTGATTACCACAAAATATTGCGATATACAAATCCATGCATGCCGTGAAGAATTTAGATGCAGATCTTCAGATGGTTTTCTTAATGGAAATGCTAGTCAAAAATTCATAAGTTCTGTGATTTTATTATATTAATTTATAAAATTGGTTTCCTAAATTTGTTCTATGCTAAAAAACCATGTGTCGACTTTTAATACCAATTCCTAGAGAAAATCAAAACTAATCACAGGGAATTTTTGTGTAAATACGATGAATATAACAGCCAAAAGAGCATCTGTTATACCATGAAGAAGAGCATAAATTGTCTATACGAATCATCTTGTTTTAGTCAGCACGTATACATTGGGATCACTTTAAGTGCAAAATGTAACAAGGATGCGTACGGACATCGTACGTTCTGATTGTATAGGAAATATGATAATTCGGGCAAAAAGAAAGCATCCTTTGCATAGCGTAGTGTAGGATACTGTAAGATCAAGCGAGAGAAACTTCAAAAGTCTGCACACAAAGAAAGAATGTACCCAAAGAATCAAACTCAACGGTACTTTGCATATAAGTAAAAATCACTGATTGAATAAATTAAAAAAAAAAAAAAAAAAAAAAAAAAAATTTTTTAATCCGTAAATACTAATCGTATTTTAGTTTTATATTGCGTTCAATTACGGAAACAAGACATATAAGTTTACAAGGTTTGATTAAAAATTATTGTTATTGGAAGTTAAAAAAATTAAATTTCAAATAATAAATTTAATTGCAAAAACCTCCGAAAAAAATAACCGAATGTACATTTCGACATTTCGAACTCGAGCAACCAAATGTACATGAATCGATATGGAAACGGTACATTCGGTAATTTTCGTTACCGCATGTACATTCGGTGGATTTGGTACATTCGGTTTAGATTGTCAAACAACCAAATGTACAAAGTTTGTACATGCGGTAACGAAAATTACCGAATGTACCGTTTCCATATCGATTCATGTACATTTGGTTGCTCGAGTTCGAAATGTCGAAATGTACATTCGGTTATGAATTTTACCAAATGTACATTGGTCTCTGATAATTTAGAATCTTATACAAAAACCAATAACTTGTTAACAAACATTAAAAATAATCATAGTTGCCTTTATTGCTAGACTTTTAAAATAAATTAAAATATAATATTTCAAACGCAGCTTAGATTTCAAATCAGAAGGTAGTTTCATTAATAACAAATGGAAATTTTTGAAATTTATTTACGTTTCATACAATTAATCGAACAAACGTTTATCGCGCCAATTTGTAAGTATAATTTTATTATCTTTTTCTGTTTATCTGCTTTATTAAAAAATTGTCATAATTATAATTTTTATTATTCTATATTTTAGATAATACCCGGAATGTTCAGCCGCCGACGCCGCCGCCACAGCATGAAGTGATAGGTAATTTTTTTTTTTTTTTTATTTTTTGCTGAATTATAACGATGCACAAAGTCTGATGTTCTTGAACAATCAAGTGGCTGCTATGGTTTTGCTCCTATAAGCACGGATTTTTTTCCACGAGTGCCTCGGGTGCGTAGGGGTCCAACTTGTTTACAGGACTCCAGTAGAAATTCATGCAATCTCAAGATATTTGTGTTTTTTATTTTTTCGCGACATTTGACCTTGTTTAATTAAACCAGCCGCGACGAAACCCATGATGAATGCCTTTTTTCAGAACTTGAAAGTATTTCCAAAAAAAAAGCCCAATATAATAATTAACTACTTTAAATGCAAAAACCACTGAAAAAATCCAATTTCACTTGCATTAATTATCAACTCTATTCGTACAAGAATCAGACTGTATTCGATTATATTCGAGATATGATGTTCTTGCAAAAAGTCCTAAGAATATCCAGCAATCGTGTTTATTACGCGATTTTTTATCTAGATCATGATAAATTGAACGAAACATGTATACACCAATACACTACAGAGATAAAGGAAACAGTTCAATCGATGGGTTTTTGAATGCGACCGGGCTACAATACATATAAAACACATTTAAATTTTCGTAAATAAATTTTGAAAGTTTTTATATTTATTTTAATCATTTTAATATTTTCAGAAATATTCGACCACGAGGACGATGAGGTCCAATTTGTGGCGCCACCACCTGCACCTCCAGATATTCACTTTTTGTATTGCGTGTGCTGCATGGGGCGATGCAACGAGCCCGTGGGCACTTTGTGCGGCCATTTTTTTTGCCGCACATGCATACTGCACCATCTGGAGGTGCAGTATACATGTCCTCTATGCAGGCACTACTTAACACCATACGGGGTGTACCATGTATATCCTCAATTTATTAATTAAAGTTTTAAATTGTGTTTGTTTAATATTTATTTGAGTTGTGTGTTTACATGTTAATTGTTTATTGTACATTTTTTGATTTATATAATTAAAGTTAAACAAAAGTGTGTTTATAATTATATGTTTTATTTAAATTGGTTCATGTTAATGAAACTTGCAGTTTTAAAAAACCATTTTCGGCACTAAAAAATTGCAATTCTTTGTTATTATTGTGGTTTTCGTTATGTAATGATTTCTATTGCTGCGGTTATTTCTATTGCTATTGTTGTTGCTATTACTATTATTAACTGCGAAAAAACCTTTCAACATCGCAGCAGCAAGCTGCGACATGAGGAGCTGTGTACAAAATGTAAGCCAAATAATTATGGTTGGCCAATTATTACACAAAAACAAAAAAATTATAAGTTTTATGTTATTAACGGAGGTTATTTGAAGCCAAAGAATTATACGTTTGTGAAGATTGCAAGCGCACCTTCACACGTCAAGACAGTCTTGAAAAGCATGGCGCGCTTTATGACGTGTCCTTATTACACACGTGCGAAGAATGTGGGAACTCATACACAAGAGCATCAATTTTGAAAATTTACATGGAAGAAAAACATGTCAAAAAGCTTGGTGTTCAGCTACTACGACATGAATGTTTTCTTTGCTTCAAAGTAAGTATCAGTATATAGTGTATATAGATAATCTTCCGAAATTCCAAATTAAACCAAAAAAAAATAAACTTTTTTAATACACAAATAATAAAAACAACTCCATAATTTTTCGTTGCAGAATTATAAGAATACATGCAGCTTGTCCAGACATCTCCACAAGCATGACCCCAATAAGGAGGTCATGCAATGCCGAAATTGTGGCATGAAGTTTACAAACGATATCCAATATCAGGTCCATATGCGTCTGATAGAATGGGTGCCAACGCGGACGCCTGATGGGACGCCTGATGCAACACCTTGTTGTTCGCAGCAGTCTGCAAATTTTTAAATTGATTATTTTTTCTTGTTAAACGTTCATAGCAATAATTAGTTAGTTTTTCGTTTTATCTATTGTTTGACGTTATTATCTAATAGAGTTTACTTTAATTTTTTTTACATTTGATTCGCGTTGAATGTTTTTGTTTGTGTTCGGGTTGTATCACAATCTTGATAATATATGTCGCGTTATTCAATTATTGCAATTCCATTTTTTTATTGTTCATATCGTTCGTAATAATATTTAGTTTTTCACACTACAATTCCTGTTATCGGTTGTTCGTTATTTTCATTCGCGTTAACTTAGAATTTTCATATTGCTGTGTGGTTTGCAATCAAAGAAGTTTTAATAGGCAAGAAATACTGCAAAAATACCGTTTCAAGTCTCAAGTCATATGAAATGTACATGAATATGTAAAGTGTCTCGGATAATTTAGAATCTTATACAAAAACCAATAACTTGTTAACAAACTTTAAAAATAATCATAGTTCACATGTGCAGACTGTTAAAAAATAAGAATTGAAAATTGATCAAACGTGATTATTTTCAAGTTAGAAGGTCGATTTAAATTTAAAAAAAATGGAATTATTCGAATTTTTTTGAGATTTATACAGTTAATCGAACAGACTTTCATTGCGCCAATATGTAAGTGTAATTTTATTACCTTTGTTTTTAAATTGTAGAAATTGTTAGAATTATATTAAAAATTGTTATTATTTTATTTTAGACCAGTGCCCGGGCTGTGCAGCCGCCGCCGCCACAGCGCAATGAAGTGATACGTAAGTTGCTTTTTTTAAATTATTGATCTTTTGCTGGATTATATTTATTTATGTTCAATATTATATTTATAAAACACATTTAAATTTTCTTAAATAATTTTTGAAAGTTTTTATATATTTTAATAATTTTTATATTTTCAGAAATATTCGACCATGAGGACGATGACGTCCAATATGTGCCGCCGCAACCTGCACCTCCAGATGGGCCCAGTTTGTATTGCGTGTGCTGCATGGGGCGCTGCAACGAGCCGGTGGGCACAATGTGCGGACATTTTTTTTGCCGCACATGCATACTGCACCATCTGGAGGTGCAGTTCACATGCCCATTATGTAAGAGTTTTTTGACACCGTATGGGGTATTCCATGTGTACCCCCAATTTTAAGTAATACAATAATTTTATAAATTTTGTTTGTTTTAATTATAATTCCATATGTGTACATTGCGTCGTTTCTTGGAACGGAAAAACGAATTTGAAGGAATAGTGTGCATTGCGTGTATTGTACATACCGTGAGTGTGGCTTGCATTTGATTGTTTTCGTTTTGACGCGACGGAGCAGAAACAGAGATTTTAATACTGTAAAAAGAGTGGCAGCCCTTCTTCTAATTTTAAAGTAAGATTTTTGTACATAGATTTTAGAATAAAAGAACCGTAGAGTACGAAATAAAATTAGAGTTATATCTGAAGTCTTACTGCCATATTCGGCAAGCGTTTCACTGAAGAATATTCTCCTGCCATACTCGGCAGAACTTTAGAAATATCGGCATTTCGCGTGCCGACTAGCGCTGGTCCCTTAGGAATTTTTGTCAGAAATTCATTATTTTAACCAGAAACGTGTTACATCTATCTAACTATATTTCTATTGCAGGTCACACATGCGACGTCTGTGGCGCATCTTTCACTTTTAAAGGTAATTTGCTGCGTAACAGACGCGAACAGCACGAAGAGGTGCGATACCGGTGCGGCATGTGCGGTAAATCGTTTACGCGGCGGCACCGGTTAAAGACACACAAAATACGGGTGCATCGTAAGTTTTTTCACAATCGTTGTTTTTTTCGCTGGCGCGGAATTACCATTAGTTTCAAGTGTTTCAACGCGTTAAGATGGACATTGACAAGCTAAGACAATTAGCCGATGCGGCTTTTGATAACATTAAAGGTATGTTTACTACTTCTACCTTAAAAAAACCTAAAATTAATAAGATTATCATTTCCAGCATTAAGGGACTATCTAAGCGAGCCGCCAGGACAGATCAGCACAGTATTGTGCTTATGTAATCGAGCTTTATGACCTGGTATTGGGATTTGACCTACACATAAGAGGTCATAAAATAATTCTACTCCTAACAAAGCATCGATTTCCTTAGGCTAAGAAAATTGTGGATCGGCCAGGTTTATTTTTTGAGGTATTATTAAACTTCGCTTATCGATTAATTGATTGGGGCACGTGATTACATATTCGTGGTAAAACAAGAAATTCGACTTTTTCATGGTAATCATTGTATTTTGAATGTATTTCTGCTTTAATTGAATATTTTATGCGCGTTTCTAATTGGTTTAAACCCTCCACAGGTAAATCTATATTTTTTAATGGTAATTTTAAACAATCAGCAAATCCCTTTGTAATGAAATGACACTGTGACCCATTATCTAACAATACGCGAGCGTGGAACATATCGCCATTGTTACCCTTTATGCTAACTAACGCAGTTGACAATAATACTTGGGTAGAGACGTTGTGAATGTTTGTGTTTTATTCGAATGGTTTCGCGTTTCAATTTGTATATTCGTATCATATGTCTTGTTTGTATTTATCGCCGCGACCTGCAGTATCTGATACCGCTGTTCTAAGAAGTTCATGAATTCCTCCACAGTGGGCATTTCGGTTCCTGACAGCGATTTTTCCCATTCTTTATGCGTATATCTATCTATTTTCGAAGTAATCGTATAAATTAATAATGTGTCCCATTTGTCGACGGGTTCTTTTAATGATTTTAATGCGCGTAATTGAGTTCGTATCGCGTCTAATAATTTTCTCAACTCATCTGCAGACTCCCTGAATGATTACTCGTTTCTTGTTAAAACGATCATTTACTAATTTCCATGCGATAGCATAATTTTCTGGGGTTGATTCTAACGCGTTGATAACAAAGACTGCCTCTTCTTTCAAACATGATCTTAAATAGTGTAATTTTTGAATATTAGACAGACTATTATTTTCGTCAACCATCGATTTAAACGAATTATAAAAGTCTAGCCATTTATCGTATTTTCCATCAAAGGTTAACAATTCTATGTTCGGTAAACGAATGCTGTTTGGGTTATTGTTCGCGTTCATGTTTGACTCCGAAGAAGCATTCGGTTGAAACATATCTCGGGCCCGACTTATTGTTCCATAATAAAGAGTTTCAAAGTCATCGAATTCATTTGACGTCTCGGTTGCTATTGCATCTACAGTGGCTCAATAAAGAAGTCGGACACATACCTACTTATATTTCAAAAGGGGATAAACTGCCTAAGAATGCACTTCAGACAAAAACTAAATATTTTTTTTTAACTGCGTATCATTTGTTTATGAAAAATAAAAACATTGAAAACTTAACTCAATTTCATGATTTTATAAAAATTAAAAAGAAAAATGTGCGTAAAATTCATGCCAAAAAAGAACTCGGACAGGTGGCAGTACTCTTTTTCCCTTTGGGTTTAAAAGGGGAGTTCCCGGATTTTATGTACTTGACAGCTTTGCGCATTCAACTGAATCAAATTAAAGGCCTGAATTTGTTATTTGTGTGAAATTGTGAACTTAAAATTGAAAATGGGAAGGCAACGTGGCCAAAGTTCTTTAGAAGTAAGACAACTTGTTATAAAATATTATAAAGAAGGGAAATCGGTCCGTGATATTGCAAAAATCGTAAATAGGGCACACTCTACAGTTCATGACATTATTAAACGTTATAAATCATCAAAATCAGTGGAAAATAAACAAAAAAGTGGTAGACCTAGAGTACTTTCAAAGTCAGATGAACGGTGGATTGTACAACAAATTTATAAATTTATAAGTGCTCCTAAACTAGCCAGACAAGTATCGGAATATCTTAAGAAAAATGTAAACCCCGAAACTATAAGGCTAGTTTTGAGAAGGAGAAATTTACACGGGAGAGTAGCCCGTAAAAAACCGTTTGTGAGCAAGTGCAATAGAAAAAAGAGACTCAAATTCGCGAACAGCTACAAAAACAAAGACTTTTCGTTTTGGTCTACTGTGTTATTCGCAGATGAAAGTAAATTTAATATATTTCGATCCGATGGACAATGTTATGTGTGGCGAAAACCTAACCAAGAGCTCCAAGAGCGCAATCTACAGTCTACTGTGAAACATGGAGGTGGCTCAGTGATGGTCTGGGGCTGCATGTCCGCAGCTGGCCCAGGTAATCTTTGTGTAATCAACGGAATTATGGACCAAACACAGTATTTGAACATTCTAAAAGAAAATTTGGTGCAGAGTGCAAACAAATTGGGAATATAAGAGAACTTCCAATATTACCAGGATAACGATCCAAAGCACAAAGCGCTCAATGTTCGATTATGGCTGCTGTACAATTGTCCGCATGTGTTGGAAACACCTCCGCAATCCCCCGATATAAATGTTATCGAGCATTTATGGGCTTATTTGGAGAACCAGTTAAAAAATTATACTATTAGGAACAAGCAACAATTGGAGTCAGCACTTCAAACCGAATGGGCCAAAATTGATCCTTCTCTTTGCAAAAAACTTGTAGAGTCCATGCCAGCAAGACTAACAGCCATAAGGAAAAATAATGGATTGCCAACCAAATATTAGAAACCTTTAATAATATTTTAAACTTTATGAAGAATTAAGTGTCCGAGTTCTTTTTTGGCATGAATTTTATACACTCTTTTTCCTTTTAATTTTTATAAAATCATGAAATTGAGTTATGTTTTCAATGTTTTTATTTTTCATTAATAAATGATATGCAGTTAAAAATATATATTTAGTTTTTGTCTGAAGTGCATTCTTGGGCTGTTTATTCTCTTTTGAAATGGAAGTAGGTATGTGTCCGACTTCTTTATTGAGCCACTGTATATTTGTTTGTATCACTTCAAACTCATTTAAAATAGAATCGAATTTTTCTACGCGTAACTTGATTTCCGTTAATTTGGTTTTATTTTGCGGGTTATCTACACTCCGCGACAACTGGATAGCACACCCCGTCAAAAACACGATTTAGATGTATTTATGTATAGAAGGACATACAAGTTTTTGCAGGTAGGCATTCCGTCCGTTGCTTAAAGGTAATTAGGAATTTTTTTACCTCTCCTACCCCGCTTACATTCTGGGAAATCCTAATTACCTGAAATTAGAGTGCGACAAGTGGATAGCACAAACTATAAAAACGCACAGTTTTCTTTGATCTGGTATAATCCTAAGTTGCAGTTTGTATTTAAATCATTAGTGGAGTGCATTAAGAGACAATTTATTAAAACACAAAAGGAAAATTTTCGAAAATGGGACGCGGAAAAAGTTTAAATATTACCGAAATTCAGTGCATTGGACGAATGCGCGGTGAGGGGTGTTCCATAAGCCAAATAGCGAAACACTTAGGCCGGAGCCGTAAAGTTCTTCAAAATTATTTGGCTGATCCCGAAAACTACGGCCGGAGGTACAAACCCTGCAAAAAATATGCCCTTTCTGTTAGAGATGAGAGGGCTTTGTTACGAGAAGCGTCGAATTCAGCATCAACAACAAGGGAAATTGCGACGACAGCTGGCATTACGGACGTGCAAAAGAAGCTAAGGACCTGCCAACGCCGTTTAGCAGAAGCAGAACATCTTCAGAGGAAAAGGCTGAAGAGAAAACCTCGTCTTCAACAACGTCATCGTGAAGCTCGACTGGCCTTCACAAAGAGCCATATCGGTTGGAAAAAACGTTGGAGAAAGGTCATCTTTTCTGATGAAAAGAGGTTCTGCCTTGATGGTCCTGATGGCTTCCAACATTATTTTCATGACCTAAGAAAAGATGAATTAATTTCAACACGGCGACAGCAAGGTGGAGGTGGCGTTATGGTCTGGGGAGGCATTGGATATCGTCAAAGGACGAATATTTGTTTCGTGAGTGGCCGTATGAACAGCGATGATTACATCAAACTCGTAGATGAAGAGATCGTCCATTCCACAAACAACCGGTTTGGAAATGACTACATTTTTCAACAGGACAACGCCGCAATTCACACTGCTCGAAAAGTTAAAGAATACTTTGAGCGCAACGGAGTCCAGACCCTTGACTGGCCAGCGATTTCCCCTGACCTAAATATAATTGAGAACGCGTGGGGGCATCTTTCACGAATAGTGTACCAAGGAGGGCGCCAATATTCCAATGTGGAGCAGCTCAAAGATGCAATAAAGGCTGCGTGGGAAAGGATGCCAAAAAAATATGTTAAAATGCTCTTTAAGTCATTAAGATCAAGAATGTTAGAAGTAATTGAAAAGAAAGGTGGCCATACACATTATTAAAATAAAATAATAATATTTTCCGTAAATAATTTGTGTTTACTTTGAAAATTCTTTCCTCTGTGCTATCCACTTGTCGCACTCTAATTTCAGGTAATTAGGATTTCCCAGAATGTAAGCGGGGTAGGAGAGGTAAAAAAAATTCCTAATTACCTTTAAGCAACGGAGGGAATGCCTACCTGCAAAAACTTGTATGCCCTTCTATACAAAAATACCTCTAAATCATGTTTTTGACGGGGTGTGCTATCCAGTTGTCGCGGAGTGTATAAAGTTTATAAATTTAGTGAGCTTGGTCTTGAGGACAGCTCTTTGTTTCTTTAATTGGGACAATTCCTCAGTGTTTGTCATTATTGGCGTTATTTGAAATTTATTTTAATAATTAGATTCTAACTGAAATCTATGATCGAATTGAAAAAAAATTGTTATTCTCTTAGGGATGTGGGATTGGAGAGAGGGATATGGAATGGAGAGCACTTCACACTTATCTGGTTGTAGCGTTGAATGATGAACTGTACTTCATCGATCTTGGCGTAACTCCTTTGTTGACCTCGATGGAGTCTTTAGATCCACGTACCAGTTGATATCGGCATGGTCCTTCGAGCCGGATATAACCCGAGCAAACGTACATTCATCGTTCATTCATCATATTTTGGAAAAGTTTCTACATAACTAACAAGCGAGCAGAGGCAGTACGTGGATCGAACAACTCCATCAAGGTCCAAAGGAGCCTTTAAATTGCGTTCGGTTTTAGATTTTTATTCAGTCACAATATTCACACCGTTGTAGCAGTGTTTCGAGACATTTAAATAATAATGGCATTCTTACGGAGAATGGTTTTGGACGTTTTAATAATATTGTTTTTTTTTCTAGAAATTTATGAACACGAAGATGGGGACGTGGTGTTTGTTCCCCCGTAACCTCCTCAACCTCCGGCGGATCCAAATATGATGCGGTGCAGCGTTTGCTTGCGCCGCTGCAGTGTGCCCGTGGTCACGCATGGGCCCTACAGTTTCGCAACAGCTGTCCGGTTTGCCAAAGGTTTCTAACGGCCTTTGGCATACATCACATATTTCCAACATTTTAATTGTATATAATGTGTTTTTTTACTATTTTCATGTCATTTAGTTGTTGTGTTCAGCACACAAAATATTAACATATTTTCACAATATAATTCACAGCATATGTACATACATAGAGAGTGGTTAATGAGGAAAACACTTTCATGAACATCTTATCAAATAAACCATACAATGGAAAATATTTTGTTAATGAGGTTACACCATCTTAAGATTTTTAGAGAAGTGAAATATTTGTCTATAACCATTTTAGAATTCAAATTATTTCCGAAGTTATAGCAGTTTGAAATGGGCGCGGCAGAGTCGATTCAAATATCAGGTCGCGAGCGGATAGATCCGAGCGAATGAATCCGGGACAAATAGATATCGATATATCGTCAGCGCCTGGGTCGCCCTTGGCCTGCTCAACGCCGGTTTCTTATAGGGAAAAGAGGTAGACTTGACTCGTCGACGCCACAATCGCCGCTGCCTACAACAATAACGTCACAGCGGGCGACAACATCGGCCGCACAACCGCCAACAACGCCGGTAGTGGAGCCGGTGACTATTTCGGCGCCACTAACAACAAGTTTGCAACATGCAACATGCAACATTTTTGCACAACTAATGTTTGAAATTTTTTTTATAGTTCGAGAATTTACTGTTTCGAAAATGAATTATTGATGAATTATTCGAAGAATGGGGAAAACACGCGAAAGTAAAGCGAAATAATGCGCTTTTTAAATTTATTTCATTGAGGCATAGTTTGAGTGGTTTGACTTCGCAATCTTTAAGAGACGTTAAGATGAGAATCTCTAAATTTTCATCGGAGCTAAACAAAAAATGGACTGTCTGCGGAGGGAACAAAGAGCGATTTTTGTAGAAGCACTCTGAGTGGCTAAAGGGTGCAGAGATGAGTTTTACTGTATCTTGCCGTTCGTTCTTGCCGTGCACATCTTCAGGACACTCATCAGGACCTGGTAGACCTGCGAAAGAATTCACAGAATCGGGTCAGAAAACGAAACGAAGGCGAATAGATGACCTGATCCAGACCAGAAGTGCCAATGAGCTTCTGTATGATGCTGAAGTATTTGCGTGGATATCGGACAGTAGAACGGTTGCCAGTGCTATTAAAAGTGTGAGCGATCAACCTGCAAAGTGAGTCACGATGAAAAAAGGAGTGTGGAAAGCGAGCCCCGGTATTTGACGAGTGATGAAGCGCTGGCGTATTATGTTGACACCAAATCGACCACTTACACACTTACATAAGCAGACGCGGAAATGGAGTATCAAAGCTGGACATAAGGTATTTTCGTCATTGTATAGTTTAAGAAAAGCAAAATACATGTGTTATCCTCAAGACCAATATATTTTTATAAATGAAATGCGTGCTGAAATCAAAGTTCAGGCAGTTTTAGATAAAACGGCAGAACGCTTGGTATTAGCACTGCAAGAGATGTTAGATAAGCTATTGCATTGCTCATCATTCATTATTATTAGCAAGTGGGGCTGTGATGGAAGTCTGGTCACAGCACATACAAACAAAAATTTAGTAACAGTTTTGACACGGATGAATTTTTGTTTGCTTTTCATTCGTTCCTCTTCAATTACGGGATGAAAGAGGCACTATTGTTTGGCAGAATCCTCGTCCTTCTTCTACAATGCTTTGTCGTCCAATAAAATTTATTTTTTGTCAAGAAACGAAAGACCTTACTGTCACAGAGATAAGTAAAGTCTTGAAAGAAATAGAGAACTTGGTTCCGACAGTATGCAAGGTAAAAGAAAGTGAGGCTGCTTTCAAACATGAAATGCTGCTGACTATGGTTGATGGGAAAGTTTGTAATGCTTTGACTGAAACTTCTTCCTCATAGAAGTGTTACATTTGTGGAGCAACTCCAAAAGTGATGAATGATGAGAACCGTGAGTTTGTAGCTAATAAAGATAATCTTGGTTTTGGTTTATCTACATTACATGCTTGGCTTAGATGCTTTGAATGCCTGCTCCACATAAGTTATCGTCTTGTAGTTAGGAAATGGCAACTAAGAGACAATGCTGACAAGATTCATGTAAAACAACGTTCAGATTATATTAAAGGCAGGTTTAAAAGTGAAATGGGATTAGTTGTAGATAAACCAAAACCAGAATTTGGCAATACGAATGACGGAAATACAGCCCGCAGGTTTTTCGAGAACCCTGAGCAAAGTACTGATATTACAGGATTAGATGTTACACTAATCAGAATATTTGGCATTTTACTAAGAGCCTTATCATCGGGATATGACATTAATGTAGAGAAATTTCAAAGTTTTGCGATTGAAACTAAAACACCTTACATAAGTTTCTATCCGTGGTACTACATGCCCGCTACAGTTCATAAAATTCTAACGCACAGTCCAGATATTATCAAATCGGCTCTTCTGCCAATTGGACAGCTTTTAGAGGAAGCTCAAGAAGCTCGTAGTAAGGACTGTAGGAGGTTCAGAGAACATAACACGCAAAAGCGATCGCGTGTGGCCACTAATAGAGACTTGCTCACCATGCTTATAGTAACATCTGACCCTTTGATAAACAGTTTACGGGAAATTCCTTTGAAGAAGTCTACTAAGTTCCCACGAGAAGTTTTAGAATTGTTAATCCCCCCTAGCATTAACGTAAGCGACTCAGATGCAATTTCGAGCTATCATAAGTCCGTCACTCATGAACATGACTATTCAACAGATGATTCATCCGAAGACAGTGTAGATGATGAGTAATGTAAATCTTTTAAGATAGTTTTTTATTCGATGATTCATATTAATTTTAAAATGTATATATTAAGGATTTTTGTTATATTTCTAAGAAACACTTTGTAAAATTTCTTACGTTGTTCATATAGCCTAGCCTATTTTCTATTCAAAACCTATATATTGGTTTAATGTATAAATGTACATATTGGGTTTTTTTATTTTATTTTGAAAATGTACTTATTAAAATATCTTGTATTTTTCACAGCCATTGTTTTTTTTCTAATATATGATTTAAAAACCATATACTATTGTACAAATATGTGCAATAAATGAATATAAGCCAAAAAATCACAGAAAATAATTTTGTCCAGCTAGCTTGTTCTACGCGAATCACAGTGCGACGAGTCGAAGACGGTTACCAACGATCCAACCACTTCGGTTGAAGAGGTGCCTCAATCAATCAATCAACTGTCTGCCTGGTGCTCTGCTAATGGCCTCATGCTTAATGTGAGCAAATGTGTTTATATGGTTTACTCCTTAAAGAATTCGCCTACCTACTTTGATTACATTCTTTCTAATGAGTCCCTTTAAATGTGTAGATGTGTTTAAAGATTTGGATGTTACCTTCGACACTTGTCTTCGTTTTCATCATCACTTTGCCGATATAAATAATCGTGCCTCTCGACTTACTGGATTTATCCTTCGTAGAGCTTCTGACTTTTCTAGTCCTTCCCCATTTGTTAAATTATATTGCTCTCTTGTCAGAAGTGCTCTACAATATGCTTCAGTAGTTTGGCCACCGTACCAAACAGTACATTCTGCATCTATTGAAGCTGTACAAAGAAAATTCACCCGATTACTATTCTTTAAATCTGGTCTTTACTGCTGCTCTTATTCTGCTCGTCTTTGTTTCCTTAATCTTCTTCCTCTAAGTCTACGTAGAATCAAACATGATCAGCGTTTTTTTTTTTAAATTTGCCGTGGTCTTTTAGATACATCTTTGATTGAAGCCATTAAATTTCGTCTTTATTTTGGGGACAGACCCTGTATTCTAAATGTGTGAATTTTCCACATATTTGATAATAATATTGCGAAATAACTGTTATGACGAGAGATGCTGCTGAAGGAAGGTTCATTTTCCTTGGGATTACAAAGAATCCAGATGTCTGAAAATACACTTTAATGTGATACATCAACGGCAACGATACGACCGTATCTCCCCCAAAGTTTGCGAAGAAAGGTGTTTAATCAATTGTCTCACCCTGGAGGACTTGCATCGTCAATTAGAAAATGAGTGGAATTATTGAAATTGCTGCGTTTATATTCGACTCAAGCAATTCTGAAAAAAAAAAACGTAATTGAGGATACAGTAATATGGTGCGACTTAGTGTTGCATTTTTTACCAATCCCCAATTTTCTTGACGTTGGCAAAGCGACAGCACTGGATAGTACTATAGACCTCGATCTTACAGCAAGGATCGTTGTCGGGAATGGATCGCTACCATCATTGCACCATTGAAGTTTTACAGAATAGTAAATAATACAGTACAACGATGTATCTTGTTGCGGATCAGTTTTCATTTTTTGAGCACATTTTTCAATTCCTCCAAATTTGGAATCTATTTAAAGTTTCCCTCAATACCCTGCCCAAATAATCGGCATTGGCAGTACTAACTCTCAAATTGATAATCCACCACACGCGCTGACTCTCTCGAGAGGTGAGTTCAGGTGATCGCGAATCGGTTCTCTTTGCATGCTGTCGCCCTCTGATTGGCCGAAAACATTTTGCGAATTACCATATATGGTAATAAATGAAGCAAAAATGCTTCGACTCGGGACCGCGGTGAAGTGAGTGTGAGAGGGATTGAGTGGATTTGAGTTGATGAGAGTTGGATAGTAGAACGAACGAAAGACGGTCACGGGATCGGCTCCATGCGACCGACAGAGCTATCGGGTTTGTTTTTTTAGTAAAAGTGAGTTTTCATGGTTTCTCCCCTCCTCAGCGTGTGCGTGATGCGGTTAGTTCAGTACTTGATGTTTCTTTTTCTATGTGATTTTGATTAGCCCACGACCCGGTGAGCTAGCCGGTTTAAAAAAAATGTTAATCTACGGTCGCCATTATGCGGCCACAGTTGGTGGGTGCTCCGCACGGGGGCCTTCTCTCGGCGGTCACCTTCCATGTTGCGTCCGAAGTGGCGGGGCACATGGAGGATGATTGGCTGGAAGGGAGGTGAGTGAATGCGGGGCACGCAACAATCTACAACGTTATTTTGAATTTTTACCAATAGCTTAATTTTTCTAGAAATAATTAGCAATTTTCCACGTAAACCTCCAGTAAAAAGTTATTTTTTTACAATTGTCTGCTATAAAACAATTTAACAATAAAGATGAAATTATTTGATATAGTACATTTCAAAGGTTGTGGTTTAATCTACAATATTTCTTTGATTTTTTTTGTATCATAGATACACACAATTTTCCAAACGCTCATAACGAAATCCCCGCATTTTCAGAGGTCCATTCTTTCGATTGGGCCGTAATGTTGTGATGGATCCAAACGAAACTCTAACTAGAAACGCATTTTTCAAACATTAAATTATTATATTTACTACCAAATAAATACATCGCTTCATGAATGTACGAATATTGCTTATCACCTCATAAATTTTCCTCGCGACATCGTAAACTAATCATTACGAGTATGTGTGGCAGCACAGTGGAAACACACTTGCAATATTGACCGCGGGGTCAAACCACCACGGCGCTGCCATCACACAGTGGAAACACATTTTTCTTGGACACGAAAGGAAAAAGACTGTCTCCATTTTGTTAAATCTGATTAAATAAAAGATTAGTGTTTTATGTGGTTTTATATCTGCGTTTGATTCACACTAACGTTCATAACTACATATGTACTTCCATACACACACACATACATACAGACTTCTCTTCAAAAACACTTTAAATATACTCTAAAGACCTTAAAACGTGAAGATATGTTGAAAATTTCGATTTAAACCTTCGAAAATATTACAAGAACTTTCCATATAATACTGAGAACTTCAAAAATGACAATAAATTTTTCTGAAATCGGAATCAGCCACAGTCAATAAACTCGGTCTGTTTTACGAATGAAAGAGGGAGCATTCTAGGCTCCCCTTTCCAAAAATAAAAAGGTAAGTTAGACATGACAATCGTTTCATTAAATTGATTTTTTGGTTGATAAAAATAAATGGCTAAATGCTCTGGCGGCTAAGCATTTAGTTGGAATTTCAGCGTCCAGCAGAGCAGCGTTTCGTTTCTTTCGACTCAGCAACAGGGAAAACCTTGAGTAGTGTCCAATGGCAAGTCAACGAGATTTTTGACACCCAACCCCTATAAAAAAAAAGGGATCCCAAACAAAGAAAATGGGAAGAGTCTAGTGTTGGTCGTGGGAGGTCACGGAGCTCAGAAGAGAGCGAATGGGCCATTTAAATGGTAATTTTAAAGAGTTAACTTTTGGCCGTGGAAGAGCCGCGTAACTCGGCGATAACAATAAACTATTAATTATAAATATATTTCAAAGAGTAAACGGTTGATACGGATAAGATCACCAAATTTCAATTACTTCAATTACATCGTCGTGGTGTCTATCAAAGCGTATTAACATTTGCATGATTTGATGAAATTTTCATTGAATTTAATACAGCCGTTTTTTTATTTAATAAAAAAAAAGCGGAGGCGAAGAATTCGGGTTTGTGGGCCTGGCGTTCCAGAAGAAAGATTTACATAGAAAAGACAATCATAATTGCGTGACTTTCTTCCTGTGAGAAAGTCGCGTAAAGACCTGATTTTACATGTTGACATAATTTTCTTGATTCTTTGGAATTGTCTATGATTCTAACATCTCCCGATTACATTCATCCTTCATTCAGGTGTGCCAAAGTCTATCATGATGAAATGTTCCGAGAACGATACCTGTCCGCGTTGCACTTATGGTAAGATCGTCATGAGGACGATATGATGAATTGGATGGTGTGCTGTGCAGGGCGGATGAATTGGCGCGTGTCGCACAGTTAAGAGATTTTTCTGGAGAAAAATGACAACTTGCGGATGGGTGTTGAGATGGACGAGTTCGTTTTAAGACTACAAGACAATTTTATAATTTATTTAGGCAAACATGTGATAAAAACTATAAATAATGCATAAAAGTAAGATAAAATTGAATTGAATTTTTTTATTTAAATGCCTGAACGAGATCAGGTTATCTTACTACCTTTTTGAATTTCAAGAAATCGCTCGAATTCCAATGAACGCAAATGCCTCGAATAATTTTTTTTCCATGTAGTAAATCCGCGGCTTCGAACCCTTTCTCACTTAAGGTTCTATGCCCGGGATAGTCGCGATGCGCAAAGAAAGCGGTACCAAAAATTGAACTGAACCGTTTCTCTTCGCAACCGATCGCCCGGTTGAGACTATCCAATCCGTGACCAGTCGTGATGACGGACATAAATATGTGTGTAATATTTTGGAATTCAGGTAGATTGTAAGTTAAATGTGTGTATAAAATATGAAATAGATTAAGGGGGTAGTTACCTCCTTGACGGATTCGCCTTGACGTGGTAAGGGGGCTTGCGTGACTCACCTAGGCTGGAGTAAAATCTGGCTTGGGCGAGTCCAGACTAAACGAATCCAAACTGATGACATGTCGAATTTAAACGTTAATTTACCCCAGGAGGGTCTGGTGCCTTCGGCACCTAAATCCCTCACTGCTACACCAGCAGTCTGCCCCTCGGATTCTGGGGAGGGCAAAAAATCGACACACGTGGAATTACTCAGTGGTTCCATGGAAAACCTGGTACTCGGAGAACCAGAAAAAACTCCATACCCGGAGGAGCTCACCCTTGGCGGGCCCTCAGCTGCGAGCTCACCGGCAACGGAGGGCTTAGCAGCGACGGGGAATTACTTAAAAAAGAGGAACAGGAGTGGCGCGGAGAAAAAGAGGAGGGCGAAAAAAAGGGCTCAGCAGAGGCGAGAGGTTCCCTCAGGGACTGACACTCAGGCCGGGACCTCTTTGAACCCAACTCCCTCCGTGACCCCTGCAGCTCCTCGACCAAAGTCGCCGGAATCGGGCCCAAGCAATGCTAGAGGCTCGAAAAAAGACAACGCTCCGGTGAGGAAGAGGTATCCAGGATGTCCGCCAATCCTAAGGTTAAACGACCGAGGGAAGGGGACAAACTGAAGACCCCTCAAAACAAATCCTTTGCGAGCGTGGCTCGGAGCAATCTGGGCTTCGTACTGGCAGCGGAAGGCATGGCTCGGGGCTACTCTGGTGAACAACTAGAGCTGCTCAAGGGCCGTATCTCCAAAGCCGTCGCAGAGGAGATAGACAGAGGCACGCCGTTGAAATTTGACTCGGTGGGGACCCTTAGAAATCAACTGAGGATCGTCCCTGCAGATGCAAATACAACGGCCTGGTTGAAAGCCTTGGTGGAGGGAGACAGGCTAAGGGGAGCATGGGAGGGCGCTAGATTTTCCCTAGTGGAAGCATCTAGGCTTCCAGTGCTCCACAGGGCCACTTTCTTCGTCCCGGGCCCAGACCAAATCGCGGAGACTGTTCTCCGAAGGCTCTCCATCGTTCAGCCGGAGATAAAAACAGCCGACTGGGCCCTGTACGCACAGGTGCCCATGAAGGACTCCCGAAAGGGACTCCTCATGGTTGTTGGAATCCCGGACAAGGACAGGGAGTACATATCGGGAAAGAGAGGATGGCTCTACTTGGAGCTCAATAGGATTAGCGTGAGCTTTTCCAAAAGGCCCAAGAAACCAGGACCACAGGCTCCCAAGTAGCGGTTCCTTGTCAGCGTGAGTGTTATACTTGTTCTGTATTGTGTTGTGTTGTCTTGGGGTTGACCTGGGGATGTAGCATGGAAACATGATGGGTCTTCAGGTCACACAAATCAACATGCAGCATAGTAAGGCGGCTAGCTCTCTAATAGCTAGACGCTGTAACGAAAGCTGCAACAAACCCCCCGGAGGCAGCAATGTCTCCGGTTTTGCACCTGCTCTACCCATATTTCTAATACAAGAACCATGGGTGGCAGGAGGACGAATCCGCGGTATAGGGACCAACTCTCAAATGGATCTCTTGGCAGCGGATTGTGAAAAACCCAGAACCTGTGTTTGGCTCCCAAGGACTCTTAACGGGCTCTTGGTACAGGAATTCTGCGACCGAGACTTAACCGTAGTACGAGTAAGTACAACGGTGATGGGGAGTAGACGAGAAGCTCTTCTGGGATCGGCCTATCTCCCCCCTACGAAGATCGAATTCCGTCAGCAAACCTCACAAGGCTGATGGAATATGTTAAAAAACACAACCGGAACCAACTTTCGTCACATCCAGGAGGTAGGCAGTCATAGACATAACAATTGTCTCTGACGCAGTCACTCACTGGGTTAAAATCTGGAAAGTTTCGAAAGAAGTGACGCTATCTGATCACAGGTACATCACTTTCAACATCGAGGCTAATCCAATAGGTGGGCCAAAATGGTTGAGAAACCCCAGGAACACAAATTGGGCGGCCTTTAGACAAGACGTGCAATGTAAATTACAGCAACCAGAGAAAATCCAAGAACCTGAGCAGCTCGAAGAAGCTGTGAGGAACTTAGTCGAGGTATTGAGGGCCTCTTTTGAGGCCCACTGCCCACTAAAAAGGAATACACTGGGGAACACCCCATGGTGGACACCAAGACTAGCCAGGCTTAAGAAAAACGCTAATTAGGCGTTCAACCGGGCCTGTAAAGCTCGAAGTGAAATCACCTGGGAGGCGTACAAGCAATCCAAAAGAGACTATCACAAGGCTCTTGCGGAGGCGAAAAGGAACTCATGGAAGAAATTCTGTGAAGAAATAAACTCATGCCGGGAGACCGCCAGAGTTAAAAAGATCCTCACAAGGGGACCGAGCAATAACCCCGGGCTCCTTAAGGACGAAAACGGGAAGTTCACCACCACAAGTGAAGAGACGTTAAACCTCTTGCTTAAAACGCACTTCCCCGGTAGCATAACTCCCTCCGGAGAAAACACCGTTCATCCGAACGTACCGTCTCAAACGGATTGGAATCAAGCCGCCGAGGTGGCGACTGTAGAGAGACTCCAATGGGCAATTGGAACTTTCGACAGCTACAAAGCACCTGGCGAGGATGGAATTTATCCCATCCTGCTGAAGGAAGGAATGGCTTCCATCACCAACCATCTGTGCAATATATACAGGGCCAGTTTGGCCGTAACCCTAGATACGAAACTCACCTGGAAAGAGCATGTTGATGAAAAAACAAGAAAAGCCAAGATGACCGTGCGCAGACAGCTGATTCGACCAAATCCAGTGAGTCCCACACCAGTGGTTCTAAAACCAGAATCGGGATGGGAATTGTTCCGCAAACCAGCTGATCCGTTAGACCGAACGGATCTAGTGAGCTGGGAACAAAGAAAAGGGGGCTGTCGGTTTTTGGATTGGACTGGAGAATTATTGTATGCGAGTGTTTGCACACTCTTTAAACTTCCCAAAAAAAACAACAACAACGCGTTAAGTTTAATTCAACTCGTCTTTATTTCTCTAGATTATAATCCTAACTGACTCTAATCTACTTCTTCGTTCTATTTATTGCCTTCTTCACATTGTTATGATACGTTCGAGTGATCGACAAGATCACAGGAACGATCCATTAGCTTTTCTTTAAACAATCTTTAATTTTATATAAACATTCGATCGCAATTAATATTTGTCATTCGTTTTGATTGACACATTAATTAGTGACATCAAAACGAATGGACCCATTCAAATTAAAAGGCACTTTCGGCGGCTTGATTAAGTGCCGTGGCACGTGGCTCTATAACAGGAGACGGGTCTTTTGCATTTTTGGATTGGAGGCGAGACGGAACGAGCAGCGAAGAAAGGAGGAGTTCTCGGCGAAGGTTACCGAAAAAGCAGGAGGCGAGGTCGAATTGCGAAAAACAAGTAAATAGTAAGTAGATTAAGCACTATCTTTAAGTTGTACGTGTTTATAGTTCAATAGAATATAGAAGAGTGTTAAGGAAGCCAAAGTGGAGCGAGTTTTCTTTTTTTTTAGTTTGATCACGGTTTTGGATTGGTGGCTTTCTTGCCATCGGCTATGCCGATGACCTGGTCATATTATGCAAAGGCAAGTTTGCCGGCACAGTGTGTGACAGGATGAAAGAAGGACCTAAAATCACGCGCCAATGGTGTAGAAGAAACGGGCTGGCGGTAAACCCAGCCAAGACAGAACTCACCATGTTCACCAGGAAGCGAGTGTGGGATGTATACACGCTACCTACTTTAGATGGCGTGGAGCTCCAACTCTGAAAAAAAGTCAAGTACCTGGACGTAACCCTAGACACGAAACTCACCTGGAAAGAGCATGTTGATGAAAAAACAAGAAAAGCCAAAAACATTTTCTGGGCATGTAGAGGCTCCATGGGTAAAACCTGGGGACTCTCACCTCGAAATGTGATATGGCTATACAAAGCCTGCATAAGACCGGTCATACACTATGGAAACATAGTGTGATGGAAACGGTCAGACCTAGATACTACAAAAAGTCAGCTAGGCTCGGTGCAGCGACTAGCACTAGTGAGTGCTACTGTAGCGGTGCGAACCACTCCCACGGAAGCACTCAACGTGATCATGGACATGCTGCCACTGGACTTATCAGTGAAGCAACATGCCGCAAAGACGATGGCACGCCTAAGGAGAACCGGGATGGTGAAAGACGGCGGCTGGACTGAGGGACACCTCAAACTTTTAAAGAGTTTAAAAGTGGACTCACTACTTGATCTGCCCAACGATTACATAATCCCAAGGCTCTTCTTTGGAAAAAATTTCACAACGAGTTTGACTGATAGGAATGATTGGACTAAGTTCGGTCACCTTTCTCACAGGCCCGCTGATATCATAGTGTACACAGACGGATCAGTGATGAGCGTCGGGGCTGGGGAGGGAATATATATACGCCCTGGACCACATGAGGCTCAAATATCGATACCTCTGGGTACAAAAACAACCATCTTTCAAGCTGAAGTCCACGCCATAGCCAAAGCCGCGGACCTCTTACAAGACAGAAGAATACAAAACAAACAGATAAAAATCTGTTCAGACAGTCAGGCCAAGGCCCTGGGCTCCCACAATTTAAAAACTTCAATTGTGGAGTGTGCCCAAAACAGCCTCAAAAAGCTGAGCCAGAGAAACAGAGTCTCAGTTACCTGGGTCCCAGCACATGTGGACATTATAGGTAATGAAGAGGCAGACAAACTGGCTAAGAAGGGAGCAGAGATCACACCGGTTGGTCCTGAGCCTGTTCTGCCAACAAACATAAATCTAATCTCAAAAAAGATCAATGAGACACTCAGGGAAGAACATCGAAGACGATGGCTCAACCTACCAACATGCAGACAGACAAAGCTCTTTCTGCCAAACCTACGACCTGAAGTCGCAAAATACTGTCTGAAACTAAATAGAGTCAGACTGAAAAAACTCACAGAAGTGATTACAGGCCACGGACGCCTGAGAAGTCACCAAGCTCTTCTGCAAATAGTGGACGATGCATGGTGCACTAGATGTGAGGAGGACGAGGAAACAGCGGCACATTATGTGGGCTACTGTCCCGCGTTCTCCAGACACAGATATAGAGCCCTTGGCATGCCACAAATAGGAGACAAGGAGTTCCATACCTTAGCCTTGGACGACCTGATGAGGTTCATCATCTCATCCGGAAGATTCAAGACATAAGCATTAACTCCAGAAAGGAAAAGTATGAGGCTAGTACAATCGACCAGCAGGTCGCAGTGCTAGGGCCGCAATGCCCACCTCCATGTCACGACGACGACGATGACCTAGAAGGCTCCGCTCGACATTTAGGTTGTGATTCCGTTCTGCGACCGATTACAATACACTTAACCCTGAGTGCTATGACTTTGGTTTCCCCAGGATCTGTCGAAGGAAGCAACTCGGTTAATTCGGCGCCGCGGAATTATCTACCGTAATGTTGCTTACAAACCTGCTACTGCCTCGCTGACTACGCTATTTAGTCTCACCGCGGACGGACTGAAAGTCAATGCCAAAATACATTTCGAAATTTACATTTCACATTTTCAGATAATTATAATTATATTTTGATTTAATTTTAGTTAAGAAACTTATGCTTGTAAAGATAAACTGAAAGTTGATCTGTACAGGCTATCGATTTAACGTTTACAGCCTGCTTGTAAATATCCGCTGAACGTTGATCTGTACCGATTCTTATACTTATTTTATGAAGGCAGTTGTCGCCGTTTTGCTCTATGTGTGATGTGTGTCCGCACTGCGGTGGCGTTGCGACACCTCCGAGCCCATCACCTACGAACCACTTTGATCGGAAAAGCCCGATAGACTTACTGTAGAGATCTTAAATCTCAACTATCCTAATAATACCCAACGTGCCGTAAGCATTTACATGTGCTGCCTACGGAAATAAGAGCCCACACAAGTTACGGAATATCCCAGTAACATAATGCTTTGTACTTCACAGGGAATCCAATAAATTATGTGCGTGCCGAAGAACGCATTCTTTCAACTTTTGTCTTCGACCGCGTGCAACACCAAGACAATGCATACGAAATGCATTGAGCCCAAAATAGACAAGTGCCGCATGAGCACTTTGAACATTGAAATAAGGTAATGCTGATGCACATGTAAGTTCATTTCACATGGTTAAATTGTAACCACATGTGCAATTTTGAATATTGAGTATTGCTTTGCTGAATAGGCTTAAGATCATTTTTTGTAAATAAAATTGTGTATATAAACGACGTGTTGCGGATCAATTCCCATTTTTGTAGTTCACTTTTCATTTCTTCCAAATTTGGAATATATTCAAATTTCCCTCAGTACACGTCCAAATAATCAGCATTGGCAGTACTAAATCCCAATTAAGTAATCCACCACACGCGCTGTCTCTCTTGAGAGGTGAGTTCAAGTGATCGAGCGCGAATCGGTTCTCTTTGCATGCTATCGCCCTCTGATTGGCCGAAAACATTTTGGCATATTACCATATATGGTAATAAACGAAGCAAAAATTCTTCGTCGTGTGATCGCGGTGAATTGTAGGAGGTGAGTTGAGGATGGGAGTGAACACGGAGAAGTCGTCGCGGTAGGTGTACTTTGATTGAACGCCAATTTTCCGGGCATTTTAAAATAAATAAATAAATAAATAAATAAAAATAAATTTTAAAAGAAATAATAAAGAAACGAACAGAAGTAATTCTGACTTCATAGAGCGACATAACGCTGCTCTGTTCAGTAAAAACGAACACGAGTCATTTTTATTCTCTCGAATTATTACGGCTGATTTGTCTTTGACAAATATCGCCTATTTACTTGCGGAACCAAGGCCGCTAAGAAAATATACTTGGTAGGTATTTTCACGCTTCCCGCTTAAATGCATATTAACTAATAGTGCATTCGCGAATCCTTTTTATTTCTCCCACAAACACTATATGGCTGTACAACAAACTCTACACAGTGCCTCAATGCAACGAACCGTCAAGGACATTTGGCTGGATGAACTGTGCGAACTGGAGCTTCACCTAAACGAGAACTGATGATCGTTGGCTTGTTGCTTTGCAGTTTCTGGGCCTGAAGGTGGTCTTTGCGTCTTTTTTTCAATTTAGAGCTTCTGTGGTTGCGAGTTTCCGTTATAACAGTTCGTTGGCTTGTTGGTCCCTGCTTTTCAAGGTTTACAGGGTTCGTTGGCGTTGCAATTACACAGCTTGTGGGTTCCATGATTACTTTCTGGCTTGAGGTTCATCTGATTGATGTTTATTGATGTTTATTGTGGGTTATTTTCAAAGATTGTATAATATATATTCAAAAAAGATAAGTTTTGCGTTTGTTTTTCTCCTGATCCGAAGTACGGAATATATATGTATATATTCTCTTTTTGTTTTAAATATTTGCGAAATCAAATATTTGCGAAATCAAATATAAAATTGAGCCTCTGTGAAGTAGTTTCATGTTATCAAAAATAGTCACTACCGGTGGGGTGGGCATTGATCCTCACGGTAGTTTGGGTAATTTGTATTTACCCTAAGCAATTTTCGCCTAAGATGACAACCATTCAGGGCTTCTGTTTTAGACGTGATCGGTCATACTGCATGGCGAACGTAACAATACCTCCACCTAAGTCCAATTGGCTAAACCGAAATTCTTCTGGTTTTCCTGATGATACGAACAGACCGGAATCGCAACAAGTCAAGGATCTGTTACATTTTTCTCGTGCATAAAGTAAATCACTGAAAAAAATGTGCAACATGTGTGATTTTTGGAATGTGATAGCGTGATATCAATTTGACTACAAGGAGCCAATTGATTTATGGCAAATCTGAGACAACCGATTGGCTCATGAAAACGTTTCCCTGGTACACTCAGGAAACCAAAACAACATCAGCATTTAATAAATGGAAATTTTTGCTCTTAAAAATGTAGCCATAATACATGGAAAAATATTTAATTTTGTTCATTCTTTTGCATTTTTCAAAAGAAACTTGTATTTAGCCCACGCTGTATATTGGACATTAAACGTAATTATTGTACAAAGGATATTATAACCTTTTTTCATTTATTTTTTACAAAATGATACTGCAGGGATGACGCGTGTTTCAATGGCGTCGCATGTCTGAATTGCGGGGCCATTAGAAAATCGAGCCCTCACCCACACACACAGACAAGTCTGAATTTACGGCACATTCGTTGCGAAGTGACGCCATTGTTTCGCGGCTAATGGAGTGCCAACGCATGGCTTGGGCTTCCATAGTCGGCCATTGTACAGTCTCAACCTGAACGTCATAAGTGAAGTACAGGATCAGGCAGCCAATGAAATCCCCTCAGAATCAAGAAAGTATACTCTTTTTCACAACGAAATGGCGAAACGTGTGACAGAGATTGGAAACATTCCGTTCCCGCGAGATATTCAGGAGCAGGGAACAATTTCCTTTGAGGTGCAAGACCCTGTAATGTTGCACAGCCGCTAGGTTGGCCGCCACTGAGCTAGCCTCATGGACGACAAGTTATAACGGGTGTTCAGTCGCGGCAGGCCCCGAAAAAATAGAAAAACAGGAGGGGGGAAAGATCCCGCTAGCGACCAGATTGGACCCACAGGAGTCGATTGGAGCGGTTGATCGGGTCGTGTTGAATGTTCGAAGTTTGTTGCGGATCAGTTTTCATTTTTGTTCACATTTTTCAATTCTTCCGAATTTGTAACCTATTTAAATTTCCCTCAGTACCCTGCCTAAATAATCGGCACTGGCAGTACTAAAACCCAAATTGGTAATCCACCACACGCGCTGTCTCTCTCGAGAGGTGAGTTCAGGTGATCGAGCGCGAATCGGTTCTCTTTGCATGCTGTCGCCCTCTGATTGGCCGAAAACATTTTGCGAATTACCATATATGGTAATAAATGAAGCAAAAATGATTCGACTCGTGAACGCAGTGAAGTGGGTGTGAGAAGTGAGAGGGGAGAGTGGAGTTGAGTTGGATGTGAGTGATCAGGAAGAACATGGGCGGAGTGTGTGGATCTTGCCAACCACATCGGCATAACGCCCAAACAAGTGCGAGTGTGGTTCCAAAACCGGCGCTACGAAATAAAAAAACACATGAAGCAGCGGGAGGTAGTACTCCCACAACACACACAACCATATGGAGTGCCGCTGCCACCGACATTTTAAAACAGATGTCGCGGCATTTGCAATGACTTTAATAATATTATTGTTTAATTTGTCAGTCTTTCATTATTTCTGTTGAACCGAAGATTAATAAAATATAAATATATATATATCGAAATGCTACTTAGTTTGTCGTTTTCTCTGTTATTATGAGCTAACTTGTTGGTTTGTTAAGATCACAAATTTCAGGAGCTTCGATCAAGTGGTCGTTTAATTTGCTGCCCAATTACTTCTAGAATTGTCAAAGTTGCGTGGTAGTTAATCAATTAAAACTAATAAATAACATATTAATTAATAAATGAGCAAACAATTTAATAACGAAAACAAGTTTCTATTTTCAATCATCAACATCGGTGGTAACCACTGTCATTTTCGATTTTCTATCCTCTTTGCTGCAACATCTTTAATAAATCGTTTTAGATAATTTGCTTTTATTTAAGCATGATTGATCATCTTGGGTTGTTTACATTTAATAATAATGAACAGCGGACGAACGAAAAACAATAATAGGATTCGTGATTGATTTTCCAAATTAGTCTCATTTAAGCAATTCAGGATTTGAATGCGTCAATTCATGACGTCTTAAAGTTTGCTTGGACGAAAAACTTTTAGAAGCTCCGCGCGACATTCGATCGAAAACGATTTGTCTGGGCAGGAGATATGGTATTGTGGGAGCACGAAACAAGTTATCCATTTTTTTCGAAGAGTCGAACGTTTTGCATACTTGGGTGGGACCAGGCAGACACATCTGCGCCTGGTGAGGTCCGCTGAAGTTCGGCTTCCAAGCGGGAGTGATACTGCCGCCCGAGAGAATTGTTTGCTCGTGCCGTAGTAACCTAGTTTAGTTAGAATAGTTTGGTCAGGGGCTCGACCCAACCGCCTTGTGTTATATACTCTGGCGGTTGGCGTCGAGCCGTGTGATAGGCAATAGCCGACGTAATCAGCGCCTGGGGATACGCCTCAAACAACGCACCGCCCACACAAGCTGCATTTCCATCGAGGCGAAAAGCTCGCGGGCGGCGACCCAAATAAAGCACACGGGCTCGTGAACAAAGAGTTCGGTTCGCCGTTGGTTGCGGGAACTGGCCAAGCGGTTTCAGGCGAGGGTATAAAAGCAAAAACCTTACCTCGCAAGCTCTCTCTGTTCTTTTGAATTGCGATACCCGCCACAAATTTGAAAAAGTTAGCCAGAACGAAAAGAGAATTCGCGGGATCTAGTTGAAGAAGCAAATGACGAGTGGCATCCACGACCCACCTCCAACGAGCTGACCGGCACCCGAAGACCTTGACCGAGCAATTAGCAATCCTTCATCTTGTATATAAAAGTAGTGTTAATTATGTATATCTGCAACGCTATTTTCAGTATGTTTTTGGTCAGTGTAATTATTGGGTTTGGAGTCATAGAATACTAGAGAATTGACGACCTCTGCGGTCCCTTAACTAGTCCGCGTTGAGCGTTGACGTCTGTATATAATGTAGATATTTTGGTGTTGTATATATTATCATATTAGTTTATATTTTGAATATCAGGGTTTGTAGTCATAAACAACTAAGGCAGTGACGATCCTTGGGGTCCCTTGAATGCTCACAAGAAGTGAGAACATTTTGTTTGTATTCTAACCACAGTTCCGTGATCTTCTGAATGTTAACCATTTTACCTATCGGAATCTAGTATTCCTCATCTTTTCATCTCCGGTATACAACCGTTTCAGTTGCTAGTCAACTATCTTAGGGGTGGGAAGTTCATATTGAACTCAAAACTTTATGTATTTGTCTTCGTCGTTTAAGTTCTAGTTTGGTTTCGTTGGCCGATCCGAGACTGGTGTTGAAATCTGTCAGGTTAGACGTGAGGCCCTCCATTGCGGTTTAGATAAAGAGCGGCAACGGTCGATCCTTTTTGGTTAGTACAGCTCAACCCCAGTGTAAAACACGGACGGGTGTGGGGGTGTGTGGGGAAGTTGCGATCGAGAGTCGAGACTGGGAGGACGGCTGGCTCGAGCCGGAGGACACGATAAACTCGACATCGAAAACGTTGCTATTTAATTACGTGAGACAAAAACCGTCGAGGAGCGACCAAAATGGTGGGGCTCTCGGTCTTGGATCCTCAGCTTAAGCGCGTAGTCGGGATTGCGACAGTGTTTTGATCCGATTGACGATTATGTTGACCATAAAAATCACGAAGCCGTCGTCTATACATCTCGCGAATCGACAACCGATTTTCAAAGTAAATAAGGATAATAATTGGCCGTTACTCAAGTGCTGCAATAATCGCCGTCGTAGGAGTGGAAAGAATCGATATTACACAACTGTAATTTTTTAGAGACAATGTAAATATTAATTAGCAAATGTTTTTTGCTGCACATTGCTTATAGGAAAACTACGTAAATTACTACGCTTGCAACCGATATTAACGGCATGTTTACATTTAATTTGGAAGACTTTATAAAGAATGAATTCAAGAGTGCATTCACAACCTGTAGTTAAGTCCATTCAGTTGGAAAGTAAAACGTTATGCGGAAACCTGCCTTTAATCAAAACTGCTGTAAGCACATTGTGTCATTACGTTTGATACCGAATACAAAAGGATAGCATGCGTAGTTTTGCAGAAATTTGCTTTTTGCGCAACTTATAAATTTACAAATTTGCCGGAAAATGCTCGAAATTTCAGAACATTTCTTTACATATTGTAGAAATCGTGTAAATCTGATGGCTTAAAAAATGTACAACAAAGTTGATATGCAGTTTTAAATTGTGAATTTCGGTCCAACAACCACCGAAGACGCGGAGCGCCCAGGTCGTCCAATTGAGGTGGCTACGCCCGAAAACATCCAAAAAATTCTGAAGATTGTTATGTCCGATTGTAAAGTGAAGTTGCAAGAGATAGCTGACATCCTACAGATAGCAAAAGGCACCGTGTTCAAAATTGTGCATGAAAATTTACGGATGAAATTTTTTTTCCCAAGTGGGTGCTGCGTTTGCTCACAGCGTAAGAAAAACAACAACGAATTAATGATTCGAAGCGCTGTTTGAAGCTGTTTACGCGTAATAAAAAGGATTTTTTGCGTTGGTACATAACAATGGATGAAAACATGGATCCATCAATATACGGCGGAGTCGAAAAGAGCGTCAGCTGAGTGGAGAGCAAAGGGCGAAAGCCGGCCAAAACGTCCGAAGACACAACAGTCAGCAGGCAAAGTCATGGTCTCGGTATTTTGGGACACGCACGGAATATTCTCTTCATTGACTTTCTTCCGAAGGCGACTACTACATTGCATTATTGGATCGATTGGATAATGAAATTAAGCAGAAAAGGTCTCACCTGGCAAGGAAAAAACCACTGTTTCACCAAGACAATGAACCGATCCACAAGTCGATGAAAACGATGGTGAAATTCAATATTCACCAGATCTGGCCCCATTTGATTTCTACCTGTTCGCAGATCTCAAAAAGATGCTCCAGGGACAGAGATTTGGCTCCGATGATGAGATTATAGCCGCAACTGAAGCCTATTTTGAGGCAAAAGACAAATCGTTCTATAAGAAAGGCATCGAAAGTTTCGAAAAACGTTGGAATGATTGTATCGCTATAAAAGGTGACTATGTTGATGAATACCGTTATGGGACCTTTCCCATATTCTTTTTCCTTCGTGTCTATTCTACGGCAGTATATCTGCAAATTCTTTCGTGTTTCAAGTTATTCTTCGTAAATTCGAAAGTCGTGTTGTGATGTGTTAGCCGCGTGGTAGTTTGAGTCAAGTAAGCTTTTGTAGCACTTGTTGTCGCTTCATACGTTTTGATTCCGTCGCTAACGATTCTCGAAATTATCTAAACCAACTTACAGAAGAAAACAAAATGACGATATAAACGAGAATAAGGACCCAGGCAGGAGTATCAATGCCAGGGGAGCTTCATACAACAGTGCAGTTTTCTCGAGGGTTAATTCTATGTCGTTAGGAAATTTAATAGTAGACGGATAGAGGCCAAGTTGTTGAGAACGACGTCGAATCGATAAATTTGGATCCTCAGTCTCAGTATGGCTGCCAAACGCAGTGGTTCTCGCGTAAGGGCGTGCAACTGACGACGTAGGGTATCAATCTGTCTTGCTAATCTATGTCCGGACCTCGTTAGTTTTCCCGTGTGGAGTCAATTGAAGCCGCCGACTACACTACTGGTGGTGCCCTTCCCTCAATTCCTTTAAGTTTCACCTAGTGCTTGGCGCCAAAGAGCCATGCATGAACACTCTTTACGCTTGCTGCAGCACGTATCGTGTGGTGACTCTTTTCATCCGGGTGATTACCCAGATTGGTGATGTGTTCTGGCACAATAACGATGATGCCGCCACCATGATTTAGGTTGTGCGGGCTTTGGTAGCACTCCCCACCGTTTGAAGTGCGTATCTTACTAGTGCCTGCATTCGCAGTCGGATGGTCACGCTGCCTTCGTACGCATTGTACGAGCTCGTGTTGGATGAACACTCTCCAACAGAGTATGTTGCGAACTAGAATATTTAACTTGTTCATTGTCAAGAAGAAGAAAAACTAGTGTTCATCGTAGTTTGCGGCGTTTTAGCCTTCAACATTTTCTATGTACAGATAAAAGACGATCTCTACAATAAATACACATTTATTATCAATAAAGGGCAGTCGTTCTAGAAGCGTTCAAGTGTTCATCGTAGTTTCGGGGTTTAGAACTCAACATTAGTGGCGACCGTGACAGGACCCCGACAACGATGGATCGCTTGCGGAAAAATCGTGCTGTGCTCAGAGGAACTTTCACAAAAGCAGCTGGTGATTTCGAAACGTTGTTGCTAAGTGAGCACCCGAATGACAACAAAATTTTCGCAGCGTGGGAAGTTATTGAGCAAAGGTATGAAAAGTTGCTTGTTGCTAACCAGCAGCTCTATGAGGCGCTTCTGGATGATGCTTCCGAAGAGGAGTTGCAGACGGAGCTGAATGGCTGTCTCTCGTATGATACGAGATATTTTGAGATAAAAGGACTAGTTCAAAGTCGTCAAGCGAATGCTCACATTGCTGCGGAGTCGGCATGTGTAGGCGATTCAGTGAGTCAGGTGTCAAGTGCGGTAAGAAGGCGTAAATACAAGTTGCCCACAATTGAGTTTAAGCGATTTGGTGGAGAACTCAAAGACTGGCTGCCATTTTGGAGTCAGTTTTCCAAGATTGACGCTGACAATGAAATCGACGATTGTGACAAAGTGCATTATTTAGTGCAAGCGACAATCGCTGAAAGTAGAGCTAGACAATTAGTAGATAGTTTTCCTGCGACAGGTCAAAATTATGGAAAAATTGTTGAAAGCCTGAAGACTCGTTTTGGTCGTGAGGATCTTCAAATTGAAGTCTATGTACGTGAACTACTGAGAATTATACTGCAAAATTCAGTGGCGAAAACCAATTTTGATTTAATGTCGTTATATGACAAGTTGGAGGCTCATATACGAGCTCTTGATACGTTAGGTGTTACCGCAAATAAATGCGCAGCAATGCTGTTCCCGTTGATTGAATCCTGCATTCCGTGTCAACTACTGCGTGTGTGGCAGAGATCTTTCGATTTCAGTCTTAAATCGAATTCAGATGCTGGCGATTCCGCACCGATGGAGCAACGGCTTTCAAGTTTGATGGCGTTTCTCAAACGAGAAGTAGACAACGAGCAGCATCTTTCTTTAGCTTCGGATACATTTCAGAATTTTCATCCGAAAGAGCAGAATATGAAATCGAATAGGAGGGAAATCGTTCCAAGAACAGCAGCTGACTTAGTTAATTGTCAACATCAGCGGTGTATATTTTGTGGTGGTAGTCACCCCACAGCAGAGTGTCGTAAAGCAGATAGTTGGACTTTGCAACAGAAAAGACGGAGGCTGGCAGATCGTGGAGCTTGTTTTCGCTGTTGTCAGGTCGGACATCGAATACAGATATGTAAACTTGCCTTGAAATGTGAATTATGTGGCCAAGAGCATTGTAGAGCAATGTGCCCACCATCGTCGGACTCAACCACCAAGGCGAAACCAGTTGGGCAGAGTCAAACACTTTCATCGCAGGCAAACAACCAAGTGTTCTTACAAACCCTGCTGATACGGCTAAGAGGTGTTCTTTCGGACAGGATTGTTCGAGCTTTGATCGATACGGGTTCACAACGATCCTATGTTTTAGGTGATGTTATCACAACTCTTGAATGTAAATTGAAGCGACGAGAAAAACTAGTACATTCTCTATTCGGTGGTTTGAACTCGGCTGAGCAGTGGCATAATGTATATGACGTAAATGCTGTGTATGACAATTCATCTTATAAATTTGAAGTTTTGGAGCAGGCAACCATATGCAATGACATTCTACTTAACACGGATGGTCCGTGGAAACTGGAGCTGGAGGAGTTGGGTGTTACCCTTAGTGACAGCAGTAATTCAGGAAGAGTGGAACTGCTGCTTGGAGCCGATATAGCAGGAAAGCTATATACAGGCAAAATATATGTTTTGCATTGTGGCTTGGTTGCCATGGAAACTATATTCGGATGGTCATTGATGGGAAAAGTGCCGCATTCAATTGAGTCACGGGTGTGTAGTGCAACAATGAGTGTATGTTCACTTTTGAATAAAGACGCTACCATCACTCATTTATGGGAACTAGATGTTTTGGGAATTACTGATCCTCATGAGAAGAAAACGGAAGAGCAAAGAGCTCTCGATGCCTTGAATTTCTTCAAACAAACAACAACCATCGATCATGACAGTAGATATGTGGTTAGATTGCCTTGGGTGAAAGGTCATCCGCCATTACCTAGCAACTTTGAATTAGCAGGAAAGAGGTTGACGAGCACAATAGACAAGTTGCGAAGAAATGACTTATTGGAGGCTTATGATGAAGTATTCCAAGAATGGGAAAGGAGTAGCATTATTGAGCAAGTCATGTCGGATCATGATCGTGTAAATGCACACTATCTTCCACATAGAGCAGTTTTAAAGGAAAACAGTACGACAAGAATTCGTCCGGTGTTTGATGCTTCAGCTAGGGAGAAAAGTAAACCCGCATTGAATGACTGTTTGGAAAAGGGAGTGAATCTCATCGAACTAATTCCGGTTATTTTATTACGATTTAGAAAATTTCGAATCGGAGTAGTTTCAGATATACGTAAGGCATTTTTGCAGATTGGCGTTCATGAAAATGATCGAGATTTTTTGAGATTCTTGTGGATCAACAAGGATGGTACAGTTAAAACTTATCGACACCGTCGTGTGGTTTTTGGTGTTAACTGTAGCCCATTTTTACTTGGTGCAACAATCAATCATCACTTGGAGAGATCAACAAATGATATTCATTTGGACGAGACTATTTTGAGGCTTCGTAGTAGTTTCTACGTAGATAACTGCGTTACCAGTCTGCCTGATGAATCTTCTCTACACCAGTTTAGAAAAGAATCTACAAGAATATTGGCCACAGCTGCGTTCGACTTACGAGGGTGGGAGTCTACACGAATTGATGGAAGGGAAGGCGTATGCATTCCTGTTTTAGGCCTTATGTGGGACTCAGGGCGAGATACGTTGTTTCTGAATCGAGATAACCTCAGTAATGTCGTTAACTGCGCGAATGGAGTAATAACGAAAAGGACTATTCTTTCTGCGGCACAACGTGTTTTTGATCCCATCGGTTTTACTTGTCCGGTTTCATTGAAGCCGAAATTGTTGTTGCAGCAACTTTGGAAATGTTGTTTGAAGTGGGACGATCCTGTGGACGGCGATATCGAAGTTTTATTTCGAAGGTGGCTTGAAGGCTTGCGCTACCTAGTGAACATTGAAATACCCAGGTGGGTGAATATCGATATATATGGAACTAAATACAGTTTCCATGTATTCTGTGATGCGAGTTCGGCTGCATATGCTGCGGTGGTATTTCTTCGAAGTGTAAAAGATGGCAACGTGGCGGTAAGATTGATTGCAGCCAAGGCCCGAGTTGCGCCAGTGAAACAAATCACGATACCGCGTTTGGAGTTATTGGCTGCTACGATTGGTGCTAGACTTTTTACTTTAGTCAGAGAATGTTTTCCTGGTGAACAGTTGGAGTATTATTTCTGGACTGATTCTTCTACAGTCTTATCATGGATTCGACGTGAAGAATCATGGGCAGTATTCGTAGGAAATCGAGTTAGAGAGATAAGGACCCTCACGACTGTCGAGTCTTGGCGTCATGTTCCAGGTGTGCAGAACCCTGCGGATCTTGCATCACGTGGATGTTCTGGGAAAACTTTTTTGGATAGTAGATGGTGGGAGGGACCACGGTGGCTGTATGATCCTCCTTCTTTATGGCCTGCAGAAGCTTGCGAGCAAGACGAAGTTGAAATTAATGAAGAACGAAGGAAGTGTCTTGTTATGATTTCGGTCGATTGCGGTTCGGATTATTGGCATTTACTATATTTTTCGAAATATATGAAAACGGTACGTATGATTGCGTGGATGAATCGCTTCATATTTAATACTCGTAACCCGAGAAATAAACGTGGTGGAGAATTGACTACAGAAGAGACTGATATATCGGAAATATTTGTGTTAAAGACAATACAGAGTGAGTGTTTTCGCGACGAAAAATGTAAAGACTTATGTCCATTACACCCCTTTCGGGATGAGCATGGACTAATTCGTACAAAAAGTCGCATTTCAAACCGCGATGATCTTCATGACTTTTTATATCCGATAATATTGCCGAAAAAACATTTGTTAATTTCGCGACTAGTTCACGACACACATGTTAGATCTTGCCATGCGGGGACGGACATATTACTGAGCTTGCTCAGAGAAACATATTGGCTAATTGGTGGTAGGAGGGCTGTGCGGTCAGTGATATCTCGTTGCGTCGTGTGCAAAAGGTTTGCAATGAAACCAATAAGACTAGAGGCTCCATGTTTACCTATTGATCGTGTGTGCGATGTAGCTCCGTTTGAAATTACAGGAGTAGACTTTGCCGGTCCTGTATATTTGAGAAATGGGGAAAAGGCGTGGATATGTTTATTCACCTGTGCGGTTTATCGAGCGGTGCACTTAGAGCTTGCCACGTCGTTATCTACTTTGTGCTTTTTGAAGGCTTTGCGCCGATTCGTTAGTCGTCGCGGACGACCGAAAATAGTTCATTCGGACAATGGAACGAATTTTTCGGGCGCGGCAAATGCATTATCGAAACTTGATTGGAATCGGGTGCTGGAATATGGAACCATTGAACGCATTATTTGGAAATTTAATCCTCCTGCAGCACCGTGGTGGGGAGGTTATTGGGAGCGACTGGTGGGACTTCTAAAAAGATTACTGAGGCGTACTTTGCTGCGATCATCACTTTGCTACGAAGACCTGCAAACGGTATTGTGTGATTGTGAGGCGAGCATCAATGCCCGACCTTTAACTTATATGCCCAGTGACGATGCCGGATTTGTCACTTTAACGCCTGCTATGTTCCTGGGACAAAGAAGAAGTCATGGAGTGTTTGATTGTGATCTATTAGGTGAATCCGTCAATCCGTCACTGACTGATCATCAGCGAGAACTAAGTGAGACGCTTCGGAGGCGTTTCCGAACCGAATACCTGGGCCGTGTTAGATGGCCTACAGATAGTAATCAACGCGAAACGGCTAATCCTATTGTTGGGGAAGTAGTCCTTATTGGGGAGGACAATAAAAAACGGTTGGATTGGAGTTTAGGACGCATTAAAGAAGTTATACGTGGAAGAGACGGTGTGGTTCGACTTGTGCGGCTAGATACTGAAAAGGGAACGATTGTGCGACCTTTACAGCGTGTTTATCCGTTGGAGTGTAACCACGCTTCTGAAGAGTCGGCTAATACACCGGGTTCAAGTAATGACGGAGAAGAAGAAATCGAGGATACTGATAAGCAGAAGTCAGCAGTACCACAGTTATCCATATCCAGGAGTGGTCGGACGATAAAACAGCCAACAAAATTACGTGATTTTTGTACATATATGAAAACTTTGTAAAAGTTCTCAGGTGGGAGGATGTTGCGAACTAGAATATTTAACTTGTTCATTGTCAAGAAGAAGAAAAACTAGTGTTCATCGTAGTTTGCGGCGTTTTAGCCTTCAACATTTTCTATGTACAGATAAAAGACGATCTCTACAATAAATACACATTTATTATCAATAAAGGGCAGTCGTTCTAGAAGCGTTCAAGTGTTCATCGTAGTTTCGGGGTTTAGAACTCAACATGTAGTGTACTAATAGTTGTTGCGGATCAGTTTTCATATTTTTTTTTTACTGGAAATCAACACACGGGTGAAGTTGAAACTCCTCAATTAACTAGCAAATCAGCCGAAAAACTGAAAAATGCGGACGATCATAAAGTCTGGTTCATGTCGAACACCCGAAAGGAGGTGAATGATAGATTCGGGAGTGTCCCTTTGTCTGGGAAGTTTGTGGAAATCGTCGTGTGAGTGTGATGAAGTAGAGTTTCTTGTTGCGACCAACGGAGCCGTGGACACTCTCCAATAGAGTATACTTGGACATAAATCTTTCCATCGGATTGAGCATCAGCATGTAATGTTGCACAGCCGCTGAGTTGGCCACCACTGCCTCATGGGCAACAAGTGATAACGGTTGGTCAGTCGTGTCAGGCCCCGAAAAAACAGGGATCCCGCTAGCGACGAGATTGGACCGGGGGAGTTGATTTAGAACGTTTGATCGGGTCGCATGGCCTGTGGAAGTGATCCATTTTTCGAGCAGAAAGAAAAAAAGCAGCGAACGTTTGATATACGTGGGTGAATACGGAACGAAGAAATCTCCGAATAGGTTTATTGAAAACTTTCGTGCTAGTTCCTGAGAAGACGTCGCGCGCTTAGCGTCAGATGGACGACTATGAGCACCATAAATTGGACAAAGTGCTCTATAAGTTGTAATATCGTGATTTGCCTGTATAAGAAATATATGGGAGACTGCCTTGCACGTCCTGATATCTTGTACTGTAAGAGACTGGGCCGCGGACCAACCGTTACCCTCTCCGCTACAAGGCAGAAACAACGTGAAAGACACCTCCCGGATGCCGCCGCCGGTGCCCACGAGCCCGGTTAATCTGCCTTTTTCCGTGTTCATGTTTGAATTTGAATTTTCTGCATATTTTCACACTTTGAATTCCTGGTGTGTTTCCCCTTTATTGGAATGATAGTGTGTTTCTCGCTTTAGATTTTCGCATGTGTCATAAATGTGATTCATGTCAAGTAACTTCTGAGGTGTAACTGTTACATTAAGACCTTTAAATGACTATAATCTAACATGCAGATAGCTGCAGGACCACTCACCAAACCCATAGATGGCTTCAGTGAGAATGTGTAGTGAAGAATTCGCTACTCCCTTGGTTGATGGACGATTTCTTTCTTTCGGAGCTTGAGAGCTCAGGTTCCTATTTAAAATGTTTTATTATTTTAATTATTTAAATGTGTGTACTACTTTTAATGTAGATCAGTTCATATTTGTATTTCTTGTGATGCATGAAGTCCCTTTTTGGGTTGGAATGCCTTTGAAGTATGAACTGTCTGGGTTGTATAGAGGGGCTCACAAATGATTTAGCAAGGAAATTCCCCAAAGACAATAATCCAAGCAGAATACCACCTGAGACGATCCAGCTCAGACACTATCCAGAGAGAAAACCCAAACAAGCAGAACCAAAACCTCCCAAAGCTAGCCTACAAACAGGTCCAGAGGACAGAGTTACAATTTAGTAGAAGTCATAACTTAGTAAAAAGGAGTCACAACTTATTAAAAGGGCAGAGTCACAATTTAGTAGAGAGACAACCCGAACCCATCATTATGACAAACAAACACTCACTCCCACAAGGAAACAACACAGAAATGTGTCCAAAAAGTTAAGTCCGAAAGTAGATCAGATCGAAATGAGGATAGGAAAAGGGAGTGGTAGAAAAATTCACAACATAGAACCTTCTAAATGAAGTAGGAGGGAGACAATAAGACCATGACGACAAATGGACAAGTACAACTACAGATTTGAAAACCAATGTGGCAGGTGTCATCAGGGAAACATAAACAACACAAAATTGGCGGCCGAAGGAGACTGGATTGAAGCAGCAGAAGATACAGACATCAAATCAGGAAGGAGTAACCAAGAGGAACAACAAAGGAGCACAACAACAACAACAACAACAAAGGATACAACCGCTGAAACAAAGGAAAACATGAGATTGGAAAGAACAGCAGATGACAGCAGTATGAAAGCCGAAAGAAAGCAGTAAAATACAAGACGAAGGTCCAAAAAGGAAGAGAGCTAGCAACCAAAGGAATCAAGAAGCAACAGGAAAAACAGGATGAAGAGCAAATGGTGAGAGAGGAAAACCAATGAGCACAATTAAAACTAATGAACACAATTAAAACTAATGAACACAATTAAAACAAAAGGACCACACATAACGAACGACTCTTGAACGCGTAGCACGGAAAGAAAAGAGATTCTAACCGAATAGCCCGCGCAATTACGAAAGAAATGTCGTCAATTAGTGAATAGTCATCAACAGTGAATAGTTACCAACAGTGAATAACTCATCAGTAACAGGGATATGGACCCCACTAAAACAACCGCGCCGGAACACAGTTTCCAAGGGACCTTCCAGATATGGGTGCTGCAAGAGCAGGCAAACCGCGGGAAGGACATGGTTTTTACATTGATTTTTCGTTTTGCCGCTGCGTTGGGACATTCTGTGCTCTGGTTTGGTATTCGTGACGGTTGTTCCATGATTCTCGTGTGTCCGCTGATGGCGATTCTAACCGAATAACCCGCGCAATTACGAAAGAAGTGTCGTCAATTAGTGAAAGAATATAATCAGTAGCGATAAGTGTAGGCCCAGTTAGACATAAGTTTGGGCGCCACAGAGCAACCCGTCAATGAAGATCGGCAGAGCGCCAATCTGGGCAATATAGCCCCCCAAAAACTGACAACTGTCAGTCAAAAGGAGTCACAACTTAGTAAAAGGGCAGAGTCACAATTTAGTAGAGAGACAACCCGAACCCATCATTATGACAAACAAACACTCACTCCCACGTGGGAGGACAGCAGGGACTCGGGAGAAGCCTCCCCTGGCTGAGACTGCCGGCAGTGCAGGCTTGGTTATCATGCTTGTACCAATAAGGACCATGAATAAGGCTGGGACGGGTGCCATACGGGACCCACCTCACTGTCGTGGGGGAAACCAGTGGCGAGACAATCCTGGAGCCAAGACCCTTTGAGATTATTAGCTGGGAGACTGCCTTGCACGTCCTGATATCTTGTACTGTAAGAGACTGGGCCGCGGATCAACCGTTACCCTCTCCGCTACAAGACAGAAACAACGTGAAAGACACCTCCCGGATGAGCCAACCTCTTTCCCGGGAAAGAAAACTACTCTCAATATCCTCGCCGTAGATTCTGGCTGAAGCAAAACGAACCCACTCGGCCTCTCCGATCTATGATAGTTAGGGGATGGAATTAAATGTGGCTGAGTGTGTTCTACTCACTCCCACGTGGGAGGACAGCAGGGGCTCGGGAGAAGCCTCCCCTGGCAGAATATATCTATTTTTGTAATCTTGGGTGCACGCAGAAGCGGCAACCCCGCCCATCCAGCAAGTCTCGAACACCAGCTACCGACCGGTTCTCTGGGAAGAACCGTTGTCGGGTCCGGTCTCCGGTGTGAGATCGCTGGCAAAACGAGGAGTCTGGTTCGGGTCGAGCAACCGAAAGGAGGTGTCGGAAGTGACTTTGTGGGAGAAGTTTGTGGAAATCTAAGTGCCGAAGTACAGTTCTTGTTGCGGCCAACGAAGCCGTGCACTGATTCGGGACCTGGTATAGGCAAACGTACCCACGACATCACGCGCCGAACAGAGCTGGCCTGCCAGCAGCCATCGCTGTCTAACCAAGTAGAGGCCGAATCCAATTTGTCAACACGACCAACGGGTTCGTTGCCTCGTCCCAGGACTTAACGTCCAATAAGGCCAACGTGACGAGAGTCTCGTTGCCTTGAAATTTCGTTGCGACTTCGAACGCGAAGTCTTCTCTCATTACAATGGCGCCCAACGTGGGGCCTAACGCGAAATCTTCTCTCATTACAAAGTTTCGAGTACAGAACGTGAATTTCGGAAATAAATTTCCACTATTTCGAAACGTTGTTTGAATGTAAGTGTTTACAAGCAATTTTTCCCATGCCGCATACCAAAGAATGCGACAAAGTCTATTGCTTAGTCTCGATCCCGAGTAGTACTTTTTTGACGAACCCGAGTATATCACCGATTTATGTCGGTGAATGGAAGAAATTCTGAAAAAAATTCAATGGCACTGGAATTGGATAATTTATTCATAATTACAGACAACAAAATCAATGACAATAAATGGAAATCAATAGACTATTGGCTATTCTTCCTTGACAATTGTCAGCAAAGTGTTTTTGTTGCGAGTGTGAGTTCCATGGACGCGGAATTGATCGAACCTGTCGTGTATGATCCAAAGAGCAGTGTTTATTATGATACGGCTTACCGAAGCGCTACGCTGGATGTGAGCAACTGGTAACGGTTTCGTTCCAGGTAAACGTTGTTGGGCCATTGGTCCTTATTATAAATATACTATATAGTGTCGATAATGGTGATTCTCGTTGCGGTACCGCTTCCCGGACAATTTATGAACTCCTACTTATTTATCTAATCCAATATCCCTAATCTAAATAAACCCAATCCTTGTGTTTTTTGGAAGTTTGTCATAAAGAAAGGCAGCTTCGTAGCGGTGTAAAAAGGCGGCAAAATTAACATTATTGCCAAATTGCAACTTATTTCACAATGTACTTCAGTCAATTAGTCAAAGCGGTCATTTTAACTTTCCTTATCAGTTTGTTTTCCGATAGTTTAGACAATTAAGTGTTAGATGTTGGTTATTTCTTTGTCCAAAATAATAGTAGTGGAATTCTATTTACTCGAAGTTGTAATGTTGCCGAATTTTAAGGAATAGTATAGAGAAATGCAATGCGAAATTTTTGAATTTAAATTTTGATTTACCCCAACTTTAGCACCAGCGATGAAGAGCGCTCGTCGTCGCAGAGGGGGGACTAACGGGTGAGTTATCTTTTATTTGATTTTTCTTACAAATTGGATATTACTTTTATCTATAATAATCTAGCGATACAAGATGAATAAATTTATAATGAACTAAAAAAAATCAATTTAATAATATATGAACCATCTAAATAAAGCGAAGTGATGTTGAGAAAAAAAAATGTTATAAATCAATATTTTAGCATTTACAAAAAAAAATATTATCATCAATCAAATCATTATTATTGTTCCGATTGTTTCCTTTTTTCAGGGATAATGTTTTGGTGGCAAAATTAAAGTTAACCTATCTTAACATTTTTTTTCTGCAATCGTCTTCATACCGTTTCAGAATTCGTTTCTTCTCCTTGATTAATTTTTCTTTTGTTTTGCCCTGTAGCTTTTGATCGACGGCATGCATACCATCAAAAGGTAACATTTATTTTAGTTTGGTTAGTTGTTACCACCCTCCCGTGGTACGTCGCCATCCCCTTGTTTGCGATAATAAATGAAGATGAAGTTGCATGAGTATCAATTAAATTGCATCCATTTTTGCTGGATCCTAGCTATTTGTATTGATAAACAAATTTATTCCGCGCGTGTGGTTAGAATTCAAATTAATTTTCACCACTTCACAGCAATCGCATATCACTCGTATCGTTGAATACAACACCGTCCAAAGATCAAAACTAGATTTTTCTGATCAGCTCTGAACGCGAACGAAAACAAATGGCAGAAAACTGGAAAATTTCCAAATGTTGAGATGACAAAAATAGAACACACGGGTCTTACGAGTGCCTCGAAGAATAATGATTCGAACGAAATTGCTATTTCTAATGTTTGGCCTCACGCAGGACGACTGTGTTTTGTTGACCGACTAATGTCGCACCAAGTTCACCGTGACAGATACTTTCTTCCGGTCGAAAGGAGCAGAGCACATGTGCGGCTTGGAATGAACAACACTGCCACTGAATGAATGCGTTTCCTTCGATCCTTCACTGCCGTCCTAGCTACACCTGGCGTTAAGGGTTAAATGTTTTGCAAAATGGGATTCGCGCTTAATATCAATCGTTTATTTTTCGATTCTTTTGGGACACACATAGCTTCCATTATATTTATATTCGATATAAATGGAGTGGACTGTTATTCCTTTAGTGAATAAGTTTCGCAAGTGTCCAGCTTCAACTATTGCACGTTTGACCTTACTGGGAAGTGACCGTCTTTTCAGGATAATGCCATTTAAACTATCACTTGTAATATCGTGCTGTGTTTCGGTAATCTTGGGCACACTCAGAAGCGGCAACCCCGCACATCCAGCCAGTCTCGAACACCAGCTACCCGACCGGTTCTCTGGAGAGAACCGTTGTCGGGTCCGGTCTCCGGTGTGAGATCGCTGGCGAAAGACGTGGAGTTGGTTTGATATCGAGCACGCGGACGGAGGGTTCTGGGAGAAAAAAAGTGCCACACTGAGTCGTGGAGGCGACAGTGTGTCGAAAAACCGGAGAAGTGGGTGCGAAACTCACTGGATCAGCTCGTCAAGAACTAGATGAAAGGGTCAATTGTTCTTAGTGCATTTAATCTTGCGACCTATGCGAAACCAAGAATAGAGGGAATATACTGCGTGCTGGACAACGGGACATCGAGGCTGCACATGGCTAACGGTGATGGAGGTCCACTTGGAAAACGTATTGGATCTGTGCCCGCCAGGAACGAACCGGCTGCAAAACGCGTGTCATCTCGCAAATTGGCAATTACGGTGTCGAGCGAATCATAATTCGTACTGCTGCACATAATTATACCATTCCCCTGATCGGTAAGATCAGCTACTACAGTAAATTCACAAATTATAACTGTTAAACGCACGAATTTTAGATTATGTGGATCACTTCTCAAGCGACGAGTGCCGGCAAAATTTGAATGTGCTTGTTGAAAAATCTTTCAGCCTGTTGATATTTTTCGCTTAATCTTTCGAGCGGGAAAATCCCCGGTTACCGCAATAATCGGCACTGAGTTTTAGCAGCTTCGCACGCAAGATTGCCTCCTTCTTCAACAACCGATACTCTCCGCAGAACTCATTTTTAATTATGAATTTTATGTAACTCGGACCGATCTACTTTCGCGCGCGAAAATACAATAACGCTTTTTCGCGACTAGCGATTCTCATCCTGTTTAGTTTATTTAATTACACTTGTGAACGCCACACTCTCCAGAATTTATCCAACACCAACAGCTTAACACAGCGCGGACTTCCTTTCCTCGCTAGTACCAGTGAACCGCCCGAGTTCCAAAAAACGACCCCGTGATCCAGTCTCGTCCTAGCGGGATCCCTCTTTTTTCAGGGCCTGCCACGACTGACTAACCGGTATCACAGGTTGCCCATGAGGCGGCATGGTGCAGTGGTGGCCAACCCAGCGGCTATGCCACATTACAATTTCCTTCTATTTTTTCGGGGCCTACCACGACTGAACACCCGTTATGACTGGTTTGTCCTTGAGGCAGCTCAGTGGCGGCCAACTTAGCGGCTGGGCAACATTACAAGTGGACAGTAGCAGTCGACGAACCGAATCCAAAGCGATGGTAAGGTACAGACGCCATCACCGAATTCAAAGCGATGGTAAGGTACAGACGCCATCACCTTTGAGATGCGAACGGAATAATATTCATCGACTATCTTCAAAAAGGAACCACCATCAACAGCGGCTATTACTGTGCACTTTTGGATCGATTGAAGGCTGAAATCGCATAGAAACGGCCACATTTGTAAAAGAAAAAAGTGTTGCTTCACCAAGACAATGCACCGTGTCACAAATCGATGAAAACGATGGCAAAATTGAATGAATTGGGCTTCGAATTGCTCACCCACCCACTGTATTCTCCAGATTTAGCCCCCAGCGACATTTTCCTGTTTCCAGATCTTAAGGGTTCCATTGAAGATAATTTGTTATGTTTTGTTTACACTTGAGATAACTAAGTCGCGTTTGTCTTCATAAAAGTCGTTCTCGTGAACTTTCTTTATGAAAACTGTCGCCATAAGTATCCTATTTATGGGTAGTTTAAATTAGGATACGATCTCCTCTGAAGTAAGTTAGATAAGAGTGACATGGGATGTCATATTGGCATTTGTCAATTCCTTGTTTTTGGTTCTATCTTCTGGCCCTTTATTTAGCTATTGTTGTGTTCCCGGTCGTGCTTATTGTTTCGGTCCTCAAGCAACAGGATCCTTTTGCTAATTGAATTGTGCTTTTGTAGTTCTAATTATTGTTTGCTTTGTTTTTTGTAGGGCGATCTTCCCGACGTGATTCAGACTGTGTGGATGATTTCCCTGATGGAAGGCTTCTATGCGTTCCAGGTATTTTGCTTCATTTCACTTATTTTGTGTAGTGCCAGGGACTAACACGTTCTGTATGTCTTGCGTCTTCTCTGTCGTGTCGGTCTTGATTATTTATAAAAGTGAGTGTGATAATATATAATATGGTTTCCCAACAATAAGTGAGATAGTGTATCTTATTTGCTTATTTACATTATTCAATTCGGAACTATCAGTGTAGGCCCAGTTAAATATAAGTTTGAGAGTCACAGGGCAACCCTTCAATGAAGATCGGCAAAGCGCCAAATTGGACAATATAACCCCCAAAAAAACTGACAACTGTCAGACAAATGAGTTGAGTGATAAATAAAATTAAGTGCAGCAGGCAGTGTAAGGGGGAGGATTCTAAGGGGATCGGGCGGAAGCCGACGAGAAGAGGGTGAGCGGCACTACAAGTAACAGCTGAGTAATAGGATTAGCATTAAGCGATTAAAAAACAGCACAACGGGAGCAGACAAGTTACGTGAGCCGAGCTTCCCCCCCTCCGCGCACCGAAGTGCAACGCTCTGACCAAACCCACGAAGCTTCGATCGCCAGCTGATGTGCGTCGCCAAAAACCAGTTGCAAAGCTCGGAAAGCTGCGATGAGGTCAATTGCCCAGCTGAGTGGACATTGACCGCCGACGCGGAAAAAACGGGACCGGGAAATCCCATATATGGGACCGAATGTAGCTGTACATTCGGCTTTCATTCGGGGCTTTTACGGTGCGAAGCTCGACGAGTGCGTTTTGGCTGTCGATCCTTTTGATCTTTTTGTACGGAGTCTTTGACGGTGCGGTGTCGAGGTTAGTGTGGAGCGGATTCTTTTGGTGATAAGCTAGGGAAGAACAAAGGGGACTCGACGGGGTCCGCCAAGTGAATAAAGAAGAAGACGACGACGAGCGAGCGAAACCAGGAGTCAGAAGCGGCCAACGGAGTAAGATAAGGAGAAACGAATTGTAAGTAGAATTAAGCATAGATAGGGATAGTTAGGTTTTTTAGAGAAAATAAATTAGTGCAGTGAATTAAAATTGTTATTATTGCGTGAAGTGGCGAAGCGGGAATCGCGTCTCCGGCATTTGGGTCCTTTTGTTTTCCAGATTCCCTTCGTTGGTGGTGTAGTGTATCATAATCTACACCATTTAATGTAGTATAGTGTGACATATTCATGGTCACCTAGTGTAAGAAATCAATTGTAAACAATTGCACATGCATAAATCGATCCGCACGTGTTGAGTGTTTTGCCGCTACACTCATCGATCGTGTACACAACCTATGCCAAGGCAGAGGTTTGCCATGTCATCGATTAGTGTGAACGATTTATGAATGAACACTTGACCAGGCTAATGTGAGGACATGCATCGCGCGATGGGTCAAATGGGTGCATGGTTAGATTGTACAGTATACATAATGAAATTCGATGACCCATGTTGCTGCATGGGCAAATAGATCATCGAACTGTGTGAAATAAAAATATATTCGGCACTTAGTCATAAGGTAATAAATTAACTTAGTACGTAAGCATATTAGAAGTTGTAAAATGCTATAAAAGACGAACGAGAATATAGATCGGAAGGATTTGCTTTCCTGACCAAGACGCGCGGAGATATTACTACGCGACGCTGCGCATTAGTAGCGAAGTCAAAGTCTTCCAGCAATCCTTACGCGATAAAGAAAAATCGTTGCGTTTCATTTTAAAATATCGGCCGAGAGACATGTTCTCCACGCCACTCTATCTGCGGTTTGACCGCTTGCATAGGTTTGCGCTTCAGGGTTATCCAACAGTTCCCCTTAATTAAACTTTCGATATTTATAGCGAAAGGACTCAGGCGTTAGAAGTTGCCTCGAATACGCTATCAGCATCATCATTACATGGCGATCCTGCACCTGACGGACCACACAGGGAAAGAAAAACGATCAACATGGAGGGCCTGCAAATCCCAGAGGTACATCTTTCAGATGAAACCGAAGAGGAAGGCGAATTAAGTTGGAAAAAAGGGATAAACGCGTTACATATTCAACAAATGCGTGAAACATATCGAAGAAAACGAGCCAAGCTGCGCAGCCAAGCTGCGCAGCCAACACATATGAGCCACCAAAATATCTGCCAACACCGTTGGGCACACTGGACTTGAGAGGCCCCAAACTAAGACGGATCGAGGAATTCGGGCAACCATTAAAACGAAGCGACGACTTACCACCGATCCCAAAAAAGCGTCAACCAAAAGGAGGCCGCAAAACAAAATTAAAGCGGGAGCGTGCAGAATTGCACCGGATAATTAAAATATCGGTAGGAGAGCAGAAGAAGAAACTCCAATAAATGCACTGGGAGTTAAAGTGAAACACCAACTAAACTTCAAGCATATACTGGAACAGCAGAGAAGACCACATGTCCAGCATCTACAAAGCTGTCATAATGGGAAACAGCAATTGCGTGAATGTCAACAATAGCGTATTCGAAGAATACAAGCAATCAATATCAACAGCAGTAATTTATATCCAACAGTTCCCCTTAATTAAACTTTCGATATTTATAGCGAAAGGACTCGGGCGTTAGAAGTTGCCTCGAATACGCTATCACCATCATCATTACAGTGGTTTTGGGTCGTCGCGGATCCTATTCCCGTTTCAGGGTTCGCGAAGAACCAAACATAAAAGTTTGTATACTTCAGAAACATCGTTCTTCAAGTTATTTTTAACAATAAATTGTAAAGTCTCTACATTATTTGTGGAAACACCTAAAATGCTGGGATCCGAATACCATACTGATAGTCGATTAACGAATAGAGACACTGCTGATGATATTGGCATATCGAAAGGCTCAGACAATACCATTTTGAAGGACGCTTAGGGCCTCAAACGCGTCAAATCTCGACTGGTACCGAAATCATTGAATTTTTTGGAAAAAAGGCGTCGCCTTGAAGTTTGTGAAACAATGCTTTCTGACTACATTGACAAGACGAAATGCATGATCACGGGAGACAAGACTTGGATATATGCTTACGACCCCGAAACGACCGATCGATCGAGCGAATATCGTGCCAAGGGTGAGCCGAGACAAAAAACCGCGCCAAAGTCGCTCAAAAATTAAGGTTCTGTTGACTGTTTTTTACGGACAATCTTCAGGAGAAGAAGAAAGTCAGAAAAAAGCAGGAACCAACAGGATAAAGAAATCAGGGACAATCAAGACAGAGTAAGTAATTGGAATGATCACGAAAAACGGGGAATAGAGGATAACTATCCATCCGAACCAAAAGGAATACCGCGCCAAGGCAACAAGGAACCATTGACTCATGAAAGGACGCCGGATGGAAGCCGACAACGAGGACAACGAGAAGCGAGGACAACGAGAAGCGAGGCCAACTAGGAAGCGGGGAGAAACTGAAAGCCATGGATCGATGGGGGCCTGCTGAAGGCCTCCCAAAGGTAAATAGGGCTCTTAATTCTATGTTCTGTGCTTCCCTCTGTTTTGCCTGCTGTTTTTAGGTTGGCAATGATTTGCTTGCGGCGTAGAATGCTATGTTGGTTGACGTTTGTAGTTTTCTTTGTTTCCTATTTATAGACTCCAATTTTTGGCTTCCTTCATTGTGACATGATTATCGAGGTGTTGTGCATTCTGAGTTCCTTCCCCCGGGTCAAACAGTCAACAAGGAATATTATCTGAACGTTATGCGTCGTTTGCGTAACGCTATCCGCCAAAAGAGGCCGGAATTGTGGAAAGACAACTCTTGGGTTTTGCATCACGATAATGCGCCGTCTCACACACTTTTACCCGAATCGGACTTTCGAGGATTGCTCACTTGCGTTGCCGCCCTCCGTCTTGGCCGTTTCGCAAGGCGTTCGTCCGTTTTCCGTACACCTTCAGCACAAGTGCTGCTGTCTCACGCTACGATCGCAACGTATTTACTGCCAGGCAAATCAACAACTCCACTCCTGGCGCTTTTGCACGTTGCCCCACACGAGCCCTGCCAGGCGGCGGCGATCAACGACTTCGCTAGGGATCACGTCGCCCAACGCGGGGTGCTCTATCGTTTTCGCTCTGCTCCGTTCAATGACACTGGTCCGCCAAGATCACTGCCGATCGGACCTGGCTGCGGAATTTCATTCAAGCCTGCACCGAACGGAAGCCAGTTCCTTCCAATCCCGACTCCCACAGCAGAACGTAAAACGCAGGCGATCTGTGAGTGTTCGCGACTCGACTCCTCAGCCTTGGCACCTTGCGGTCTCCTTCGCCTTTTTCGCGCAACGAAATCAAACCAGGCCACCCCAATCCGTTCGCAGTCCGGGCGCGAGCTCGCACAAATTTATTGAACGTCTGCGGACTCCTCGCGGTCCAATGTTTTATTTTTGTTCGCAGCGACGGGACTACTTGCTTCTCGCCTCCTGGCCAATAACTTCGAACTTCTTGCCACTTTTTCGATTGCGGCGCCCAAGATTACGACTCGGAGTCTGCTCCTCGCCACGCGTGCGATCAACAAAAAAAAATCCTCGGCTCGAACCAGTCGCGCACATTTCACGATCAAATATGATTCTCAGGCGGACTCGTTGCGACGTTTTTGAAAATGCCCGGAAATGGGCGTTCAATCAAGACTCAACTACTGCGACGACTTCTCGGTGTTAACTTCATCATCCAACTCCCATATTCTACTCACCTACTCAACATCGTTCAATAAGTCCTGAGACTAACCCAGAGATGGTGCTAGTAGTACCAAACTGGCCACGTTTCCATCGAGTGCGAACGTTTACATGAAACGTGTAAAAATTTCACGTCGATCGGATCACAGACAGCCGAGTTATCGAGGTTAGAGTAAAGTCACTTTGTAATTTGTTTGAAAAATGGAAAAAAGCGAGTTTCGCGTGTTGATAAAACATTGTTTTTTAATGGGTAAAAAACACCGTAGAAGCCCAGCAATGGCTTGAAAAACATTACCCGGACTCCTCTCCATCCAAATGAACGATTTGTCGTTGGTATGCTGAGTTTAAACGTGGTTGTACGGACACAAACGATGCGGAACGTTTGGGTAGGCCATTGGAAGCCGTTACACAGGAAAATGCGAGTGAAGTGTTAAAAATTGTAATGAAAAATCGCAAAGTGAAGGTTCGTGAGATTGCAGAAATGACACAGATATCATCTGGAAGCGTATTTACAATCCTTCATGAAAAATTGAGCATGAAAAAGGTTTTTTTTCCAAGTGGGTGGGTGCCGCGATTGCTTTCAGTGGAACAAAAACAGCAACGAGTCGACGATTCAGAGAGCTGTTTATCGCAATAAAAATGATTTCCTGCGTCGATACGTGAGCTTGGATGAAACATGGATACATCATTTCACTCCGAAGTCGAATCGGCAATCATCTGAGTGGCGCATGGCTTGCGAAAGCCGCCCAAAGCGTCCAAAAACGCAGCAGTCAGCTGGCAAAGTCATGGCGTTTGTTTTTTGGGATACACATGGCGTGATTTTCATTGACTACCTGGAAAAAGGTAAATCGATCAACAGTGATTATTATACTGACTTGTTGGTACGTTTGAAGGAGGAGATCGCAGCAAAACGACCGCACATGAAGAAGAAAAGTCATTTTCCACCAAGACATTGCACCATGCCACAAGTCCATGAAAACAATGGCAAAATTGAACGAATTGGGCTTTGATTTGCTTCCCCACCCCCCGTATTCGACAGATTTAGCCCCCAGCGACTACTGGCTCTTTGCTTATCTCAAAAAAATGCTCCAGGGAAAAAAATTTGGCTCGAATGAGGAGGTCATTGCCGAAACTGAAGCCTTTTTTGAAGCAAAGGATAAATCCTTCTATAAACATGGTATAGAAATGTTGGAAAGGCGTTGAAAAGATTGTATCACTCTAAAAGAAGATTATATTGATGAATAACAATGATTTTTGAAAAAAAAATGTTGTTTTCGTTGTTAGTCTTGAGACTTATTGAACGATGTGTTAGTCGCGACGGCCAGGACATGGAATAATGGCTAAAAAGAACAATGTCAGATCGAAAATCGCAATTTGGGCTCGTTTACCATCATCGTGCGAGCAATCTTTCCGGGAAATATTCGTTTCGTTTTGTGATTTCATTGCCATCTGTTTGTGTTCTAGGTAGCAAAAACACAACGCTGCAAGGATTCTCAAGGTGAGTAATTAACCAAGGCAGGTAATAATTGTCTCAAGTGTTAAAATTCCAAAGGATTAGGAACTAGTCTTCTGACGGTTATCGAACGGGTAGCATTTGCGAATGGGAATAAAGTGCTGTGCTGAAGTGAGTGATTGAGACATTGAAAAGAGTGCTGCGCAGAAGTGATTTGAACTCGAGCGAATCAAAAAGAAATACATATTGGGTCTATAAATTAATTCGTGCGGTTTGCTAAGAGATGGCGTAACTTGTATAATATTACATCGTTCCAATATTCCAAACCTGCGTTGGAAAGCTACTGTCACGTACGTACGTCTTTGCAATGTATGCCATTCATTTGAAGCGTTAACAACAATATTTTTTTTCCACTCAAATATGTCGAACTTTGTTCCTGAAAAGGTGTTTTGGCGAGGAATTCTTCTTCATTACTTTAATATGAAGAAAACTGCTGCCGAAAGTCATCGTATTTTGGAGGAAGTCTATGGTGAACATGCTCTAGCTGAGCGAACCTGCCAAAAGTGGTTTGCACGATTTAAAAGTGGCGATTTTAGCTTGGAAGACGATGAACGTCCTGGGCAGCCAAAAAAGTTTGAAAATGAAGAACTGGAAGCATTACTCGATGAAGATTGTTGCCGAACACAAGAAGAGCTTGCAGAATCTTTGGGTGTCATTCAAGCAGCCATTTCAAAACATTTAAAAGCAGCTGGACATATTCAAAAGCAAGGAAGTTGGGTTCCACATGAACTCAAGCCGAGAGACGTCGAAAGGCGGTTTTGCATGTCCGAAATTCTGCTGGAACGCAACAAAAGAAAGTCATTTTTGCATCGGATTGTTACTGGTGATGAAAAATGGATCCATTAGTGAAATCCGGACAACCAGCCAAATCAACGGCAAAGCAGAATATCCATGGCGCGAAGGTAATGCTCTGTATTTGGTGGGATCAGAAGGGTGTGCTGTATTATGAGCTGCTAAAACCGGATGAAACCATCAATGGAGCACGCTACCGAACACAATTAATCCGTTTGAAGAGAGCAGTAGCCGAAAAACGCCCGGAATATGCGACCAGACACGAGGCAATAATTTTCCATCATGACAACGCGCGGCCCCACGTTGCTTTTCCGGTTAAGAACTATTTGGAAAACAGTAGATGGGAAGTTTTACCCCACCCGCCTTATAGCCCAGACCTTGCCCCTTATGACTACCATTTGTTCCGATCGATGCAGAACGCCCTCACTGGAATACCATTCACATCAGAGCAGGATATCAAAAATTGGCTTGATTCATTCTCGGCTGCCAAGCCGGCGCAGTTCTTTTGGGATGGGATGGATGCATGGGGTTACTTACGATAGATATTTTATACAAGTATTTATTACAAAGAGCTTTCACATGAAACACTCAATTTTCAATTTTTATCGAAGAGTGAAATTAAAATTGCAAACACTCAGGTAGTGAGGTCGAAACATCGAAATCAATGTGTTGGGCTTTCACACTGGTACGCCAGGTTAGGCCATATCTCCTTAAATGTTTTCTCAATGACATCATATTTTGATTGCGAGCCACCACCTGGTTTTCTTGTAGATGAAGCGCTTCCAGAAGCTCAGCGTATTCATTTATTTCCTTACACACAAGTTCTTTCCGTCAGCATGTCGAACGCTCGATCCGGTGTCCCGGGCTTCCTGTACACTTTATCGCTGAGCCCGACAATTGTGTCGGCTGCGATCACCACCACCGGCGAGCTGTTGGCGTTGCCGGCTTCCGCACGCGGTTCCACACATCCAGTGCCTTGCAGTGGGCCGTGTCCTCGATAAGCGCCTGCCAACTCGGAAAGTCCGTAGGATTTAAGTTCTTGGTAAATGCGAAATGAAACGAACTGAAAAACAACTGTCCGCGTATCTATCGCCGACCGCGAATCGCCGCGGCAGATTCAACAACGAAAAAACAACAACATGTTGCCTCGGTAAAAGATCCGGCACTCTTTTTCAATAACCAGCGGCACGGCCCATCGTCTGACTTGACGGCAACAACTCTTCTACTCAACTCCCACTCATTTCACCGCGATCCCAAGCAGTGATGACACTTGACGGTGGGATTTGTGAAGTAGATCTGGGGTGAAAATTGAAGTAGATGAAACGAAATTGAAGTAGACTGTTATATAATGAAAATTTCAATTCAGATTTAACATAGAATATAAGTGTTATTTATTTCACAAGATTTCACAAAAATACACAAACTGATGAAAACAATATAGAATTCATTAATTTATAGATTCATGAAAACATTTTATCGAAAATTTATATATTTTCCATTCTTAAATTTATATTTTTTGGCAAAACTAATGAGGTTTGAAGGCGGTTCCATTTTTTCTAATTCAAGGTCTTTTGTAAGCATTAGATTAGAAACAGTAGTTAGACTTAATTTATTTCGAATATCAGTTTTTATACGTACAAAAGTCGAAAATTTCCTTTCAGCTGCTGCGGAACTATGAGGCAATGCCCACAAAGTAATCATATATTCGGCCAACTCTTGAAATTCATATTGGTCTAACCCATTTTTTAATTTATGCAAGGTTTGCCAAAATTTCAATACATCGTGATCAAAATATTGCGTTAGTTTATTGCTTCCTATCATTTTTCTCCACTGTTTGTTCAACATTTCCTTATTCATACTATCATGCGGAAAATTATTAATCAATTGAATGATCGTGGGCATTTGGCCGGATATAATAAGTTTGGGATCCAAAAATTTCAACAGGTTCAGTTTTATATCGCTAAAATGAAACCTTTTTTTAATTTCGTTGCACAAGGTAACATAAAATAGACACAAATTAGATTTTATTTCATTTAACTCAGTGACATCTAGACTTTCCGATAAAATGTATTCTTCAAATTTCATCCCGAAAAACATTGATGCATTATTGCAATAAAACTTAGGATTTTCATAATCAATCGAAATATCAACAAGCTCCAATGATATGAAGTTTTTTAATATTTCAATTAAAAGTTGTTCCACTCTGTCTTGAAGAAGATGTATTTTGGTTTTTTCGCTCTGAAAAAGTCTGTTTAAGTCATTAACACAGCCCAGTATATATTGAAGGAATAATAGATATAATTTATTGACCTTTTTACTCATAAAAATCAAGATTTCCTGGGCGTTAGTTACCTTTGAATCTGATTCGAAAGAAAATAGCGTAAAGTAATGAATAAGAGCCGGCCACTGCTCTAGAATTCGGGAAATTTAAATATATTCCAAATTTGGAAGAATTGAAAAATGTGAACAACTACAAAAATGAAAATTGATCCGCAACAACCTATTCTAAAGATTATTGAGTGTATGGGAGTCACTGTTGGCCAAGGCGCATTGTGTTTCGTTAAAAATCACGATGACAATAAATTATACGTATCTGAGCGCAAGAGCAACGATGCGTCAAAAGATGCCAGAATCGCCAGAAAAATAGAAGAAAGCTGATGAACAAGAGAAGCTGGAGATAGCAGACGGGACCTATTATATGCCTGGATTCGCCGATTGAGGGTAATATTATTTATTTTCACGATATAACAAAAAAATCTGCGATTTACTCAAAACGTGTTTTTTTGGTGCGCGGCACATCGTAAGAAAAAACTAATTAAGCGATTTAGCTATAAAAAAATTTGCATACTTATATATCGATTTTACACAAAGTGAACCTAAATTGAGCCATAAAAATTCAAATTTGGGAGCACTTTTTTCATCGAAAAAAACGTCCAAAATTGAGCATGCTGTTTTCAAACACTTGTCAAATCACGAAAATTTAATATTTATGGCTCAATTTACGTTCACTTTGTGTGTTTTTAGCTAAACTAATAGAATTTCATCGTTAAATTGATTGCAGATCACCTGGACGACCTGGGCAATGTGCCGCGCAATCGACTCTGGCCGTCAGCGCGCGCTCCATCAATTGCATACAGAAGCCGTCATTTTTTTTTTTTTTTTTTTGAAAAATTCAACTATGCGATTTTATACTTTTTTTGTTAATAAAGATGCATGCAAAATTTGATATTGATATCTCTAATTGTTATTTTTTCACAACACTTTTAAAATGATACTGATTTTTACCCGTTTAACAGTAGAATAACCCCTTAAGGTATACTGCAAATAATTTATTTTTCTGAAAAAAATACACCGATAGATTTGCATGGAATTTTCGTTACATGAAATATTTATCATTTGATTTGAGTAAATGATCAAGGAAAGTAAATTTTAAAAGTGAGTAAATAATGAGTGCCAAGAGAATACCATCAAGTGCGGAAGTTCAGGAAATTATAGTTCAGCATTGGCAAACAGGAATGTCATATGCTAAAATTGATGTATTAGTTAACAAAAATCAAAATATACTGTCAGAAACGTTGTTTTAGCATATAAAAAAAAACAAAATCATTCCAAACAAAACCTCGATCAGGAAAGCCAAAAATGAGCGAGAAGAGAAATGTATTGTGAAAGAAATTAAAAAGGATCCAAGATTAAGTGCCCCATTTTTACGCAATGAAGTTAAAAAAACACTTCAGAAAAGAAGTGTCTGCTCAGACGGTACGAAATATTACAGGGTGGCTGAGCCGAACTGTTACCAACTTCACACCGATCCAGCTGTCAAACCATTAATGACAGAGCGCTCAAATGTAAACCAATGACAGTTCATTCTATTGTTAACAAGCGTACAAAAGCATTTTCATCTAACGCGTCGAGAAAAAAAGTTATTCGTGATGGAATTCAAGCGCAATAGTGTGATTGCTTTATATTTGGCTGGAAAGTCCCAACCGGAGATTGCTCGTCAGTTAAAACATCTGCAAGTGAATAAAATGTTTGTACTTCGTACCATAAATCGTTACAACGGTACTGGCAGCGTAGCAAAACGACATGGTGGTGGTACGAAACGCACTGCAACATCGTCGGAAATGATTCGGAAGGTGAAGGCCAGAATTGAGCGAAATCCGCGCCGCAGTGGCAGAATGATGGCCCGTGAGCTGAACATATCGCGAGAACGGATGCAACACATACTGAAAAATGAGCTCAAGGTAAAGCCTTACAAGTTGGTAAAAGGGCAAGATCTTACACCGGCGAAGAAAAAAGTTAGACTCGAAAGAGCCAAGGAGCTGCTTCGCTTGCACGAAAGTGGCAGTTTGCCGAATTTGGTGTTCTCCGATGAGGCGCCATTTCCAATTGAGCAATATTTGAACACCCAAAACGACCGAATTTACTTGACAGAGAGGTCCGCCGAAAATTTGGATCTTCGGATGGTCGGCCGGACACAAGCGCCGGCCATGGTGATGGTGTGGGCCGCCGTAACGGCCGATGGTCGCTCTCCGCTGGTATTCATCGACCGTGGGGTCAAAATAAATGCGCAAAATTATCGCGAAATCGTTTTGGAAGGAGCGTTGATGCCTTGGGCACGCAAACATTTCGGCCGCAGACCGTGGACATTTCAGCAGGACTCGGCACCATCGCACAAAGCGCGCGTCAACCAAGATTGGTTAAAAAACCATATTCCACACTTCATTTCCTCCGCACAATGGATGCCGTATTCGCCGGATGCAAATCCGTTGGACTTTTCCGTGTGGGGTATTTTGAAGAGCAAGGTTGGGCAAAAAAAATACCAAAGCGTCGACCATTTAAAACAAGCGCTTCGCCGGGAATGGGCCAAAATACCCCAGTGCCACTTTCGTGCAGCGTGTGATGGCTTCGTCGGCCGATTGAAGGCCATAATTCAGGCAAAAGGCGGCCATTTCGAACAGAACAAATAAATTATTAAATATCAATGTATTGCGAACATTTTTTGGTTTGGATCAATAAATTTCATCAAAAAATAAAAATTTTATAGCGTTTTGAATTGGTAACACTTCGGCTCAGCCACCCTGTATAAAAAGGTCAGGCTTTAAAGGCAGGGTTTGCCGAAGAAAATCGTACATTCGCGCAAAAAATGTGATGTTAAGATTACGTTTCGCGAGAGAGTACGTAAACAAACCAAAAGTCCTTCTGGAAAAGCGTTACTTTTGTTGACGAAACAAAAATTAACCTGTTTGGATCTGATGGGAAGCGGTATGTTTGGGGAAAACCAAAATACTGAGTTCAATTTCAAGCATACCAACACGTGCAAGACACAAAGATTTTATGGGTTTTTTTAATCTAAAAATGCAGTGCGAACGTTATGTCAGAATTAACGTGGCTAAACGTGCAAATCTTAAACAATTATCACACATGCACAAAGTTTACGCGGCGTCCGTACGATAAATTCGAACCAAAAAAAAAATTAAATGGATTCCGCGATGGGTGGCTGTATTGCACAACTTTTCCATATGAAATGCGTATGGGCACTGGAGTTGTTCACCACGCGGTAGCCGGCAGCCGATCGTGGGCGTGGCTTATTGACAACGATCAACGACTATGATGGTTTACAACCCCCACCCCCCAACACAGCAGACTATATGAACAAGGCCGGCGCATTTTCGGTTGTTAGTCGCAAGGAAGTCAGTTCGGTTGTTAGTCGCAAAAAAATACGGCCATGCCCACCGATTATCTATTTTTCATGGAGGTTATACAGAAGCTGGTTGATGATATCGTCAGCAACGTGGAAGAAGCAGATGAAGATGTTACGTGTAAGTAAAAGAATTAGTATGATGTTTGATTTTTGTTGTAATTTGTAATTTCGAAATACAGCACACGCTTCTCCGGAACCCGGAGCCCGCGCCGAAGAGGCCGACGACGAGGAGCAGGCGGTACAGCATGTAGTATACAGGGGATCATGGAATGCGGCATCAGTAACACCCGCCGCTCCTCCTTCCACCCCGTCTGGTTTTGTAGGAGCAGCAGCAGCGCGTGGAGGTGAATCATCATCATTTACGACGAATACTGCGAAGGAATTAAAATCTACAGAAGCGGCAACAGCTGCTGTGGCAGCATCATCATCAGCGGCGGCTGCAGCAGAAGCGGCAACATCTGCGGCGGCTGCAGCAGCAAGATCAGCGACGGCCGCTGGAGAAGCGGCGGCGGCGGCATCAGAAGCAGCGGCTGCAGCAGATGCACCATCATATATTAAACCATGTTTGTCGCCGACGATGTTCGATACCGAAGAAGCAAATATGACGCCTGCGCAGCTGCTGTTTGCCGACGAAAACCGTACATTAGCGCAAAAAATTGATGCTAACATTATGTTTCGCGAGAGAGTACGTAAAAACCAAAGTCCTTCTGGAAAAGTGTTATTTTTGTTGATGAAACAAAAATTAACCTGTTTGGATCTGATGGGAGGCGGTACGTTTGGAGAAAACCAAATACTGAGTTCAATTTCAAGCATACCAATCCCACAGTAAAACACGGCGGTGGGTACATTATTCTATGGGGTTGTATGGGTGCTTCTGGACGTGGAAACTTAGAAATTATAAATGTCAGGATGGATCAACATTACTATCTAAATATCCTCAAAAGGAATATTAGACAAAGTGCTGAAAAGATGGGGATTTTAAACTCTTTTGGCCTGTACCAGGGTAACGATCTCAAACATACCTCAGAGCAATGCCGACTTTGGGCTATTTATAACTGCCCAAAAGTGATTAAAACACCTGCTCAGTTCCCAGATTTAAACCCCACTTATGAGACCACCCAAAGTTGCGATTCGTAAAGGAAAAAAAACGAACTAAAAACAGCCATTATTCAAGAATGGGAAAATATTTCACCAGCCGTTTGCAAAACGTTGGTCAAATCGATGCCGAAACGCATCCAGGAAGTCACAAGAATGCGAGGAAAGTCCACAAAATAGTGAGTAAGTTTCTCAAATTCAAAGGAAATAAATCTAAAAAAAAAGAAACAATATGTATCAGTATCAGTGTTCAACCAAGACTTGTTTGCCAAAGTGTTCTGCTATATAAATCGAGGATTTCCGTAACTCTCTAGGTTGCAGCTACGCAAGTGGAAAGAATGTCTGCGGTATATCACCCACAAAATCAACAGCTACAAAATTAGCTTGGCTGCCATCTGGATGCAGCATTATCAGATTTGTTATCACTCTTACCATTACAATAGGACTCTGCCGCAAAATCGACTGCCAAAGTGCTACGCGATCAAACACTGGTAAAGAAGAAGTTTACATTATAGCAAGATGTGTTCACAGCGCTGATCCCTGTTTTTATTGCTATTTACCCATGAAAATACCGAGGCAAGGAGACGGCCCAGTCTTTGTTTTTAAATACGATTAAAGTAGCAAGCAAGGATTTCGCTTGGTTCGTAACATTTAGTTAAGTAATTAAGTAAAAGCATCAAGTTTCCGGAAATTGGGCATATCATAAAAAAATCGTAGGGCGAACAAATGACAATAGTCGCCTCTAGCTGCGAAACCATATAAAAGCGAAATGGATCGCGGCAATCAGTCCTTTTATGGACGTAAAACTGTGCATTACAGGGTGCGTTCGGTATTTGAGGACATGTATAAATGTGACTATAACTTAGCGAATTTTTTTTATATTTTTTTTCCTTTTCAGATAAGAAATGGCGGACTACAATATCACTCTAGAAATGAAGAGACATGCTGGCATCGTCGTTATTTGAGACATCGTTACATAAACAAAAACAATATATGCGGTACAAGAGTCTTTAAAAAAAAAAAACAAGGGGCTTAGCGCGCAACACATGCCTACTTGGCAAGCGTTAAGCTAAGACAGGGAGGGCCCGTACAGTAACACCGATGTCCGGCGCACCTCCGGTGACGTCTCCTTCCCTCGGGTAGTGACTCAGCCGCCCGAGAGTTGGTTTGCTCGCGCGGTTTCTCTTTCGCTCGCTTTCTGTTGATTTTCTTCGGGTAACGTAGATTGTAATTTATCTCTCGGGTTGACGTTGTATTCGCGATTGTTTTTTTCGATGCGCGCGCGAGAATAATCTTAAAGTAAAGTAGGAGGTCGAGCCTCAGAAAGTTTGTTGTTTTGTTTGAAGTGCTTGAAGTCTATTTTCCTGTCGAATTTGTAAATCGGGCAACTTAGATGGCTGAATCTCTCAAAAATGAGATTCGGGACTTGGTATAGGCAAACGTACCCACGACATCACGCGCCGAACAGAGCTGGCCTGCCAGCAGCCATCGCCGCCTAACCAAGTAGAGGCCGAACCCAATTAGTCTACACGACCAACGGGTTCGTTGCCTCGTCCCAGGACTTAACGTCCAATAAGGCCAACGGGACGAGAGTCTCGTTGCCTTGCAATTTCGTCGCGATCTCGTTCGCACTACTTTTTCATTACAACACTGTCCGATCTGCAGAATTTTTAGAGCAAGTGCAAGCGACCATAGACGAAGACCCTTCGAAATCAATGATAATCCTTGCGAGTGAGCTTCATGTTTCTGAGCGCCTTATTCGTAGAATTGTCCACGTAGACCTTCGGTATAAGTCTTACGTGATGCGCAGACGACAGTTCATGTCGGAACGAACACGGGAACAGCAGTATAAAGAAATCAGGGACAATCAGGGACAATCAGCGACAATCAGGGACAATCAAGACAGGGTAAGTAAGTGTAATCATCACCAAAAAGCGGGAATAAAGGATAACTTCCCATCCAAACCGAAAGGAAAACAGTGCCAAAAAAAACCATTGACTCATGGAGGGACGCTGGATGGAGGCCGAAAACAAGGATAACGAGAACAGCGAGGACAACGAGGGCAGCAAGGACAACGAGGACGGTGAGAATTGCCTTCTTTTTCTCTGTGTTGGCGGTTGGTTGGTGATTAGTGGTCACTGTCTTTGTCATATTTGGTTGGGCTCCTCTCTTAGCCTAGTGCCAAGCGGAGTGTGTGTGCTACCTTGGGTCTATTTGTCAGAAGGTTTTTTGTGTGTGGTCTGGAAGGCCTCTCATTTCTTTCGTCTGGCAACCGAGAAAGCAACGAATTATCGCTACCCATCCTCACTGATGCCTCTGAGAAGTTAGCGATATATTTTTGGGGGGCTCATCTCTTAGCCTATAATATAGTTTCCTGAATTTGATTCAGAACTTTGATTCCAATTTCTTTAACGTTTCATACAACTGTTCTTCCATCCTCTCGGATGGGTTTCTAGTTGTGATTTTAATCCTCATGAATGGTTTTCAGCGTGTAGCTAAGAAGAAGGGGAGGCAACACCCACACAACACGAATCAGGGCAAGATCGGAAGTATGGGTTGCAAACCTTCCCCGGGAGTGTTTTTCTTTTTTCTGCTTTTTTGGGGGAATTTCTTGTTTGCTTAATATTTTTAATATGGGTTAACTTGATCTTTCCCGAATTTAATGTAGTTAAATTGCATATTTATTGTTTTGATGGGTGCAGTCCTCCTGATGTCAGTTATTCTCCTCTTCTTTTGTTCTGCTGTCTGATGTTGCATTGGTCTTGTGTTCTTTTCTCTGTTTGTTCACTTATCTCATTATGTTTTAGTGTTTGTATTTCTGGATTGATAGTTAGGGGATGGAATTAAATGTGACTGAGTGTGTTCTAAAATTTTCCCAGATCAACTCGCGTTTAATGTTTAAGTGAACACATGTTTTTTGTTAATGATTTATATTTTAACTTTTAAATTTTGAGTGACTTTGTCATTGAATCGATTTTAGACTCTACTTTATTTCTTTTTAAGCCTTTCAATAAGCGATGTCTTCCTGATATCATTGCTTTCACCTATTTTTATATTGGGTTTCCATTTTGTCGCTGTTTTGAGACATTCTGTGCTCTGGTTTAGTATCCGTGACGGTTGTTCCGTGACTCTCGCGCATCCGCCGCTGTTTGTTATTTGATCGCTGAGTATGGAATGTCATTATTGTGACTGTCAGGTGGTTATGTGAGGTATCATTTTTCCGTCTCTATTTTAATTTTCAGGGCACTAACTCTTATTTATTTTCCTTTTTATAGGGTGGCACACCAGCATCCCCAGGCCTGCACCGCACGCCCCCTCAGACGTGCCCACCCCGTGCGACGTCGGAGACGACCGCAGGGCCACAATGCTCCATGTACACCGTTTGCCCGTTCAAGTGTCGATCCCCACCACTTGCCAGAGGAAGAGCGCGACCCTGTGGCCTTCCCAATGTTACGGCTCCCCGATCGTGTTTCCCCCACAATGAGCTATCTCTTACGTTCTGAAAAGAAAATAATAATACAACAATGTTTCCAAGCAGTAATGCCCAAAAGTAGGTCAAACCAATAAGTAACCTTAAACAATAAGTAGGTCAACTCAGGAAGTAGGTCAATCAGACGTGCTTGACGTGACAACTAGATATCTAGATATAAGTTTGACAACCACAGGGAAACCCTTCAACGAAGATCGACAGGGCGCCAATTTGGACAATATAACCCCCCAAAAAACAGACAACTGTCAGACTGAAGATCGCAGGTTTAGTTTAAAGTGAATAAAAAAGTGAAGAGGAGGCGAATTAAGAAAGGAAAAAGGGAATGGAACGGGAGCCGCCGAGATGAAGCCAAGCAGCAACACAACCAGCAGTTAAGTAATAGATTTAGTAACAAAGTAATTAGGAGATAACATAATGAGGACAGGTATGTTCCGTGAGCTCCTGAGCTCCTCAACAAGAACTAGGAAATAAGAAAGGACAAGGCTGGACTCGCCTTCTCGGGCTTTTTAGGTAGAAACATAGTAAAAATGAGAGGAAAATATGATAAAACAGTGATCAATTAAGGCATTATTATCAATACTAAGTTGGTTGTGGCTCGAGTGCGGTTCGCAGCAGTGGACGTATGGGGACACAGGAGTGGATTGACATATGACAAGCAGTGACATGTGTCAAATATATGAGAATTTCATTCGCGCGGAAAACATATCGAATCATGTCAAATAAACGCAAATACAAAAACAAGATCAAGTGGCAGGACGATGCTCTTAGCCTAATGCCAAGTGGAGTGTGTTCGCTACCTTGGGTCTATTTGTCAGAAGGTTTTTTCCCCGCGGTCTAGAGGGCCTCTCATTTCTTTCGTTTAACAACCGAGAAAGCAACGAATTATCGCTACCCATCCTCACTGAAGCCTTCAGAGAAGTGATGAGTTGCCTTGCAGCTATCTGCATAACAAATTGTAGATACCCTCCAGAGGTTACCTCACCCAGGTTTCTACATTCCTGGTGTGGTGGGCGAACCCTCCCGCGGTTTTTCAGAAGTCATATCGACACACGCTGATACGAGCCAGCACCAGGATCACCTGGGCAAACCTTCCCCGGGAGTGTTATTACATCCCTCTAGGGAGAGGTTCCGATCTATAGTTGTTAGAGGATGGAATTTGTTCTGAAATTTCCCAGATCAACTCGCGTTTAAGTGAACACTTGTTTGTTGATAATTTATATTTTAAATTTTGAATAACTTTATCGAATCGAATCGATTTTAGACTCTACTTTATTTCTTTTAAGCCTTTTAATAAGCGATGTCTTCCTGATATCATTGCTTTCTCCTGTTTGCCTCTCGTTTCAATGGGTAGTTCGACATCTACTTTGTACGACTGCGATAATGAGACATCTCCTTCGCCAATTTGTTCGGGCACGGTTTCTCTCGAAGCACCTTTACAAAAACAAATAAAGAAAATTAAACTATCATCAACGAAGTGTGGCCGATGCAATGGAGAAGATGACGAACAAAATGGATGAATTCATGTTGCAACTACAAAAAACGGATAGTTCGATTGTAGCCGCGCAAAACAGGATAGTTGCCATAGAAGAGGAAAAATTGACTGTGCTGAAGCAAATTGCATCAGCAAGCTACTAATTCCAGCAGACTATAATAAACTCTCTGAACAGCGGAAAAATTGGATGGAATACGTTGCCACCAAAAAAAACAGCCACGTATTTCACGAGATGAGAGTTGCGATGGAGGCGCGAAAATATAATTTCACTACGGATGAAATTAAAATTCACAATCTAACAAATACATACAGGTAGTGTAAGGTGGCCGATAAATCGAGCTTTCCTTCAAGTACATTTGTCCATCTAATAACTTCAAGCGCTCACTCAATACAATTTCATTCAACAAAACACCTTCCATTATTTTATCCATTTTAATATGCCGTATTTATTCACTTCTGTCAAATTTACGAGACTGTCACTGCCAAATCTAGACGAGGCGATGTTCCACTTGACAAGATTTCGAAATCACAATGACCAAAATCTAGCGATGTGAACAAAATTTCAACTGCCAAATAATCGCCATTGGCAGTACTAAATTCCGACTTATTAATCCACCACACGCGCTGTCTCTCGAGAGAGGTGAGAAACGCGTTTTTCTTTGGTCTAGTCGTGGTGAGTTCAGGTGATCGTGCGAGAATCTGATTGGACAAATTTGCTGATTGCCATTTATGGCCATAAATGAAGAAAAATGCACCGACTCGAGGCCGGAGTGTTAAAGTAGAAAAGAAAATAGTAAAAAAAAAATAGAATAAAGTGAAAACTTATATGAAGTGAGCGTATAATTGGTTTCTCCCCTCCGCAGCTTGATCGCGATTGAAATATGGTTAGGGTTCTTAATTCTTGTGATTAGCCCACGACCCCGGTGGGGAAAATCGAGGAGTTGAGGGAGCGGCGGGATGCTGTGGTGTCTAAGACATCAGCTAGTGTTGCTCCGGGATTTCCATTGCTGCCACAAGTGAAAAATGGGGAAGTAGCTATAAGGGGGCAAACTGCAACATGGGCGGTGGTGGTGAAGAGTAAGAAGACAGAAGTTGATGTCAATGAGATGTCGAAAGTACTTCAAAAGGAAGTTTTCCCGAATTCTGGGGTGACAATTCACACAGTAAGTAAGCTTAAAACAGGGGAAATAGCTATCAGGGTGCCGTCTATCAACGAGCAAAAGAAGTTGATTGCGAATGAAAACTTCGCGAAGTGGGAATTGGATGTGGCAGCTAGAAGTAAGCCTGGCCCAAAGATAATCATAAGAGATGTTCACTGTAACATTAAAAACGATGAACTAATGAATGAATTATATGAGAATAATTTGAAGAATGAAATGAGTATGGAGAAATTCAAAAAAAGCGTGAAGATTGTCTCGAGGCCTATGTTGGAAAGTGTGGATGCGACTTCTAATGTGATATTGGAAGTAAGTGTGGATGTTTCAAATGTTATATTAACACTTGAGAGGGTGTATGTAAAGTGGTTTGCATACAGAACTAGGTTGCAGGATCCTGTGTCGTCCTGCTTCAGATGCTTTGGATTTGATCACAGAGTTTCAAATTGTAAAGCAAACGACATTACTTGCAGCAGGTGTTGCCAGGTGGGCCATAGTGCTGCAAAGTGTGTGAATGAGGTCCATTGCAGGAATTGTGCCTTTAGGGGACTTCCTGCTGGACATTATATTAGGTCGGCCTCCTGTCCAGTATATGTGCAGCAGGCAGCGAGGGTAGCCGCTAGACATTAAGTATGACTTGCATACTTCAATTGAATGCGGACAGGTCGGAAACTGTCATGAACCAGTTGGGGGTGTGGATGAGGGAAAAGAGAGCGAATGTGGCATTTATTCAGGAGCCATGGGCTGTAAGAGGGCATGTTAGGGGTTTACCAGCGGACATGAGGTGCTATGTTAACAAGGGTGATGTTGCAGCTGCCATAGTAGTAGATGATCCTGATCTGCAATGCTTGGTGGTGGATAAGTTGACATGTGAATGGGGAGTGTGTGTATGGATAAAAGGTAATATGGGTGAATGTTTCCTTGTAAATGTGTACTGCCAATATAGTAAGCAACTGGACGTCTATATCGAATACATGGGCAGAGTGGTTCAAGCAGTAGGGGTTAGACCCTTGATTTTAGGCATGGATGCTAATGCGGAATCTATGCTTTGGCACAGCAAAATTGCTACAGGGACTGGACGGCAGCGGGCTCGTCTCAGAGGGGAAGAACTTAGCGATTTCATCTTAGCCAATAATTTATTTGTTCTTAATGAACCAAGTAGTCTATTCACGTTTGATGGACCAAGAGGCAGAAGTGACATTGACGTCACTTGTGTTAACAATGCAGCAATGAAATTTTCTTTCAGTTGGAGGATCGAGCCTGGATGGGGCACGGGAAGCCACTCGCTGATTGTTATTTATCTAAGGTGTGATGAATGTGTGACACCTTGTAAAGCTCCTGCGATGCTGTGGAAGACTGGTGATGCAAATTGGGAAAATTACTCAGTCGTTTACAGAAGTCTAGCAGAAAGCATTCCTCTCTCGGATTATGTGCAACTGACTATAGATGAACAAATAGACACCATTGAGAATTGGATGGTGGCATGTAATGATAGTCTGTTTCGGCGTAAAAATAATTATCCTGATAGGAAAATCAAATGGTGGTCTAGGGAGCTTTCGGCAAAACGCTTGGAAGTTAAAAGAAAGCGAAGAAAATTCCAGCATGGTCGCTCTGTTGACCATGTTGATGTGAATGAATTTAGAGAAGCATATAGAACATCCAGAAGAGAGTACCAGAAGATGCTAAGGGAAACAAAATTGCAGAATTGGAAGGATTTTGTAAGCAACAATAGGGAGGATCCTTGGGGGCAAGCCTATAAAGTATGCAGAGGGCGGTATAGGAAATCTGAACTGGCATCGTTAAAAATACCTAGAAATGACCTTCCGACCTGGAATGAATGTGCGGGGTATTTATTGAATGAGTTTTTTCCTAGAGCGACTGATTGTGGGGGGCAGGAATTGTTGGAAGGAGAAAATGTCCTCAATAGCCCCGATCCCTTTGAGATCGAGGCTAGTATGTGTAGAATTAAGTCCAGAATGTCTCCTGGTGTTGATGGAATGACAGGCGAGATGTGCAAAAGCATCTGGGCTGCCATCCCCGAATATATTGGAGCTACCTTGGATGCCTGTATGAAGCAAAAATATTTCCCGAGGAAATTCAAAATAGCTAGAATAGTGGTTTTGCTTAAATCGCCGGACAAAGATAAGAGTTGTGCTCAATCCTACCGAGGTATCTCGTTGCTTCCAGTGTTAGGTAAGGTATTTGAACGAATACTTATAAATAGATTAGAGACTGATTCCCAACACATAATGAGAGATAGTCAATATGGGTTTAGAGCTGGGAAATGTACTGAGGATGCTTGGGAATACGGGTTTCAAAATTTTACTCTACGGTCGCCACTATGCGGCCACAGTTGGTGGGTGCTCCGCACGGGGCCACCTCTCGGCAATCATCTTCCATGTTGTGTCCGAATTGGCGGGGCACATGTAGGATGATTGGCTGGGAGGGAGATGTAGTACTTCACTTCTTTACCCTCACCCTCGCCGCTTGTTTTAAGCTTTAAAATATATCAAGTATCTGACCACGAAATTTAAATTCCAACGAGCATCTATGGTATGTGATGAAACGACGAAAAATAGGAGCAGAACGGAAACCGGAAAGTAAAAGATTGCTAGATCAAATGTTGGATCCTGATGTGGAAGAATAAAATAACAAATGATCTCATTGAAATATTGATGAACTCAATGCATTCTAAATCGGAGATCGGCGACGTACAACATACATCTTTGTCGTCAGGCGTTAAGGAGACTGTTCATCCCTGAATTTTCAAAAAATTGATTTTTTTTTATGATTGATCATTTCAAAACATTTCATATCAAACAAATCTCATTTTTTATTCAATTCCTTCATTCAATCACGAGCCAACTGTGTGCGAGTATATGCAACGGCTAGTCTCCGGACGGTTTCCTGATATAGAGGTGGCAGACTAATCCTTGATCGTACGTAAGGCGAGGCAGGGAGTTGTTCCGCGACGGGCTCTGATTCGAGCGTGATTTTCTGTGTTCTAAAATAAGATCATAACAATTTCAGAAGTGAGATCGAATTCGAAGTGCAAGTGTTTAAAAATTGTAGTAGAATAATATCGAAGCGGTCAATGCCGGGCCAAGGTGTGGCATGCCCACGAAAAAGAAGATGAGTATGGCAGGACGGTGGAACTGGGGCTGGGAAAAAACAACAACGAACGACAGGCGGAGTAACGAGTGAGAGCGAAGGCGCCGGAAAGCGAATCAAGAAAAAGCATTAACATCAGTTGTAGAGCGCGAGTGAGATATGTATTAAAATAAATACGATTAAAAAATAAATAAATTATATAATCGCCTGAGCGACGGAGTGATTCTGGAATTGATATTTCGTGCTCAGTGGCGACTGAGGAAACTATAAATCAGCAGCTTCGGTGGACAGAAAATGAGCTGCTACAATTTTTTTTTTGAGTTTTTGATTTCAGATGAACCTGCCCCGAAATATTCTGCCTACCGCAAAAAAAAGGTTGGACGAAGAAATAAATACGATCCGCGAAATTGAGAATTGCGGGTGTACGGCGCGAATTTCGTGCGCCGCATCCCCGCGAAATTTAGAATTGCGGGTGTACGGCGCGATTTTCGTGCGCCGCATCCCCGCGAAATTGAGAATTGCGGGTGTACGGCACGCATTCCTTGCGCCGCTGCCTCCTCGTTAAATATAGAAAATCGAATGACTAAATTTTTTACATTGCAAACCCACCCTACTAGTGATCGAGCCGAGACAACAACCAACAATGGAAAAAAGCACTATACCAGATAAAAATAGAGTCGACAAAGAGAATTCGAAAGGCTTTTAATATTTCATATGCTCTATCTCACATATAATTCCATTGATTTATATGCCGGACATATGTTCTATATTATTTGATGGCAATATAGGTTTTTGGGTTGTTGCTTTTGCTAAGGCAAGCAATAAACATCGCCGCTAACTTCAATTATCGTAACGAAACTTAACGAAACTTAACGAAACGAGCCGGCGTTGTGTGGTGCTTTATGTCACACGTACGCGGCAAGTATCAGAAGTAGGACCGCCCTTATTGGAAAGTGTTATAATAAAATAGAAAATGGATCCGCAATTAATTGTAAGTATAAATTGGGAAATATGCGATTAAAGTGAAGTTTAGGTGAGTTTCAAACGCGTGTGGTTGCGATCAACAAATATGCTCAATTAATTATCGCATCTGCACTCGCGATGCAATATAATATGCTCGCGTAGATGTGCGCAATTTGTTTTAAAAAATAATAAAATGATGTCCGCGTTCGGATTTGATGATGTACAACGCCGTCGGATTTATTTAGTATATAACAAGTTCGTATTAAATGTTATATTAGGAAATATGTGGCGCAATTCGGCGAATTCGTGTCGTTTTCCCTCTACTGTTCAACGGTCGCGCAGTATGTATGTGTGCAAAAGGAA